>OY804582.1:5000-455986 GCA_963680875.1 Bathymodiolus brooksi | reverse complement strand
TAGTCAAGTCTCGTGATATATAACTGACCCAACTAAAGTTAAAGAAGTATTCAGTATAGTCAAGTCTAGTGATATATAACTGACCCAACTAAAGTTAAAGAAGTATTCAGTATAGTCAAGTCTAGTGATATATAACTGACCCAACTAAAGTTAAAGAAGTATTCAGTATAGTCAAGTCTAGTGATATATAACTGACCCAACTAAAGTTAAAGAAGTATTCAGTATAGTCAAGTCTAGTGATGTATAACTGACCCAACTAAAGTTAAAGAAGTATTCAGTATAGTCAAGTCTCGTGATATATAACTGACCCAACTAAAGTTAAAGAAGTATTCAGTATAGTCAAGTCTAGTGATATATAACTGACCCAACTAAAGTTAAAGAAGTATTCAGTATAGTCAAGTCTCGTGATATATAACTGACCCAACTAAAGTTAAAGAAGTATTCAGTATAGTCAAGTCTAGTGATATATAACTGACCCAACTAAAGTTAAAGAAGTATTCAGTATAGTCAAGTCTAGTGATATATAACTGACCCAACTAAAGTTAAAGAAGTATTCAGTATAGTCAAGTCTCGTGATATATAACTGACCCAACTAAAGTTAAAGAAGTATTCAGTATAGTCAAGTCTCGTGATATATAACTGACCCAACTAAAGTTAAAGAAGTATTCAGTGTAGTCAAGTCTCGTGATATATAACTGACCCAACTAAAGTTAAAGAAGTATTCAGTGTAGTCAAGTCTAGTGATATATAACTGACCCAACTAAAGTTAAAGAAGTATTCAGTATAGTCAAGTCTCGTGATATATAACTGACCCAACTAAAGTTAAAGAAGTATTCAGTGTAGTCAAGTCTCGTGATATATAACTGACCCAACTAAAGTTAAAGAAGTATTCAGTGTAGTCAAGTCTAGTGATATATAACTGACCCAACTAAAGTTAAAGAAGTATTCAGTATAGTCAAGTCTCGTGATATATAACTGACCCAACTAAAGTTAAAGAAGTATTCAGTATAGTCAAGTCTCATGATATATAACTGACCCAACTAAAGTTAAAGAAGTATTCATTATAGTCAAGTCTAGTGATATATAACTGACCCAACTAAAGTTAAAGAAGTATTCAGTGTAGTCAAGTCTCGTGATATATAACTGACCCAACTAAAGTTAAAGAAGTATTCAGTGTAGTCAAGTCTAGTGATATATAACTGACCCAACTAAAGTTAAAGAAGTATTCAGTATAGTCAAGTCTCGTGATATATAACTGACCCAACTAAAGTTAAAGAAGTATTCAGTATAGTCAAGTCTCGTGATATATAACTGACCCAACTAAAGTTAAAGAAGTATTCAGTATAGTCAAGTCTCGTGATATATAACTGACCCAACTAAAGTTAAAGAAGTATTCAGTATAGTCAAGTCTCGTGATATATAACTGACCCAACTAAAGTTAAAGAAGTATTCAGTATAGTCAAGTCTCGTGATATATAACTGACCCAACTAAAGTTAAAGAAGTATTCAGTATAGTCAAGTCTCGTGATATATAACTGACCCAACTAAAGTTAAAGAAGTATTCAGTATAGTCAAGTCTCGTGATATATAACTGACCCAACTAAAGTTAAAGAAGTATTCAGTATAGTCAAGTCTAGTGATATATAACTGACCCAACTAAAGTTAAAGAAGTATTCAGTATAGTCAAGTCTCGTGATATATAACCGACCCAACTAAAGTTAAAGAAGTATTCAGTATAGTCAAGTCTAGTGATATATAACTGACCCAACTAAAGTTAAAGAAGTATTCAGTATAGTCAAGTCTAGTGATATATAACTGACCCAACTAAAGTTAAAGAAGTATTCAGTATAGTCAAGTCTAGTGATGTATAACTGACCCAACTAAAGTTAAAGAAGTATTCAGTATAGTCAAGTCTAGTGATATATAACTGACCCAACTAAAGTTAAAGAAGTATTCAGTATAGTCAAGTCTAGTGATATATAACTGACCCAACTAAAGTTAAAAAAGTATTCAGTATAGTCAAGTCTCGTGATATATAACTGACCCAACTAAAGTTAAAGAAGTATTCAGTGTAGTCAAGTCTCGTGATATATAACTGACCCAACTAAAGTTAAAGAAGTATTCAGTGTAGTCAAGTCTAGTGATATATAACTGACCCAACTAAAGTTAAAGAAGTATTCAGTATAGTCAAGTCTCGTGATATATAACTGACCCAACTAAAGTTAAAGAAGTATTCAGTGTAGTCAAGTCTAGTGATGTATAACTGACCCAACTAAAGTTAAAGAAGTATTCAGTATAGTCAAGTCTAGTGATGTATAACTGACCCAACTAAAGTTAAAGAAGTATTCAGTATAGTCAAGTCTCGTGATATATAACTGACCCAACTAAAGTTAAAGAAGTATTCAGTATAGTCAAGTCTCGTGATATATAACTGACCCAACTAAAGTTAAAGAAGTATTCAGTATAGTCAAGTCTAGTGATATATAACTGACCCAACTAAAGTTAAAGAAGTATTCAGTATAGTCAAGTCTCGTGATATATAACTGACCCAACTAAAGTTAAAGAAGTATTCAGTGTAGTCAAGTCTAGTGATATATAACTGACCCAACTAAAGTTAAAGAAGTATTCAGTATAGTCAAGTCTCGGGATATATAACTGACCCAACTAAAGTTAAAGAAGTATTCAGTATAGTCAAGTCTAGTGATATATAACTGACCCAACTAAAGTGAAAGAAGTATTCAGTATAGTCAAGTCTCGTGATATATAACTGACCCAACTAAAGTTAAAGAAGTATTCAGTATAGTCAAGTCTAGTGATATATAACTGACCCAACTAAAGTTAAAGAAGTATTCAGTATAGTCAAGTCTAGTGATATATAACTGACCCAACTAAAGTTAAAGAAGTATTCAGTATAGTCAAGTCTAGTGATGTATAACTGACCCAACTAAAGTTAAAGAAGTATTCAGTATAGTCAAGTCTAGTGATATATAACTGACCCAACTAAAGTTAAAGAAGTATTCAGTATAGTCAAGTCTCGTGATATATAACTGACCCAACTAAAGTTAAAGAAGTATTCAGTATAGTCAAGTCTCGTGATATATAACTGACCCAACTAAAGTTAAAGAAGTATTCAGTGTAGTCAAGTCTCGTGATATATAACTGACCCAACTAAAGTTAAAGAAGTATTCAGTGTAGTCAAGTCTAGTGATATATAACTGACCCAACTAAAGTTAAAGAAGTATTCAGTATAGTCAAGTCTCGTGATATATAACTGACCCAACTAAAGTTAAAGAAGTATTCAGTATAGTCAAGTCTAGTGATATATAACTGACCCAACTAAAGTTAAAGAAGTATTCAGTATAGTCAAGTCTCGTGATATATAACTGACCCAACTAAAGTTAAAGTAGTATTCAGTATAGTCAAGTCTAGTGATATATAACTGACCCAACTAAAGTTAAAGAAGTATTCAGTATAGTCAAGTCTAGTGATATATAACTGACCCAACTAAAGTTAAAGAAGTATTCAGTATAGTCAAGTCTAGTGATATATAACTGACCCAACTAAAGTTAAAGAAGTATTCAGTATAGTCAAGTCTAGTGATGTATAACTGACCCAACTAAAGTTAAAGAAGTATTCAGTATAGTCAAGTCTCGTGATATATAACTGACCCAACTAAAGTTAAAGAAGTATTCAGTATAGTCAAGTCTAGTGATATATAACTGACCCAACTAAAGTTAAAGAAGTATTCAGTATAGTCAAGTCTCGTGATATATAACTGACCCAACTAAAGTTAAAGAAGTATTCAGTATAGTCAAGTCTAGTGATATATAACTGACCCAACTAAAGTTAAAGAAGTATTCAGTATAGTCAAGTCTAGTGATATATAACTGACCCAACTAAAGTTAAAGAAGTATTCAGTATAGTCAAGTCTAGTGATATATAACTGACCCAACTAAAGTTAAAGAAGTATTCAGTATAGTCAAGTCTCGTGATATATAACTGACCCAACTAAAGTTAAAGAAGTATTCAGTGTAGTCAAGTCTCGTGATATATAACTGACCCAACTAAAGTTAAAGAAGTATTCAGTGTAGTCAAGTCTAGTGATATATAACTGACCCAACTAAAGTTAAAGAAGTATTCAGTATAGTCAAGTCTCGTGATATATAACTGACCCAACTAAAGTTAAAGAAGTATTCAGTGTAGTCAAGTCTCGTGATATATAACTGACCCAACTAAAGTTAAAGAAGTATTCAGTGTAGTCAAGTCTAGTGATATATAACTGACCCAACTAAAGTTAAAGAAGTATTCAGTATAGTCAAGTCTCGTGATATATAACTGACCCAACTAAAGTTAAAGAAGTATTCAGTATAGTCAAGTCTAGTGATGTATAACTGACCCAACTAAAGTTAAAGAAGTATTCAGTATAGTCAAGTCTAGTGATATATAACTGACCTAACTAAAGTTAAAGAAGTATTCAGTATAGTCAAGTCTAGTGATATATAACTGACCCAACTAAAGTTAAAGAAGTATTCAGTATAGTCAAGTCTCGTGATATATAACTGACCCAACTAAAGTTAAAGAAGTATTCAGTATAGTCAAGTCTCGTGATATATAACTGACCCAACTAAAGTTAAAGAAGTATTCAGTATAGTCAAGTCTAGTGATATATAACTGACCCAACTAAAGTTAAAGAAGTATTCAGTATAGTCAAGTCTCGTGATATATAACTGACCCAACTAAAGTTAAAGAAGTATTCAGTATAGTCAAGTCTCGTGATATATAACTGACCCAACTAAAGTTAAAGAAGTAGTCAGTGTAGTCAAGTCTAGTGATATATAACTGACCCAACTAAAGTTAAAGAAGTATTCAGTATAGTCAAGTCTCGTGATATATAACTGACCCAACTAAAGTTAAAGAAGTATTCAGTATAGTCAAGTCTAGTGATGTATAACTGACCCAACTAAAGTTAAAGAAGTATTCAGTATAGTCAAGTCTAGTGATATATAACTGACCCAACTAAAGTTAAAGAAGTATTCAGTATAGTCAAGTCTCGTGATATATAACTGACCCAACTAAAGTTAAAGAAGTATTCAGTATAGTCAAGTATCGTGATATATAACTGACCCAACTAAAGTTAAAGAAGTATTCAGTGTAGTCAAGTCTCGTGATATATAACTGACCCAACTAAAGTTAAAGAAGTATTCAGTGTAGTCAAGTCTAGTGATATATAACTGACCCAACTAAAGTTAAAGAAGTATTCAGTATAGTCAAGTCTCGTGATATATAACTGACCCAACTAAAGTTAAAGAAGTATTCAGTATAGTCAAGTCTAGTGATATATAACTGACCCAACTAAAGTTAAAGAAGTATTCAGTATAGTCAAGTCTCGTGATATATAACTGACCCAACTAAAGTTAAAGAAGTATTCAGTATAGTCAAGTCTAGTGATATATAACTGACCCAACTAAAGTTAAAGAAGTATTCAGTATAGTCAAGTCTCGTGATATATAACTGACCCAACTAAAGTTAAAGAAGTATTCAGTATAGTCAAGTCTCGTGATATATAACTGACCCAACTAAAGTTAAAGAAGTATTCAGTATAGTCAAGTCTAGTGATATATAACTGACCCAACTAAAGTTAAAGAAGTATTCAGTATAGTCAAGTCTAGTGATATATAACTGACCCAACTAAAGTTAAAGAAGTATTCAGTATAGTCAAGTCTAGTGATATATAACTGACCCAACTAAAGTTAAAGAAGTATTCAGTATAGTCAAGTCTCGTGATATATAACTGACCCAACTAAAGTTAAAGAAGTATTCAGTATAGTCAAGTCTAGTGATGTATAACTGACCCAACTAAAGTTAAAGAAGTATTCAGTATAGTCAAGTCTAGTGATATATAACTGACCCAACTAAAGTTAAAGAAGTATTCAGTATAGTCAAGTCTAGTGATATATAACTGACCCAACTAAAGTTAAAGAAGTATTCAGTATAGTCAAGTCTCGTGATATATAACTGACCCAACTAAAGTTAAAGAAGTATTCAGTGTAGTCAAGTCTCGTGATATATAACTGACAAAACTAAAGTTAAAGAAGTATTCAGTGTAGTCAAGTCTAGTGATATATAACTGACCCAACTAAAGTTAAAGAAGTATTCAGTATAGTCAAGTCTCGTGATATATAACTGACCCAACTAAAGTTAAAGAAGTATTCAGTGTAGTCAAGTCTCGTGATATATAACTGACCCAACTAAAGTTAAAGAAGTATTCAGTGTAGTCAAGTCTAGTGATATATAACTGACCCAACTAAAGTTAAAGAAGTATTCAGTATAGTCAAGTCTCGTGATATATAACTGACCCAACTAAAGTTAAAGAAGTATTCAGTATAGTCAAGTCTAGTGATGTATAACTGACCCAACTAAAGTTAAAGAAGTATTCAGTATAGTCAAGTCTAGTGATATATAACTGACCTAACTAAAGTTAAAGAAGTATTCAGTATAGTCAAGTCTAGTGATATATAACTGACCCAACTAAAGTTAAAGAAGTATTCAGTATAGTCAAGTCTCGTGATATATAACTGACCCAACTAAAGTTAAAGAAGTATTCAGTATAGTCAAGTCTCGTGATATATAACTGACCCAACTAAAGTTAAAGAAGTATTCAGTATAGTCAAGTCTAGTGATATATAACTGACCCAACTAAAGTTAAAGAAGTATTCAGTATAGTCAAGTCTCGTGATATATAACTGACCCAACTAAAGTTAAAGAAGTATTCAGTATAGTCAAGTCTCGTGATATATAACTGACCCAACTAAAGTTAAAGAAGTATTCAGTGTAGTCAAGTCTAGTGATATATAACTGACCCAACTAAAGTTAAAGAAGTATTCAGTATAGTCAAGTCTCGTGATATATAACTGACCCAACTAAAGTTAAAGAAGTATTCAGTATAGTCAAGTCTAGTGATATATAACTGACCCAACTAAAGTTAAAGAAGTATTCAGTATAGTCAAGTCTCGTGATATATAACTGACCCAACTAAAGTTAAAGAAGTATTCAGTATAGTCAAGTCTAGTGATATATAACTGACCCAACTAAAGTTAAAGAAGTATTCAGTATAGTCAAGTCTAGTGATATATAACTGACCCAACTAAAGTTAAAGAAGTATTCAGTATAGTCAAGTCTAGTGATATATAACTGACCCAACTAAAGTTAAAGAAGTATTCAGTATAGTCAAGTCTAGTGATGTATAACTGACCCAACTAAAGTTAAAGAAGTATTCAGTATAGTCAAGTCTAGTGATATATAACTGACCCAACTAAAGTTAAAGAAGTATTCAGTATAGTCAAGTCTAGTGATATATAACTGACCCAACTAAAGTTAAAGAAGTATTCAGTATAGTCAAGTCTCGTGATATATAACTGACCCAACTAAAGTTAAAGAAGTATTCAGTATAGTCAAGTCTAGTGATATATAACTGACCCAACTAAAGTTAAAGAAGTATTCAGTATAGTCAAGTCTAGTGATATATAACTGACCCAACTAAAGTTAAAGAAGTATTCAGTATAGTCAAGTCTCGTGATATATAACTGACCCAACTAAAGTTAAAGAAGTATTCAGTATAGTCAAGTCTCGTGATATATAACTGACCCAACTAAATTTAAAGAAGTATTCAGTGTAGTCAAGTCTCGTGATATATAACTGACCCAACTAAAGTTAAAGAAGTATTCAGTGTAGTCAAGTCTAGTGATATATAACTGACCCAACTAAAGTTAAAGAAGTATTCAGTATAGTCAAGTCTCGTGATATATAACTGACCCAACTAAAGTTAAAGAAGTATTCAGTGTAGTCAAGTCTCGTGATATATAACTGACCCAACTAAAGTTAAAGAAGTATTCAGTATAGTCAAGTCTAGTGATATATAACTGACCCAACTAAAGTTAAAGAAGTATTCAGTATAGTCAAGTCTCGTGATATATAACTGACCCAACTAAAGTTAAAGAAGTATTCAGTATAGTCAAGTCTAGTGATGTATAACTGACCCAACTAAAGGTAAAGAAGTATTCAGTATAGTCAAGTCTAGTGATATATAACTGACCTAACTAAAGTTAAAGAAGTATTCAGTATAGTCAAGTCTCGTGATATATAACTGACCCAACTAAAGTTAAAGAAGTATTCAGTATAGTCAAGTCTAGTGATATATAACTGACCCAACTAAAGTTAAAGAAGTATTCAGTGTAGTCAAGTCTCGTGATATATAACTGACCCAACTAAAGTTAAAGAAGTATTCAGTGTAGTCAAGTCTAGTGATATATAACTGAACCAACTAAAGTTAAAGAAGTATTCAGTATAGTCAAGTCTCGTGATATATAACTGACCCAACTAAAGTTAAAGAAGTATTCAGTATAGTCAAGTCTCGTGATATATAACTGACCCAACTAAAGTTAAAGAAGTATTCAGTATAGTCAAGTCTCGTGATATATAACTGACCCAACTAAAGTTAAAGAAGTATTCAGTATAGTCAAGTCTCGTGATATATAACTGACCCAACTAAAGTTAAAGAAGTATTCAGTATAGTCAAGTCTCGTGATATATAACTGACCCAACTAAAGTTAAAGAAGTATTCAGTATAGTCAAGTCTCGTGATATATAACTGACCCAACTAAAGTTAAAGAAGTATTCAGTATAGTCAAGTCTCGTGATATATAACTGACCCAACTAAAGTTAAAGAAGTATTCAGTATAGTCAAGTCTAGTGATATATAACTGACCCAACTAAAGTTAAAGAAGTATTCAGTATAGTCAAGTCTCGTGATATATAACTGACCCAACTAAAGTTAAAGAAGTATTCAGTATAGTCAAGTCTCGTGATATATAACTGACCCAACTAAAGTTAAAGAAGTATTCAGTGTAGTCAAGTCTCGTGATATATAACTGACCCAACTAAAGTTAAAGAAGTATTCAGTGTAGTCAAGTCTAGTGATATATAACTGACCCAACTAAAGTTAAAGAAGTATTCAGTATAGTCAAGTCTCGTGATATATAACTGACCCAACTAAAGTTAAAGAAGTATTCAGTGTAGTCAAGTCTCGTGATATATAACTGACCCAACTAAAGTTAAAGAAGTATTCAGTATAGTCAAGTCTAGTGATATATAACTGACCCAACTAAAGTTAAAGAAGTATTCAGTATAGTCAAGTCTCGTGATATATAACTGACCCAACTAAAGTTAAAGAAGTATTCAGTATAGTCAAGTCTAGTGATGTATAACTGACCCAACTAAAGGTAAAGAAGTATTCAGTATAGTCAAGTCTAGTGATATATAACTGACCTAACTAAAGTTAAAGAAGTATTCAGTATAGTCAAGTCTCGTGATATATAACTGACCCAACTAAAGTTAAAGAAGTATTCAGTATAGTCAAGTCTAGTGATATATAACTGACCCAACTAAGATTAAAGAAGTATTCAGTGTAGTCAAGTCTCGTGATATATAACTGACCCAACTAAAGTTAAAGAAGTATTCAGTGTAGTCAAGTCTAGTGATATATAACTGAACCAACTAAAGTTAAAGAAGTATTCAGTATAGTCAAGTCTCGTGATATATAACTGACCCAACTAAAGTTAAAGAAGTATTCAGTATAGTCAAGTCTCGTGATATATAACTGACCCAACTAAAGTTAAAGAAGTATTCAGTATAGTCAAGTCTCGTGATATATAACTGACCCAACTAAAGTTAAAGAAGTATTCAGTATAGTCAAGTCTCGTGATATATAACTGACCCAACTAAAGTTAAAGAAGTATTCAGTATAGTCAAGTCTCGTGATATATAACTGACCCAACTAAAGTTAAAGAAGTATTCAGTATAGTCAAGTCTCGTGATATATAACTGACCCAACTAAAGTTAAAGAAGTATTCAGTATAGTCAAGTCTCGTGATATATAACTGACCCAACTAAAGTTAAAGAAGTATTCAGTATAGTCAAGTCTCGTGATATATAACTGACCCAACTAAAGTTAAAGAAGTATTCAGTATAGTCAAGTCTAGTGATATATAACTGACCCAACTAAAGTTAAAGAAGTATTCAGTATAGTCAAGTCTAGTGATATATAACTGACCCAACTAAAGTTAAAGAAGTATTCAGTATAGTCAAGTCTAGTGATATATAACTGACCCAACTAAAGTTAAAGAAGTATTCAGTATAGTCAAGTCTAGTGATGTATAACTGACCCAACTAAAGTTAAAGAAGTATTCAGTATAGTCAAGTCTCGTGATATATAACTGACCCAACTAAAGTTAAAGAAGTATTCAGTATAGTCAAGTCTAGTGATATATAACTGACCCAACTAAAGTTAAAGAAGTATTCAGTATAGTCAAGTCTCGTGATATATAACTGACCCAACTAAAGTTAAAGAAGTATTCAGTATAGTCAAGTCTAGTGATATATAACTGACCCAACTAAAGTTAAAGAAGTATTCAGTATAGTCAAGTCTAGTGATATATAACTGACCCAACTAAAGTTAAAGAAGTATTCAGTATAGTCAAGTCTCGTGATATATAACTGACCCAACTAAAGTTAAAGAAGTATTCAGTATAGTCAAGTCTCGTGATATATAACTGACCCAACTAAAGTTAAAGAAGTATTCAGTGTAGTCAAGTCTCGTGATATATAACTGACCCAACTAAAGTTAAAGAAGTATTCAGTGTAGTCAAGTCTAGTGATATATAACTGACCCAACTAAAGTTAAAGAAGTATTCAGTATAGTCAAGTCTCGTGATATATAACTGACCCAACTAAAGTTAAAGAAGTATTCAGTGTAGTCAAGTCTCGTGATATATAACTGACCCAACTAAAGTTAAAGAAGTATTCAGTGTAGTCAAGTCTAGTGATATATAACTGACCCAACTAAAGTTAAAGAAGTATTCAGTATAGTCAAGTCTCGTGATATATAACTGACCCAACTAAAGTTAAAGAAGTATTCAGTATAGTCAAGTCTCATGATATATAACTGACCCAACTAAAGTTAAAGAAGTATTCATTATAGTCAAGTCTAGTGATATATAACTGACCCAACTAAAGTTAAAGAAGTATTCAGTGTAGTCAAGTCTCGTGATATATAACTGACCCAACTAAAGTTAAAGAAGTATTCAGTGTAGTCAAGTCTAGTGATATATAACTGACCCAACTAAAGTTAAAGAAGTATTCAGTATAGTCAAGTCTCGTGATATATAACTGACCCAACTAAAGTTAAAGAAGTATTCAGTATAGTCAAGTCTCGTGATATATAACTGACCCAACTAAAGTTAAAGAAGTATTCAGTATAGTCAAGTCTCGTGATATATAACTGACCCAACTAAAGTTAAAGAAGTATTCAGTATAGTCAAGTCTCGTGATATATAACTGACCCAACTAAAGTTAAAGAAGTATTCAGTATAGTCAAGTCTCGTGATATATAACTGACCCAACTAAAGTTAAAGAAGTATTCAGTATAGTCAAGTCTCGTGATATATAACTGACCCAACTAAAGTTAAAGAAGTATTCAGTATAGTCAAGTCTCGTGATATATAACTGACCCAACTAAAGTTAAAGAAGTATTCAGTATAGTCAAGTCTAGTGATATATAACTGACCCAACTAAAGTTAAAGAAGTATTCAGTATAGTCAAGTCTCGTGATATATAACCGACCCAACTAAAGTTAAAGAAGTATTCAGTATAGTCAAGTCTAGTGATATATAACTGACCCAACTAAAGTTAAAGAAGTATTCAGTATAGTCAAGTCTAGTGATATATAACTGACCCAACTAAAGTTAAAGAAGTATTCAGTATAGTCAAGTCTAGTGATGTATAACTGACCCAACTAAAGTTAAAGAAGTATTCAGTATAGTCAAGTCTAGTGATATATAACTGACCCAACTAAAGTTAAAGAAGTATTCAGTATAGTCAAGTCTAGTGATATATAACTGACCCAACTAAAGTTAAAAAAGTATTCAGTATAGTCAAGTCTCGTGATATATAACTGACCCAACTAAAGTTAAAGAAGTATTCAGTGTAGTCAAGTCTCGTGATATATAACTGACCCAACTAAAGTTAAAGAAGTATTCAGTGTAGTCAAGTCTAGTGATATATAACTGACCCAACTAAAGTTAAAGAAGTATTCAGTATAGTCAAGTCTCGTGATATATAACTGACCCAACTAAAGTTAAAGAAGTATTCAGTGTAGTCAAGTCTAGTGATGTATAACTGACCCAACTAAAGTTAAAGAAGTATTCAGTATAGTCAAGTCTAGTGATGTATAACTGACCCAACTAAAGTTAAAGAAGTATTCAGTATAGTCAAGTCTCGTGATATATAACTGACCCAACTAAAGTTAAAGAAGTATTCAGTATAGTCAAGTCTCGTGATATATAACTGACCCAACTAAAGTTAAAGAAGTATTCAGTATAGTCAAGTCTAGTGATATATAACTGACCCAACTAAAGTTAAAGAAGTATTCAGTATAGTCAAGTCTCGTGATATATAACTGACCCAACTAAAGTTAAAGAAGTATTCAGTGTAGTCAAGTCTAGTGATATATAACTGACCCAACTAAAGTTAAAGAAGTATTCAGTATAGTCAAGTCTCGGGATATATAACTGACCCAACTAAAGTTAAAGAAGTATTCAGTATAGTCAAGTCTAGTGATATATAACTGACCCAACTAAAGTGAAAGAAGTATTCAGTATAGTCAAGTCTCGTGATATATAACTGACCCAACTAAAGTTAAAGAAGTATTCAGTATAGTCAAGTCTAGTGATATATAACTGACCCAACTAAAGTTAAAGAAGTATTCAGTATAGTCAAGTCTAGTGATATATAACTGACCCAACTAAAGTTAAAGAAGTATTCAGTATAGTCAAGTCTAGTGATGTATAACTGACCCAACTAAAGTTAAAGAAGTATTCAGTATAGTCAAGTCTAGTGATATATAACTGACCCAACTAAAGTTAAAGAAGTATTCAGTATAGTCAAGTCTCGTGATATATAACTGACCCAACTAAAGTTAAAGAAGTATTCAGTATAGTCAAGTCTCGTGATATATAACTGACCCAACTAAAGTTAAAGAAGTATTCAGTGTAGTCAAGTCTCGTGATATATAACTGACCCAACTAAAGTTAAAGAAGTATTCAGTGTAGTCAAGTCTAGTGATATATAACTGACCCAACTAAAGTTAAAGAAGTATTCAGTATAGTCAAGTCTCGTGATATATAACTGACCCAACTAAAGTTAAAGAAGTATTCAGTATAGTCAAGTCTAGTGATATATAACTGACCCAACTAAAGTTAAAGAAGTATTCAGTATAGTCAAGTCTCGTGATATATAACTGACCCAACTAAAGTTAAAGTAGTATTCAGTATAGTCAAGTCTAGTGATATATAACTGACCCAACTAAAGTTAAAGAAGTATTCAGTATAGTCAAGTCTAGTGATATATAACTGACCCAACTAAAGTTAAAGAAGTATTCAGTATAGTCAAGTCTAGTGATATATAACTGACCCAACTAAAGTTAAAGAAGTATTCAGTATAGTCAAGTCTAGTGATGTATAACTGACCCAACTAAAGTTAAAGAAGTATTCAGTATAGTCAAGTCTCGTGATATATAACTGACCCAACTAAAGTTAAAGAAGTATTCAGTATAGTCAAGTCTAGTGATATATAACTGACCCAACTAAAGTTAAAGAAGTATTCAGTATAGTCAAGTCTCGTGATATATAACTGACCCAACTAAAGTTAAAGAAGTATTCAGTATAGTCAAGTCTAGTGATATATAACTGACCCAACTAAAGTTAAAGAAGTATTCAGTATAGTCAAGTCTAGTGATATATAACTGACCCAACTAAAGTTAAAGAAGTATTCAGTATAGTCAAGTCTCGTGATATATAACTGACCCAACTAAAGTTAAAGAAGTATTCAGTATAGTCAAGTCTCGTGATATATAACTGACCCAACTAAAGTTAAAGAAGTATTCAGTGTAGTCAAGTCTCGTGATATATAACTGACCCAACTAAAGTTAAAGAAGTATTCAGTGTAGTCAAGTCTAGTGATATATAACTGACCCAACTAAAGTTAAAGAAGTATTCAGTATAGTCAAGTCTCGTGATATATAACTGACCCAACTAAAGTTAAAGAAGTATTCAGTGTAGTCAAGTCTCGTGATATATAACTGACCCAACTAAAGTTAAAGAAGTATTCAGTGTAGTCAAGTCTAGTGATATATAACTGACCCAACTAAAGTTAAAGAAGTATTCAGTATAGTCAAGTCTCGTGATATATAACTGACCCAACTAAAGTTAAAGAAGTATTCAGTATAGTCAAGTCTAGTGATGTATAACTGACCCAACTAAAGTTAAAGAAGTATTCAGTATAGTCAAGTCTAGTGATATATAACTGACCTAACTAAAGTTAAAGAAGTATTCAGTATAGTCAAGTCTAGTGATATATAACTGACCCAACTAAAGTTAAAGAAGTATTCAGTATAGTCAAGTCTCGTGATATATAACTGACCCAACTAAAGTTAAAGAAGTATTCAGTATAGTCAAGTCTCGTGATATATAACTGACCCAACTAAAGTTAAAGAAGTATTCAGTATAGTCAAGTCTAGTGATATATAACTGACCCAACTAAAGTTAAAGAAGTATTCAGTATAGTCAAGTCTCGTGATATATAACTGACCCAACTAAAGTTAAAGAAGTATTCAGTATAGTCAAGTCTCGTGATATATAACTGACCCAACTAAAGTTAAAGAAGTAGTCAGTGTAGTCAAGTCTAGTGATATATAACTGACCCAACTAAAGTTAAAGAAGTATTCAGTATAGTCAAGTCTCGTGATATATAACTGACCCAACTAAAGTTAAAGAAGTATTCAGTATAGTCAAGTCTAGTGATGTATAACTGACCCAACTAAAGTTAAAGAAGTATTCAGTATAGTCAAGTCTAGTGATATATAACTGACCCAACTAAAGTTAAAGAAGTATTCAGTATAGTCAAGTCTCGTGATATATAACTGACCCAACTAAAGTTAAAGAAGTATTCAGTATAGTCAAGTATCGTGATATATAACTGACCCAACTAAAGTTAAAGAAGTATTCAGTGTAGTCAAGTCTCGTGATATATAACTGACCCAACTAAAGTTAAAGAAGTATTCAGTGTAGTCAAGTCTAGTGATATATAACTGACCCAACTAAAGTTAAAGAAGTATTCAGTATAGTCAAGTCTCGTGATATATAACTGACCCAACTAAAGTTAAAGAAGTATTCAGTATAGTCAAGTCTAGTGATATATAACTGACCCAACTAAAGTTAAAGAAGTATTCAGTATAGTCAAGTCTCGTGATATATAACTGACCCAACTAAAGTTAAAGAAGTATTCAGTATAGTCAAGTCTAGTGATATATAACTGACCCAACTAAAGTTAAAGAAGTATTCAGTATAGTCAAGTCTCGTGATATATAACTGACCCAACTAAAGTTAAAGAAGTATTCAGTATAGTCAAGTCTCGTGATATATAACTGACCCAACTAAAGTTAAAGAAGTATTCAGTATAGTCAAGTCTAGTGATATATAACTGACCCAACTAAAGTTAAAGAAGTATTCAGTATAGTCAAGTCTAGTGATATATAACTGACCCAACTAAAGTTAAAGAAGTATTCAGTATAGTCAAGTCTAGTGATATATAACTGACCCAACTAAAGTTAAAGAAGTATTCAGTATAGTCAAGTCTCGTGATATATAACTGACCCAACTAAAGTTAAAGAAGTATTCAGTATAGTCAAGTCTAGTGATGTATAACTGACCCAACTAAAGTTAAAGAAGTATTCAGTATAGTCAAGTCTAGTGATATATAACTGACCCAACTAAAGTTAAAGAAGTATTCAGTATAGTCAAGTCTAGTGATATATAACTGACCCAACTAAAGTTAAAGAAGTATTCAGTATAGTCAAGTCTCGTGATATATAACTGACCCAACTAAAGTTAAAGAAGTATTCAGTGTAGTCAAGTCTCGTGATATATAACTGACAAAACTAAAGTTAAAGAAGTATTCAGTGTAGTCAAGTCTAGTGATATATAACTGACCCAACTAAAGTTAAAGAAGTATTCAGTATAGTCAAGTCTCGTGATATATAACTGACCCAACTAAAGTTAAAGAAGTATTCAGTGTAGTCAAGTCTCGTGATATATAACTGACCCAACTAAAGTTAAAGAAGTATTCAGTGTAGTCAAGTCTAGTGATATATAACTGACCCAACTAAAGTTAAAGAAGTATTCAGTATAGTCAAGTCTCGTGATATATAACTGACCCAACTAAAGTTAAAGAAGTATTCAGTATAGTCAAGTCTAGTGATGTATAACTGACCCAACTAAAGTTAAAGAAGTATTCAGTATAGTCAAGTCTAGTGATATATAACTGACCTAACTAAAGTTAAAGAAGTATTCAGTATAGTCAAGTCTAGTGATATATAACTGACCCAACTAAAGTTAAAGAAGTATTCAGTATAGTCAAGTCTCGTGATATATAACTGACCCAACTAAAGTTAAAGAAGTATTCAGTATAGTCAAGTCTCGTGATATATAACTGACCCAACTAAAGTTAAAGAAGTATTCAGTATAGTCAAGTCTAGTGATATATAACTGACCCAACTAAAGTTAAAGAAGTATTCAGTATAGTCAAGTCTCGTGATATATAACTGACCCAACTAAAGTTAAAGAAGTATTCAGTATAGTCAAGTCTCGTGATATATAACTGACCCAACTAAAGTTAAAGAAGTATTCAGTGTAGTCAAGTCTAGTGATATATAACTGACCCAACTAAAGTTAAAGAAGTATTCAGTATAGTCAAGTCTCGTGATATATAACTGACCCAACTAAAGTTAAAGAAGTATTCAGTATAGTCAAGTCTAGTGATATATAACTGACCCAACTAAAGTTAAAGAAGTATTCAGTATAGTCAAGTCTCGTGATATATAACTGACCCAACTAAAGTTAAAGAAGTATTCAGTATAGTCAAGTCTAGTGATATATAACTGACCCAACTAAAGTTAAAGAAGTATTCAGTATAGTCAAGTCTAGTGATATATAACTGACCCAACTAAAGTTAAAGAAGTATTCAGTATAGTCAAGTCTAGTGATATATAACTGACCCAACTAAAGTTAAAGAAGTATTCAGTATAGTCAAGTCTAGTGATGTATAACTGACCCAACTAAAGTTAAAGAAGTATTCAGTATAGTCAAGTCTAGTGATATATAACTGACCCAACTAAAGTTAAAGAAGTATTCAGTATAGTCAAGTCTAGTGATATATAACTGACCCAACTAAAGTTAAAGAAGTATTCAGTATAGTCAAGTCTCGTGATATATAACTGACCCAACTAAAGTTAAAGAAGTATTCAGTATAGTCAAGTCTAGTGATATATAACTGACCCAACTAAAGTTAAAGAAGTATTCAGTATAGTCAAGTCTAGTGATATATAACTGACCCAACTAAAGTTAAAGAAGTATTCAGTATAGTCAAGTCTCGTGATATATAACTGACCCAACTAAAGTTAAAGAAGTATTCAGTATAGTCAAGTCTCGTGATATATAACTGACCCAACTAAAGTTAAAGAAGTATTCAGTGTAGTCAAGTCTCGTGATATATAACTGACCCAACTAAAGTTAAAGAAGTATTCAGTATAGTCAAGTCTAGTGATATATAACTGACCCAACTAAAGTTAAAGAAGTATTCAGTATAGTCAAGTCTCGTGATATATAACTGACCCAACTAAAGTTAAAGAAGTATTCAGTGTAGTCAAGTCTCGTGATATATAACTGACCCAACTAAAGTTAAAGAAGTATTCAGTATAGTCAAGTCTAGTGATATATAACTGACCCAACTAAAGTTAAAGAAGTATTCAGTATAGTCAAGTCTCGTGATATATAACTGACCCAACTAAAGTTAAAGAAGTATTCAGTATAGTCAAGTCTAGTGATATATAACTGACCCAACTAAAGTTAAAGAAGTATTCAGTATAGTCAAGTCTAGTGATATATAACTGACCTAACTAAAGTTAAAGAAGTATTCAGTATAGTCAAGTCTCGTGATATATAACTGACCCAACTAAAGTTAAAGAAGTATTCAGTATAGTCAAGTCTAGTGATATATAACTGACCCAACTAAAGTTAAAGAAGTATTCAGTGTAGTCAAGTCTCGTGATATATAACTGACCCAACTAAAGTTAAAGAAGTATTCAGTATAGTCAAGTCTAGTGATATATAACTGACCCAACTAAAGTTAAAGAAGTATTCAGTATAGTCAAGTCTCGTGATATATAACTGACCCAACTAAAGTTAAAGAAGTATTCAGTATAGTCAAGTCTCGTGATATATAACTGACCCAACTAAAGTTAAAGAAGTATTCAGTATAGTCAAGTCTCGTGATATATAACTGACCCAACTAAAGTTAAAGAAGTATTCAGTATAGTCAAGTCTCGTGATATATAACTGACCCAACTAAAGTTAAAGAAGTATTCAGTATAGTCAAGTCTCGTGATATATAACTGACCCAACTAAAGTTAAAGAAGTATTCAGTATAGTCAAGTCTCGTGATATATAACTGACCCAACTAAAGTTAAAGAAGTATTCAGTATAGTCAAGTCTCGTGATATATAACTGACCCAACTAAAGTTAAAGAAGTATTCAGTATAGTCAAGTCTAGTGATATATAACTGACCCAACTAAAGTTAAAGAAGTATTCAGTATAGTCAAGTCTCGTGATATATAACTGACCCAACTAAAGTTAAAGAAGTATTCAGTATAGTCAAGTCTCGTGATATATAACTGACCCAACTAAAGTTAAAGAAGTATTCAGTATAGTCAAGTCTCGTGATATATAACTGACCCAACTAAAGTTAAAGAAGTATTCAGTATAGTCAAGTCTAGTGATATATAACTGACCCAACTAAAGTTAAAGAAGTATTCAGTATAGTCAAGTCTCGTGATATATAACTGACCCAACTAAAGTTAAAGAAGTATTCAGTGTAGTCAAGTCTCGTGATATATAACTGACCCAACTAAAGTTAAAGAAGTATTCAGTATAGTCAAGTCTAGTGATATATAACTGACCCAACTAAAGTTAAAGAAGTATTCAGTATAGTCAAGTCTCGTGATATATAACTGACCCAACTAAAGTTAAAGAAGTATTCAGTATAGTCAAGTCTAGTGATATATAACTGACCCAACTAAAGTTAAAGAAGTATTCAGTATAGTCAAGTCTAGTGATATATAACTGACCTAACTAAAGTTAAAGAAGTATTCAGTATAGTCAAGTCTCGTGATATATAACTGACCCAACTAAAGTTAAAGAAGTATTCAGTATAGTCAAGTCTAGTGATATATAACTGACCCAACTAAGTTAAAGAAGTATTCAGTATAGTCAAGTCTCGTGATATATAACTGACCCAACTAAAGTTAAAGAAGTATTCAGTGTAGTCAAGTCTAGTGATATATAACTGACCCAACTAAAGTTAAAGAAGTATTCAGTATAGTCAAGTCTCGTGATATATAACTGACCCAACTAAAGTTAAAGAAGTATTCAGTATAGTCAAGTCTCGTGATATATAACTGACCCAACTAAAGTTAAAGAAGTATTCAGTATAGTCAAGTCTCGTGATATATAACTGACCCAACTAAAGTTAAAGAAGTATTCAGTATAGTCAAGTCTCGTGATATATAACTGACCCAACTAAAGTTAAAGAAGTATTCAGTATAGTCAAGTCTCGTGATATATAACTGACCCAACTAAAGTTAAAGAAGTATTCAGTATAGTCAAGTCTCGTGATATATAACTGACCCAACTAAAGTTAAAGAAGTATTCAGTATAGTCAAGTCTCGTGATATATAACTGACCCAACTAAAGTTAAAGAAGTATTCAGTATAGTCAAGTCTAGTGATATATAACTGACCCAACTAAAGTTAAAGAAGTATTCAGTATAGTCAAGTCTCGTGATATATAACTGACCCAACTAAAGTTAAAGAAGTATTCAGTATAGTCAAGTCTAGTGATATATAACTGACCCAACTAAAGTTAAAGAAGTATTCAGTATAGTCAAGTCTAGTGATATATAACTGACCCAACTAAAGTTAAAGAAGTATTCAGTATAGTCAAGTCTAGTGATATATAACTGACCCAACTAAAGTTAAAGAAGTATTCAGTATAGTCAAGTCTAGTGATATATAACTGACCCAACTAAAGTTAAAGAAGTATTCAGTATAGTCAAGTCTAGTGATATATAACTGACCCAACTAAAGTTAAAGAAGTATTCAGTATAGTCAAGTCTCGTGATATATAACTGACCCAACTAAAGTTAAAGAAGTATTCAGTGTAGTCAAGTCTCGTGATATATAACTGACCCAACTAAAGTTAAAGAAGTATTCAGTATAGTCAAGTCTAGTGATATATAACTGACCCAACTAAAGTTAAAGAAGTATTCAGTATAGTCAAGTCTCGTGATATATAACTGACCCAACTAAAGTTAAAGAAGTATTCAGTATAGTCAAGTCTAGTGATGTATAACTGACCCAACTAAAGTTAAAGAAGTATTCAGTATAGTCAAGTCTAGTGATATATAACTGACCAACTAAAGTTAAAGAAGTATTCAGTATAGTCAAGTCTCGTGATATATAACTGACCCAACTAAAGTTAAAGAAGTATTCAGTATAGTCAAGTCTAGTGATATATAACTGACCCAACTAAAGTTAAAGAAGTATTCAGTATAGTCAAGTCTCGTGATATATAACTGACCCAACTAAAGTTAAAGAAGTATTCAGTATAGTCAAGTCTCGTGATATATAACTGACCCAACTAAAGTTAAAGAAGTATTCAGTATAGTCAAGTCTCGTGATATATAACTGACCCAACTAAAGTTAAAGAAGTATTCAGTATAGTCAAGTCTCGTGATATATAACTGACCCAACTAAAGTTAAAGAAGTATTCAGTATAGTCAAGTCTCGTGATATATAACTGACCCAACTAAAGTTAAAGAAGTATTCAGTATAGTCAAGTCTCGTGATATATAACTGACCCAACTAAAGTTAAAGAAGTATTCAGTATAGTCAAGTCTCGTGATATATAACTGACCCAACTAAAGTTAAAGAAGTATTCAGTATAGTCAAGTCTCGTGATATATAACTGACCCAACTAAAGTTAAAGAAGTATTCAGTATAGTCAAGTCTCGTGATATATAACTGACCCAACTAAAGTTAAAGAAGTATTCAGTATAGTCAAGTCTAGTGATATATAACTGACCCAACTAAAGTTAAAGAAGTATTCAGTATAGTCAAGTCTCGTGATATATAACTGACCCAACTAAAGTTAAAGAAGTATTCAGTATAGTCAAGTCTAGTGATATATAACTGACCCAACTAAAGTTAAAGAAGTATTCAGTATAGTCAAGTCTAGTGATATATAACTGACCCAACTAAAGTTAAAGAAGTATTCAGTATAGTCAAGTCTAGTGATGTAATAACTGACCCAACTAAAGTTAAAGAAGTATTCAGTATAGTCAAGTCTAGTGATATATAACTGACCCAACTAAAGTTAAAGAAGTATTCAGTATAGTCAAGTCTAGTGATATATAACTGACCCAACTAAAGTTAAAGAAGTATTCAGTATAGTCAAGTCTCGTGATATATAACTGACCCAACTAAAGTTAAAGAAGTATTCAGTATAGTCAAGTCTCGTGATATATAACTGACCCAACTAAAGTTAAAGAAGTATTCAGTATAGTCAAGTCTAGTGATATATAACTGACCCAACTAAAGTTAAAGAAGTATTCAGTATAGTCAAGTCTCGTGATATATAACTGACCCAACTAAAGTTAAAGAAGTATTCAGTATAGTCAAGTCTAGTGATATATAACTGACCCAACTAAAGTTAAAGAAGTATTCAGTATAGTCAAGTCTAGTGATATATAACTGACCCAACTAAAGTTAAAGAAGTATTCAGTATAGTCAAGTCTCGTGATATATAACTGACCCAACTAAAGTTAAAGAAGTATTCAGTATAGTCAAGTCTCGTGATATATAACTGACCCAACTAAAGTTAAAGAAGTATTCAGTATAGTCAAGTCTAGTGATATATAACTGACCCAACTAAAGTTAAAGAAGTATTCAGTATAGTCAAGTCTCGTGATATATAACTGACCCAACTAAAGTTAAAGAAGTATTCAGTATAGTCAAGTCTAGTGATATATAACTGACCCAACTAAAGTTAAAGAAGTATTCAGTATAGTCAAGTCTCGTGATATATAACTGACCCAACTAAAGTTAAAGAAGTATTCAGTATAGTCAAGTCTAGTGATATATAACTGACCCAACTAAAGTTAAAGAAGTATTCAGTATAGTCAAGTCTAGTGATATATAACTGACCCAACTAAAGTTAAAGAAGTATTCAGTATAGTCAAGTCTCGTGATATATAACTGACCCAACTAAAGTTAAAGAAGTATTCAGTATAGTCAAGTCTCGTGATATATAACTGACCCAACTAAAGTTAAAGAAGTATTCAGTATAGTCAAGTCTAGTGATATATAACTGACCCAACTAAAGTTAAAGAAGTATTCAGTATAGTCAAGTCTAGTGATATATAACTGACCCAACTAAAGTTAAAGAAGTATTCAGTATAGTCAAGTCTAGTGATATATAACTGACCCAACTAAAGTTAAAGAAGTATTCAGTATAGTCAAGTCTAGTGATATATAACTGACCCAACTAAAGTTAAAGAAGTATTCAGTATAGTCAAGTCTCGTGATATATAACTGACCCAACTAAAGTTAAAGAAGTATTCAGTATAGTCAAGTCTAGTGATATATAACTGACCCAACTAAAGTTAAAGAAGTATTCAGTATAGTCAAGTCTCGTGATATATAACTGACCCAACTAAAGTTAAAGAAGTATTCAGTATAGTCAAGTCTAGTGATATATAACTGACCCAACTAAAGTTAAAGAAGTATTCAGTATAGTCAAGTCTAGTGATATATAACTGACCCAACTAAAGTTAAAGAAGTATTCAGTATAGTCAAGTCTCGTGATATATAACTGACCCAACTAAAGTTAAAGAAGTATTCAGTATAGTCAAGTCTAGTGATATATAACTGACCCAACTAAAGTTAAAGAAGTATTCAGTGTAGTCAAGTCTCGTGATATATAACTGACCCAACTAAAGTTAAAGAAGTATTCAGTATAGTCAAGTCTAGTGATATATAACTGACCCAACTAAAGTTAAAGAAGTATTCAGTATAGTCAAGTCTAGTGATATATAACTGACCCAACTAAAGTTAAAGAAGTATTCAGTATAGTCAAGTCTAGTGATATATAACTGACCCAACTAAAGTTAAAGAAGTATTCAGTATAGTCAAGTCTCGTGATATATAACTGACCCAACTAAAGTTAAAGAAGTATTCAGTATAGTCAAGTCTCGTGATATATAACTGACCCAACTAAAGTTAAAGAAGTATTCAGTATAGTCAAGTCTAGTGATATATAACTGACCCAACTAAAGTTAAAGAAGTATTCAGTATAGTCAAGTCTCGTGATATATAACTGACCCAACTAAAGTTAAAGAAGTATTCAGTATAGTCAAGTCTAGTGATATATAACTGACCCAACTAAAGTTAAAGAAGTATTCAGTATAGTCAAGTCTAGTGATATATAACTGACCCAACTAAAGTTAAAGAAGTATTCAGTATAGTCAAGTCTCGTGATATATAACTGACCCAACTAAAGTTAAAGAAGTATTCAGTATAGTCAAGTCTAGTGATATATAACTGACCCAACTAAAGTTAAAGAAGTATTCAGTATAGTCAAGTCTAGTGATATATAACTGACCCAACTAAAGTTAAAGAAGTATTCAGTATAGTCAAGTCTAGTGATATATAACTGACCCAACTAAAGTTAAAGAAGTATTCAGTATAGTCAAGTCTCGTGATATATAACTGACCCAACTAAAGTTAAAGAAGTATTCAGTATAGTCAAGTCTAGTGATATATAACTGACCCAACTAAAGTTAAAGAAGTATTCAGTATAGTCAAGTCTCGTGATATATAACTGACCCAACTAAAGTTAAAGAAGTATTCAGTATAGTCAAGTCTAGTGATATATAACTGACCCAACTAAAGTTAAAGAAGTATTCAGTATAGTCAAGTCTCGTGATATATAACTGACCCAACTAAAGTTAAAGAAGTGTTCAGTGTAGTCAAGTCTAGTGATGTATAACTGACCCAACTAAAGTTAAAGAAGTATTCAGTATAGTCAAGTCTCGTGATATATAACTGACCCAACTAAAGTTAAAGAAGTATTCAGTATAGTCAAGTCTCGTGATATATAACTGACCCAACTAAAGTTAAAGAAGTATTCAGTGTAGTCAAGTCTAGTGATGTATAACTGACCCAACTAAAGTTAAAGAAGTATTCAGTATAGTCAAGTCTCGTGATGTATAACTGACCCAACTAAAGTTAAAGAAGTATTCAGTATAGTCAAGTCTCGTGATATATAACTGACCCAACTAAAGTTAAAGAAGTATTCAGTATAGTCAAGTCTCGTGATATATAACTGACCCAACTAAAGTTAAAGAAGTATTCAGTATAGTCAAGTCTCGTGATATATAACTGACCCAACTAAAGTTAAAGAAGTATTCAGTATAGTCAAGTCTAGTGATATATAACTGACCCAACTAAAGTTAAAGAAGTATTCAGTATAGTCAAGTCTCGTGATATATAACTGACCCAACTAAAGTTAAAGAAGTGTTCAGTGTAGTCAAGTCTAGTGATGTATAACTGACCCAACTAAAGTTAAAGAAGTATTCAGTATAGTCAAGTCTCGTGATATATAACTGACCCAACTAAAGTTAAAGAAGTATTCAGTATAGTCAAGTCTCGTGATATATAACTGACCCAACTAAAGTTAAAGAAGTATTCAGTGTAGTCAAGTCTAGTGATGTATAACTGACCCAACTAAAGTTAAAGAAGTATTCAGTATAGTCAAGTCTCGTGATGTATAACTGACCCAACTAAAGTTAAAGAAGTATTCAGTATAGTCAAGTCTCGTGATATATAACTGACCCAACTAAAGTTAAAGAAGTATTCAGTATAGTCAAGTCTCGTGATATATAACTGACCCAACTAAAGTTAAAGAAGTATTCAGTATAGTCAAGTCTCGTGATATATAACTGACCCAACTAAAGTTAAAGAAGTATTCAGTATAGTCAAGTCTAGTGATATATAACTGACCCAACTAAAGTTAAAGAAGTATTCAGTATAGTCAAGTCTCGTGATATATAACTGACCCAACTAAAGTTAAAGAAGTATTCAGTATAGTCAAGTCTCGTGATATATAACTGACCCAACTAAAGTTAAAGAAGTATTCAGTATAGTCAAGTCTCGTGATATATAACTGACCCAACTAAAGTTAAAGAAGTATACAGTATAGTCAAGTCTCGTGATATATAACTGACCCAACTAAAGTTAAAGAAGTATTCAGTATAGTCAAGTCTCGTGATGTATAACTGACCCAACTAAAGTTAAAGAAGTATTCAGTATAGTCAAGTCTAGTGATATATAACTGACCCAACTAAAGTTAAAGAAGTATTCAGTATAGTCAAGTCTAGTGATATATAACTGACCCAACTAAAGTTAAAGAAGTATTCAGTATAGTCAAGTCTCGTGATGTATAACTGACCCAACTAAAGTTAAAGAAGTATTCAGTATAGTCAAGTCTAGTGATATATAACTGGCCCAACTAAAGTTAAAGAAGTATTCAGTATAGTCAAGTCTCGTGATGTATAACTGACCCAACTAAAGTTAAAGAAGTATTCAGTATAGTCAAGTCTCATGATATATAACTGACCCAACTAAAGTTAAAGAAGTATTCAGTATAGTCAAGTCTAGTGATATATAACTGACCCAACTAAAGTTAAAGAAGTATTCAGTATAGTCAAGTCTAGTGATATATAACTGACCCAACTAAAGTTAAAGAAGTATTCAGTATAGTCAAGTCTAGTGATGTATAACTGACCCAACTAAAGTTAAAGAAGTATTCAGTATAGTCAAGTCTAGTGATATATAACTGACCCAACTAAAGTTAAAGAAGTATTCAGTATCGTCAAGTCTAGTGATATATAACTGACCCAACTAAAGTTAAAGAAGTATTCAGTATAGTCAAGTCTCGTGATATATAACTGACCCAACTAAAGTTAAAGAAGTATTCAGTGTAGTCAATTCTCGTGATATATAACTGACCCAACTAAAGTTAAAGAAGTATTCAGTATAGTCAAGTCTAGTGATATATAACTGACCCAACTAAAGTTAAAGAAGTATTCAGTATAGTCAAGTCTCGTGATATATAACTGACCCAACTAAAGTTAAAGAAGTGTTCAGTGTAGTCAAGTCTAGTGATGTATAACTGACCCAACTAAAGTTAAAGAAGTATTCAGTATAGTCAAGTCTCGTGATATATAACTGACCCAACTAAAGTTAAAGAAGTATTCAGTATAGTCAAGTCTCGTGATATATAACTGACCCAACTAAAGTTAAAGAAGTATTCAGTGTAGTCAAGTCTAGTGATGT
Source organism: Bathymodiolus brooksi (assembly GCA_963680875.1). Taxonomy (NCBI): domain Eukaryota; kingdom Metazoa; phylum Mollusca; class Bivalvia; order Mytilida; family Modiolidae; genus Bathymodiolus; species Bathymodiolus brooksi. Next base: position 429,368 of record OY804582.1, on the reverse strand, counting down.
ATAACTGACCCAACTAAAGTTAAAGAAGTATTCAGTATAGTCAAGTCTCGTGATGTATAACTGACCCAACTAAAGTTAAAGAAGTATTCAGTATAGTCAAGTCTCGTGATATATAACTGACCCAACTAAAGTTAAAGAAGTATTCAGTATAGTCAAGTCTCGTGATATATAACTGACCCAACTAAAGTTAAAGAAGTATTCAGTATAGTCAAGTCTCGTGATATATAACTGACCCAACTAAAGTTAAAGAAGTATTCAGTATAGTCAAGTCTAGTGATATATAACTGACCCAACTAAAGTTAAAGAAGTATTCAGTATAGTCAAGTCTCGTGATATATAACTGACCCAACTAAAGTTAAAGAAGTGTTCAGTGTAGTCAAGTCTAGTGATGTATAACTGACCCAACTAAAGTTAAAGAAGTATTCAGTATAGTCAAGTCTCGTGATATATAACTGACCCAACTAAAGTTAAAGAAGTATTCAGTATAGTCAAGTCTCGTGATATATAACTGACCCAACTAAAGTTAAAGAAGTATTCAGTGTAGTCAAGTCTAGTGATGTATAACTGACCCAACTAAAGTTAAAGAAGTATTCAGTATAGTCAAGTCTCGTGATGTATAACTGACTCAACTAAAGTTAAAGAAGTATTCAGTATAGTCAAGTCTCGTGATATATAACTGACCCAACTAAAGTTAAAGAAGTATTCAGTATAGTCAAGTCTCGTGATATATAACTGACCCAACTAAAGTTAAAGAAGTATTCAGTATAGTCAAGTCTCGTGATATATAACTGACCCAACTAAAGTTAAAGAAGTATTCAGTATAGTCAAGTCTAGTGATATATAACTGACCCAACTAAAGTTAAAGAAGTATTCAGTATAGTCAAGTCTCGTGATATATAACTGACCCAACTAAAGTTAAAGAAGTATTCAGTATAGTCAAGTCTCGTGATATATAACTGACCCAACTAAAGTTAAAGAAGTATTCAGTATAGTCAAGTCTCGTGATATATAACTGACCCAACTAAAGTTAAAGAAGTATACAGTATAGTCAAGTCTCGTGATATATAACTGACCCAACTAAAGTTAAAGAAGTATTCAGTATAGTCAAGTCTCGTGATGTATAACTGACCCAACTAAAGTTAAAGAAGTATTCAGTATAGTCAAGTCTAGTGATATATAACTGACCCAACTAAAGTTAAAGAAGTATTCAGTATAGTCAAGTCTAGTGATATATAACTGACCCAACTAAAGTTAAAGAAGTATTCAGTATAGTCAAGTCTCGTGATGTATAACTGACCCAACTAAAGTTAAAGAAGTATTCAGTATAGTCAAGTCTAGTGATATATAACTGGCCCAACTAAAGTTAAAGAAGTATTCAGTATAGTCAAGTCTCGTGATGTATAACTGACCCAACTAAAGTTAAAGAAGTATTCAGTATAGTCAAATCTCGTGATATATAACTGACCCAACTAAAGTTAAAGAAGTATTCAGTATAGTCAAGTCTCGTGATATATAACTGACCCAACTAAAGTTAAAGAAGTATTCAGTATAGTCAAGTCTCGTGATATATAACTGACCCAACTAAAGTTAAAGAAGTATTCAGTATAGTCAAGTCTCGTGATATATAACTGACCCAACTAAAGTTAAAGAAGTATTCAGTATAGTCAAGTCTCGTGATGTATAACTGACCCAACTAAAGTTAAAGAAGTATTCAGTATAGTCAAGTCTAGTGATATATAACTGACCCAACTAAAGTTAAAGAAGTATTCAGTATAGTCAAGTCTAGTGATGTATAACTGACCCAACTAAAGTTAAAGAAGTATTCAGTATAGTCAAGTCTCGTGATATATAACTGACCCAACTAAATTTAAAGAAGTATTCAGTATAGTCAAGTCTCGTGATATATAACTGACCCAACTAGAGTTAAAGAAGTATTCAGTATAGTCAAGTCTCGTGATATATAACTGACCCAACTAAACTTAGAGAAGTATTCAGTATCGTCAAGTCTCGTGATATATAACTGACCCAACTAAAGTTAAAGAAGTATTCAGTATAGTCAAGTCTCGTGATATATAACTGACCCAACTAAACTTAGAGAAGTATTCAGTATAGTCAAGTCTCGTGATATATAACTGACCCAACTAAAGTTAAAGAAGTATTCAGTATAGTCAAGTCTCGTGATATATAACTGACCCAACTAAAGTTAAAGAAGTATTCAGTATAGTCAAGTCTCGTGATATATAACTGACCCAACTAAAGTTAAAGAAGTATTCAGTATAGTCAAGTCTAGTGATATATAACTGACCCAACTAAAGTTAAAGAAGTATTCAATATAGTCAAGTCTAGTGATGTATAACTGACCCAACTAAAGTTAAAGAAGTATTCAGTATAGTCAAGTCTCTTGATATATAACTGACCCAACTAAAGATAAAGAAGTATTCAGTATAGTCAAGTCTAGTGATGTATAACTGACCCAACTAAAGTTAAAGAAGTATTCAGTATAGTCAAGTCTAGTGATATATAACTGACCCAACTAAAGTTAAAGAAGTATTCAGTATAGTCAAGTCTAGTGATATATAACTGACCCAACTAAAGTTAAAGAAGTATTCAGTATAGTCAAGTCTAGTGATATATAACTGACCCAACTAAAGTTAAAGAAGTATTCAGTATAGTCAAGTCTCGTGATATATAACTTACCCAACTAAAGTTAAAGAAGTATTCAGTATAGTCAAGTCTAGTGATATATAACTGACCCAACTAAAGTTAAAAAAGTATTCAGTATAGTCAAGTCTCGTGATATATAACTGACCCAACTAAAGTTAAAGAAGTATTCAGGATAGTCAAGTCTAGTGATATATAACTGACCCAACTAAAGTTAAAGAAGTATTCAGTATAGTCAAGTCTCGTGATATATAACTGACCCAACTAAAGTTAAAGAAGTATTCAGTATAGTCAAGTCTAGTGATATATAACTGACCCAACTAAAGTTAAAGAAGTATTCGGTATAGTCAAGTCTAGTGATATATAACTGACCCAACTAAAGTTAAAGAAGTATTCAGTATAGTCAAGTCTAGTGATGTATAACTGACCCAACTAAAGTTAAAGAAGTATTCAGTTTAGTCAAGTCTAGTGATATATAACTGACCCAACTAAAGTTAAAGAAGTATTCAGTATAGTCAAGTCTAGTGATATATAACTGACCCAACTAAAGTTAAAGAAGTATTCAGTATAGTCAAGTCTCGTGATATATAACTGACCCAACTAAAGTTAAAGAAGTATTCAGTATAGTCAAGTCTAGTGATATATAACTGACCCAACTAAAGTTAAAGAAGTATTCAGTATAGTCAAGTCTAGTGATATATAACTGACCCAACTAAAGTTAAAGAAGTATTCAGTATAGTCAAGTCTAGTGATATATAACTGACCCAACTAAAGTTAAAGAAGTATTCAGTATAGTCAAGTCTCGTGATATATAACTGACCCAACTAAAGTTATAGAAGTATTCAGTGTAGTCAAGTCTCGTGATATATAACTGACCCAACTAAAGTTAAAGAAGTATTCAGTGTAGTCAAGTCTAGTGATATATAACTGACCCAACTAAAGTTAAAGAAGTATTCAGTATAGTCAAGTCTCATGATATATAACTGACCCAACTAAAGTTAAAGAAGTATTCAGTGTAGTCAAGTCTAGTGATGTATAACTGACCCAACTAAAGTTAAAGAAGTAATCAGTATAGTCAAGTCTCGTGATGTATAACTGACCCAACTAAAGTTAAAGAAGTATTCAGTATAGTCAAGTCTCGTGATATATAACTGACCCAACTAAAGTTAAAGAAGTATTCAGTATAGTCAAGTCTCGTGATATATAACTGACCCAACTAAAGTTAAAGAAGTATTCAGTATAGTCAAGTCTCGTGATATATAACTGACCCAACTAAAGTTAAAGAAGTATTCAGTATAGTCAAGTCTCGTGATATATAACTGACCCAACTAAAGTTAAAGAAGTATTCAGTATAGTCAAGTCTCGTGATATATAACTGACCCAACTAAAGTTAAAGAAGTATTCAGTATAGTCAAGTCTCGTGATATATAACTGACCCAACTAAAGTTAAAGAAGTATTCAGTATAGTCAAGTCTCTTGATATATAACTGACCCAACTAAAGTTAAAGAAGTATACAGTATAGTCAAGTCTCGTGATATATAACTGACCCAACTAAAGTTAAAGAAGTATTCAGTATAGTCAAGTCTCGTGATGTATAACTGACCCAACTAAAGTTAAAGAAGTATTCAGTATAGTCAAGTCTAGTGATATATAACTGACCCAACTAAAGTTAAAGAAGTATTCAGTATAGTCAAGTCTAGTGATATATAACTGACCCAACTAAAGTTAAAGAAGTATTCAGTATAGTCAAGTCTCGTGATATATAACTGACCCAACTAAAGTTAAAGAAGTGTTCAGTGTAGTCAAGTCTAGTGATGTATAACTGACCCAACTAAAGTTAAAGAAGTATTCAGTATAGTCAAGTCTCGTGATATATAACTGACCCAACTAAAGTTAAAGAAGTATTCAGTATAGTCAAGTCTCGTGATATATAACTGACCCAACTAAAGTTAAAGAAGTATTCAGTGTAGTCAAGTCTAGTGATGTATAACTGACCCAACTAAAGTTAAAGAAGTATTCAGTATAGTCAAGTCTCGTGATGTATAACTGACCCAACTAAAGTTAAAGAAGTATTCAGTATAGTCAAGTCTCGTGATATATAACTGACCCAACTAAAGTTAAAGAAGTATTCAGTATAGTCAAGTCTCGTGATATATAACTGACCCAACTAAAGTTAAAGAAGTATTCAGTATAGTCAAGTCTCGTGATATATAACTGACCCAACTAAAGTTAAAGAAGTATTCAGTATAGTCAAGTCTAGTGATATATAACTGACCCAACTAAAGTTAAAGAAGTATTCAGTATAGTCAAGTCTCGTGATATATAACTGACCCAACTAAAGTTAAAGAAGTATTCAGTATAGTCAAGTCTCGTGATATATAACTGACCCAACTAAAGTTAAAGAAGTATTCAGTATAGTCAAGTCTCGTGATATATAACTGACCCAACTAAAGTTAAAGAAGTATACAGTATAGTCAAGTCTCGTGATATATAACTGACCCAACTAAAGTTAAAGAAGTATTCAGTATAGTCAAGTCTCGTGATGTATAACTGACCCAACTAAAGTTAAAGAAGTATTCAGTATAGTCAAGTCTAGTGATATATAACTGACCCAACTAAAGTTAAAGAAGTATTCAGTATAGTCAAGTCTAGTGATATATAACTGACCCAACTAAAGTTAAAGAAGTATTCAGTATAGTCAAGTCTCGTGATGTATAACTGACCCAACTAAAGTTAAAGAAGTATTCAGTATAGTCAAGTCTAGTGATATATAACTGGCCCAACTAAAGTTAAAGAAGTATTCAGTATAGTCAAGTCTAGTGATATATAACTGGCCCAACTAAAGTTAAAGAAGTATTCAGTATAGTCAAGTCTCGTGATGTATAACTGACCCAACTAAAGTTAAAGAAGTATTCAGTATAGTCAAATCTCGTGATATATAACTGACCCAACTAAAGTTAAAGAAGTATTCAGTATAGTCAAGTCTCGTGATATATAACTGACCCAACTAAAGTTAAAGAAGTATTCAGTATAGTCAAGTCTCGTGATATATAACTGACCCAACTAAAGTTAAAGAAGTATTCAGTATAGTCAAGTCTCGTGATATATAACTGACCCAACTAAAGTTAAAGAAGTATTCAGTATAGTCAAGTCTCGTGATGTATAACTGACCCAACTAAAGTTAAAGAAGTATTCAGTATAGTCAAGTCTAGTGATATATAACTGACCCAACTAAAGTTAAAGAAGTATTCAGTATAGTCAAGTCTAGTGATGTATAACTGACCCAACTAAAGTTAAAGAAGTATTCAGTATAGTCAAGTCTCGTGATATATAACTGACCCAACTAAATTTAAAGAAGTATTCAGTATAGTCAAGTCTCGTGATATATAACTGACCCAACTAGAGTTAAAGAAGTATTCAGTATAGTCAAGTCTCGTGATATATAACTGACCCAACTAAACTTAGAGAAGTATTCAGTATCGTCAAGTCTCGTGATATATAACTGACCCAACTAAAGTTAAAGAAGTATTCAGTATAGTCAAGTCTCGTTATATATAACTGACCCAACTAAACTTAGAGAAGTATTCAGTATAGTCAAGTCTCGTGATATATAACTGACCCAACTAAAGTTAAAGAAGTATTCAGTATAGTCAAGTCTCGTGATATATAACTGACCCAACTAAAGTTAAAGAAGTATTCAGTATAGTCAAGTCTCGTGATATATAACTGACCCAACTAAAGTTAAAGAAGTATTCAGTATAGTCAAGTCTAGTGATATATAACTGACCCAACTAAAGTTAAAGAAGTATTCAATATAGTCAAGTCTAGTGATGTATAACTGACCCAACTAAAGTTAAAGAAGTATTCAGTATAGTCAAGTCTCTTGATATATAACTGACCCAACTAAAGATAAAGAAGTATTCAGTATAGTCAAGTCTAGTGATGTATAACTGACCCAACTAAAGTTAAAGAAGTATTCAGTATAGTCAAGTCTAGTGATATATAACTGACCCAACTAAAGTTAAAGAAGTATTCAGTATAGTCAAGTCTAGTGATATATAACTGACCCAACTAAAGTTAAAGAAGTATTCAGTATAGTCAAGTCTAGTGATATATAACTGACCCAACTAAAGTTAAAGAAGTATTCAGTATAGTCAAGTCTCGTGATATATAACTTACCCAACTAAAGTTAAAGAAGTATTCAGTATAGTCAAGTCTAGTGATATATAACTGACCCAACTAAAGTTAAAAAAGTATTCAGTATAGTCAAGTCTCGTGATATATAACTGACCCAACTAAAGTTAAAGAAGTATTCAGGATAGTCAAGTCTAGTGATATATAACTGACCCAACTAAAGTTAAAGAAGTATTCAGTATAGTCAAGTCTCGTGATATATAACTGACCCAACTAAAGTTAAAGAAGTATTCAATATAGTCAAGTCTAGTGATATATAACTGACCCAACTAAAGTTAAAGAAGTATTCGGTATAGTCAAGTCTAGTGATATATAACTGACCCAACTAAAGTTAAAGAAGTATTCAGTATAGTCAAGTCTAGTGATGTATAACTGACCCAACTAAAGTTAAAGAAGTATTCAGTTTAGTCAAGTCTAGTGATATATAACTGACCCAACTAAAGTTAAAGAAGTATTCAGTATAGTCAAGTCTAGTGATATATAACTGACCCAACTAAAGTTAAAGAAGTATTCAGTATAGTCAAGTCTCGTGATATATAACTGACCCAACTAAAGTTAAAGAAGTATTCAGTATAGTCAAGTCTAGTGATATATAACTGACCCAACTAAAGTTAAAGAAGTATTCAGTATAGTCAAGTCTAGTGATATATAACTGACCCAACTAAAGTTAAAGAAGTATTCAGTATAGTCAAGTCTAGTGATATATAACTGACCCAACTAAAGTTAAAGAAGTATTCAGTATAGTCAAGTCTCGTGATATATAACTGACCCAACTAAAGTTATAGAAGTATTCAGTGTAGTCAAGTCTCGTGATATATAACTGACCCAACTAAAGTTAAAGAAGTATTCAGTATAGTCAAGTCTCTTGATATATAACTGACCCAACTAAAGTTAAAGAAGTATACAGTATAGTCAAGTCTCGTGATATATAACTGACCCAACTAAAGTTAAAGAAGTATTCAGTATAGTCAAGTCTCGTGATGTATAACTGACCCAACTAAAGTTAAAGAAGTATTCAGTATAGTCAAGTCTAGTGATATATAACTGACCCAACTAAAGTTAAAGAAGTATTCAGTATAGTCAAGTCTAGTGATATATAACTGACCCAACTAAAGTTAAAGAAGTATTCAGTATAGTCAAGTCTCGTGATGTATAACTGACCCAACTAAAGTTAAAGAAGTATTCAGTATAGTCAAGTCTAGTGATATATAACTGACCCAACTAAAGTTAAAGAAGTATTCAGTATAGTCAAGTCTCGTGATGTATAACTGACCCAACTAAAGTTAAAGAAGTATTCAGTATAGTCAAGTCTCGTGATATATAACTGACCCAACTAAATTTAAAGAAGTATTCAGTATAGTCAAGTCTCGTGATATATAACTGACCCAACTAGAGTTAAAGAAGTATTCAGTATAGTCAAGTCTCGTGATATATAACTGACCCAACTAAACTTAGAGAAGTATTCAGTATCGTCAAGTCTCGTGATATATAACTGACCCAACTAAAGTTAAAGAAGTATTCAGTATAGTCAAGTCTCGTTATATATAACTGACCCAACTAAACTTAGAGAAGTATTCAGTATAGTCAAGTCTCGTGATATATAACTGACCCAACTAAAGTTAAAGAAGTATTCAGTATAGTCAAGTCTCGTGATATATAACTGACCCAACTAAAGTTAAAGAAGTATTCAGTATAGTCAAGTCTCGTGATATATAACTGACCCAACTAAAGTTAAAGAAGTATTCAGTATAGTCAAGTCTAGTGATATATAACTGACCCAACTAAAGTTAAAGAAGTATTCAATATAGTCAAGTCTAGTGATGTATAACTGACCCAACTAAAGTTAAAGAAGTATTCAGTATAGTCAAGTCTCTTGATATATAACTGACCCAACTAAAGATAAAGAAGTATTCAGTATAGTCAAGTCTAGTGATGTATAACTGACCCAACTAAAGTTAAAGAAGTATTCAGTATAGTCAAGTCTAGTGATATATAACTGACCCAACTAAAGTTAAAGAAGTATTCAGTATAGTCAAGTCTAGTGATATATAACTGACCCAACTAAAGTTAAAGAAGTATTCAGTATAGTCAAGTCTAGTGATATATAACTGACCCAACTAAAGTTAAAGAAGTATTCAGTATAGTCAAGTCTCGTGATATATAACTTACCCAACTAAAGTTAAAGAAGTATTCAGTATAGTCAAGTCTAGTGATATATAACTGACCCAACTAAAGTTAAAGAAGTATTCAGTATAGTCAAGTCTCGTGATATATAACTGACCCAACTAAAGTTAAAGAAGTATTCAGGATAGTCAAGTCTAGTGATATATAACTGACCCAACTAAAGTTAAAGAAGTATTCAGTATAGTCAAGTCTCGTGATATATAACTGACCCAACTAAAGTTAAAGAAGTATTCAGTATAGTCAAGTCTAGTGATATATAACTGACCCAACTAAAGTTAAAGAAGTATTCGGTATAGTCAAGTCTAGTGATATATAACTGACCCAACTAAAGTTAAAGAAGTATTCAGTATAGTCAAGTCTAGTGATGTATAACTGACCCAACTAAAGTTAAAGAAGTATTCAGTTTAGTCAAGTCTAGTGATATATAACTGACCCAACTAAAGTTAAAGAAGTATTCAGTATAGTCAAGTCTAGTGATATATAACTGACCCAACTAAAGTTAAAGAAGTATTCAGTATAGTCAAGTCTCGTGATATATAACTGACCCAACTAAAGTTAAAGAAGTATTCAGTATAGTCAAGTCTAGTGATATATAACTGACCCAACTAAAGTTAAAGAAGTATTCAGTATAGTCAAGTCTAGTGATATATAACTGACCCAACTAAAGTTAAAGAAGTATTCAGTATAGTCAAGTCTAGTGATATATAACTGACCCAACTAAAGTTAAAGAAGTATTCAGTATAGTCAAGTCTCGTGATATATAACTGACCCAACTAAAGTTATAGAAGTATTCAGTGTAGTCAAGTCTCGTGATATATAACTGACCCAACTAAAGTTAAAGAAGTATTCAGTGTAGTCAAGTCTAGTGATATATAACTGACCCAACTAAAGTTAAAGAAGTATTCAGTATAGTCAAGTCTCATGATATATAACTGACCCAACTAAAGTTAAAGAAGTATTCAGTGTAGTCAAGTCTAGTGATGTATAACTGACCCAACTAAAGTTAAAGAAGTAATCAGTATAGTCAAGTCTCGTGATGTATAACTGACCCAACTAAAGTTAAAGAAGTATTCAGTATAGTCAAGTCTCGTGATATATAACTGACCCAACTAAAGTTAAAGAAGTATTCAGTATAGTCAAGTCTCGTGATATATAACTGACCCAACTAAAGTTAAAGAAGTATTCAGTATAGTCAAGTCTCGTGATATATAACTGACCCAACTAAAGTTAAAGAAGTATTCAGTATAGTCAAGTCTCGTGATATATAACTGACCCAACTAAAGTTAAAGAAGTATTCAGTATAGTCAAGTCTCGTGATATATAACTGACCCAACTAAAGTTAAAGAAGTATTCAGTATAGTCAAGTCTCGTGATATATAACTGACCCAACTAAAGTTAAAGAAGTATTCAGTATAGTCAAGTCTCTTGATATATAACTGACCCAACTAAAGTTAAAGAAGTATACAGTATAGTCAAGTCTCGTGATATATAACTGACCCAACTAAAGTTAAAGAAGTATTCAGTATAGTCAAGTCTCGTGATGTATAACTGACCCAACTAAAGTTAAAGAAGTATTCAGTATAGTCAAGTCTAGTGATATATAACTGACCCAACTAAAGTTAAAGAAGTATTCAGTATAGTCAAGTCTAGTGATATATAACTGACCCAACTAAAGTTAAAGAAGTATTCAGTATAGTCAAGTCTCGTGATGTATAACTGACCCAACTAAAGTTAAAGAAGTATTCAGTATAGTCAAGTCTAGTGATATATAACTGACCCAACTAAAGTTAAAGAAGTATTCAGTATAGTCAAGTCTCGTGATATATAACTGACCCAACTAAAGTTAAAGAAGTATTCAGTATAGTCAAGTCTCGTGATATATAACTGACCCAACTAAAGTTAAAGAAGTATTCAGTATAGTCAAGTCTAGTGATATATAACTGACCCAACTAAAGTTAAAGAAGTATTCAGTATAGTCAAGTCTCGTGATATATAACTGACCCAACTAAAGTTAAAGAAGTATTCAGTATAGTCAAGTCTCGTGATATATAACTGACCCAACTAAAGTTAAAGAAGTATTCAGTATAGTCAAGTCTCGTGATATATAACTGACCCAACTAAAGTTAAAGAAGTATTCAGTATAGTCAAGTCTCTTGATATATAACTGACCCAACTAAAGTTAAAGAAGTATACAGTATAGTCAAGTCTCGTGATATATAACTGACCCAACTAAAGTTAAAGAAGTATTCAGTATAGTCAAGTCTCGTGATGTATAACTGACCCAACTAAAGTTAAAGAAGTATTCAGTATAGTCAAGTCTAGTGATATATAACTGACCCAACTAAAGTTAAAGAAGTATTCAGTATAGTCAAGTCTAGTGATATATAACTGACCCAACTAAAGTTAAAGAAGTATTCAGTATAGTCAAGTCTCGTGATGTATAACTGACCCAACTAAAGTTAAAGAAGTATTCAGTATAGTCAAGTCTAGTGATATATAACTGACCCAACTAAAGTTAAAGAAGTATTCAGTATAGTCAAGTCTCGTGATATATAACTGACCCAACTAAAGTTAAAGAAGTATTCAGTATAGTCAAGTCTCGTGATATATAACTGACCCAACTAAAGTTAAAGAAGTATTCAGTATAGTCAAGTCTAGTGATATATAACTGACCCAACTAAAGTTAAAGAAGTATTCAGTATAGTCAAGTCTCGTGATATATAACTGACCCAACTAAAGTTAAAGAAGTATTCAGTATAGTCAAGTCTCGTGATATATAACTGACCCAACTAAAGTTAAAGAAGTATTCAGTATAGTCAAGTCTCGTGATATATAACTGACCCAACTAAAGTTAAAGAAGTATACAGTATAGTCAAGTCTCGTGATATATAACTGACCCAACTAAAGTTAAAGAAGTATTCAGTATAGTCAAGTCTCGTGATGTATAACTGACCCAACTAAAGTTAAAGAAGTATTCAGTATAGTCAAGTCTAGTGATATATAACTGACCCAACTAAAGTTAAAGAAGTATTCAGTATAGTCAAGTCTAGTGATGTATAACTGACCCAACTAAAGTTAAAGAAGTATTCAGTATAGTCAAGTCTCGTGATGTATAACTGACCCAACTAAAGTTAAAGAAGTATTCAGTATAGTCAAGTCTAGTGATATATAACTGACCCAACTAAAGTTAAAGAAGTATTCAGTATAGTCAAGTCTAGTGATATATAACTGACCCAACTAAAGTTAAAGAAGTATTCAGTATAGTCAAGTCTAGTGATATATAACTGACCCAACTAAAGTTAAAGAAGTATTCAGTATAGTCAAGTCTCGTGATATATAACTGACCCAACTAAAGTTATAGAAGTATTCAGTATAGTCAAGTCTCGTGATATATAACTGACCCAACTAAAGTTAAAGAAGTATTCAGTGTAGTCAAGTCTAGTGATATATAACTGACCCAACTAAAGTTAAAGAAGTATTCAGTATAGTCAAGTCTCATGATATATAACTGACCCAACTAAAGTTAAAGAAGTATTAAGTGTAGTCAAGTCTAGTGATGTATAACTGACCCAACTAAAGTTAAAGAAGTATTCAGTATAGTCAAGTCTCGTGATGTATAACTGACCCAACTAAAGTTAAAGAAGTATTCAGTATAGTCAAGTCTAGTGATATATAACTGACCCAACTAAAGTTAAAGAAGTATTCAGTATAGTCAAGTCTAGTGATATATAACTGACCCAACTAAAGTTAAAGAAGTATTCAGTATAGTCAAGTCTCGTGATGTATAACTGACCCAACTAAAGTTAAAGAAGTATTCAGTATAGTCAAGTCTAGTGATATATAACTGACCCAACTAAAGTTAAAGAAGTATTCAGTATAGTCAAGTCTCGTGATATATAACTGACCCAACTAAAGTTAAAGAAGTATTCAGTATAGTCAAGTCTCGTGATATATAACTGACCCAACTAAAGTTAAAGAAGTATTCAGTATAGTCAAGTCTAGTGATATATAACTGACCCAACTAAAGTTAAAGAAGTATTCAGTATAGTCAAGTCTCGTGATATATAACTGACCCAACTAAAGTTAAAGAAGTATTCAGTATAGTCAAGTCTCGTGATATATAACTGACCCAACTAAAGTTAAAGAAGTATTCAGTATAGTCAAGTCTCGTGATATATAACTGACCCAACTAAAGTTAAAGAAGTATTCAGTATAGTCAAGTCTCTTGATATATAACTGACCCAACTAAAGTTAAAGAAGTATACAGTATAGTCAAGTCTCGTGATATATAACTGACCCAACTAAAGTTAAAGAAGTATTCAGTATAGTCAAGTCTCGTGATGTATAACTGACCCAACTAAAGTTAAAGAAGTATTCAGTATAGTCAAGTCTAGTGATATATAACTGACCCAACTAAAGTTAAAGAAGTATTCAGTATAGTCAAGTCTAGTGATATATAACTGACCCAACTAAAGTTAAAGAAGTATTCAGTATAGTCAAGTCTCGTGATGTATAACTGACCCAACTAAAGTTAAAGAAGTATTCAGTATAGTCAAGTCTAGTGATATATAACTGACCCAACTAAAGTTAAAGAAGTATTCAGTATAGTCAAGTCTCGTGATATATAACTGACCCAACTAAAGTTAAAGAAGTATTCAGTATAGTCAAGTCTCGTGATATATAACTGACCCAACTAAAGTTAAAGAAGTATTCAGTATAGTCAAGTCTAGTGATATATAACTGACCCAACTAAAGTTAAAGAAGTATTCAGTATAGTCAAGTCTCGTGATATATAACTGACCCAACTAAAGTTAAAGAAGTATTCAGTATAGTCAAGTCTCGTGATATATAACTGACCCAACTAAAGTTAAAGAAGTATTCAGTATAGTCAAGTCTCGTGATATATAACTGACCCAACTAAAGTTAAAGAAGTATACAGTATAGTCAAGTCTCGTGATATATAACTGACCCAACTAAAGTTAAAGAAGTATTCAGTATAGTCAAGTCTCGTGATGTATAACTGACCCAACTAAAGTTAAAGAAGTATTCAGTATAGTCAAGTCTAGTGATATATAACTGACCCAACTAAAGTTAAAGAAGTATTCAGTATAGTCAAGTCTAGTGATGTATAACTGACCCAACTAAAGTTAAAGAAGTATTCAGTATAGTCAAGTCTCGTGATGTATAACTGACCCAACTAAAGTTAAAGAAGTATTCAGTATAGTCAAGTCTAGTGATATATAACTGACCCAACTAAAGTTAAAGAAGTATTCAGTATAGTCAAGTCTAGTGATATATAACTGACCCAACTAAAGTTAAAGAAGTATTCAGTATAGTCAAGTCTAGTGATATATAACTGACCCAACTAAAGTTAAAGAAGTATTCAGTATAGTCAAGTCTCGTGATATATAACTGACCCAACTAAAGTTATAGAAGTATTCAGTATAGTCAAGTCTCGTGATATATAACTGACCCAACTAAAGTTAAAGAAGTATTCAGTGTAGTCAAGTCTAGTGATATATAACTGACCCAACTAAAGTTAAAGAAGTATTCAGTATAGTCAAGTCTCATGATATATAACTGACCCAACTAAAGTTAAAGAAGTATTAAGTGTAGTCAAGTCTAGTGATGTATAACTGACCCAACTAAAGTTAAAGAAGTATTCAGTATAGTCAAGTCTCGTGATGTATAACTGACCCAACTAAAGTTAAAGAAGTATTCAGTATAGTCAAGTCTCGTGATATATAACTGACCCAACTAAAGTTAAAGAAGTATTCAGTATAGTCAAGTCTCGTGATATATAACTGACCCAACTAAAGTTAAAGAAGTATTCAGTATAGTCAAGTCTCGTGATATATAACTGACCCAACTAAAGTTAAAGAAGTATTCAGTATAGTCAAGTCTCGTGATATATAACTGACCCAACTAAAGTTAAAGAAGTATTCAGTATAGTCAAGTCTCGTGATATATAACTGACCCAACTAAAGTTAAAGAAGTATTCAGTATAGTCAAGTCTCGTGATATATAACTGACCCAACTAAAGTTAAAGAAGTATTCAGTATAGTCAAGTCTCGTGATATATAACTGACCCAACTAAAGTTAAAGAAGTATACAGTATAGTCAAGTCTCGTGATATATAACTGACCCAACTAAAGTTAAAGAAGTATTCAGTATAGTCAAGTCTCGTGATGTATAACTGACCCAACTAAAGTTAAAGAAGTATTCAGTATAGTCAAGTCTAGTGATATATAACTGACCCAACTAAAGTTAAAGAAGTATTCAGTATAGTCAAGTCTAGTGATATATAACTGACCCAACTAAAGTTAAAGAAGTATTCAGTATAGTCAAGTCTAGTGATGTATAACTGACCCAACTAAAGTTAAAGAAGTATTCAGTATAGTCAAGTCTCGTGATGTATAACTGACCCAACTAAAGTTAAAGAAGTATTCAGTATAGTCAAGTCTCGTGATATATAACTGACCCAACTAAAGTTAAAGAAGTATACAGTATAGTCAAGTCTCGTGATATATAACTGACCCAACTAAAGTTAAAGAAGTATTCAGTATAGTCAAGTCTCGTGATATATAACTGACCCAACTAAAGTTAAAGAAGTATTCAGTATAGTCAAGTCTCGTGATATATAACTGACCCAACTAAAGTTAAAGAAGTATTCAGTATAGTCAAGTCTCGTGATATATAACTGACCCAACTAAAGTTAAAGAAGTATTCAGTATAGTCAAGTCTCGTGATATATAACTGACCCAACTAAAGTTAAAGAAGTATTCAGTATAGTCAAGTCTCGTGATATATAACTGACCCAACTAAAGTTAAAGAAGTATTCAGTATAGTCAAGTCTCTTGATATATAACTGACCCAACTAAAGTTAAAGAAGTATACAGTATAGTCAAGTCTCGTGATATATAACTGACCCAACTAAAGTTAAAGAAGTATTCAGTATAGTCAAGTCTCGTGATGTATAACTGACCCAACTAAAGTTAAAGAAGTATTCAGTATAGTCAAGTCTAGTGATATATAACTGACCCAACTAAAGTTAAAGAAGTATTCAGTATAGTCAAGTCTAGTGATATATAACTGACCCAACTAAAGTTAAAGAAGTATTCAGTATAGTCAAGTCTCGTGATGTATAACTGACCCAACTAAAGTTAAAGAAGTATTCAGTATAGTCAAGTCTAGTGATATATAACTGACCCAACTAAAGTTAAAGAAGTATTCAGTATAGTCAAGTCTCGTGATATATAACTGACCCAACTAAAGTTAAAGAAGTATTCAGTATAGTCAAGTCTCGTGATATATAACTGACCCAACTAAAGTTAAAGAAGTATTCAGTATAGTCAAGTCTAGTGATATATAACTGACCCAACTAAAGTTAAAGAAGTATTCAGTATAGTCAAGTCTCGTGATATATAACTGACCCAACTAAAGTTAAAGAAGTATTCAGTATAGTCAAGTCTCGTGATATATAACTGACCCAACTAAAGTTAAAGAAGTATTCAGTATAGTCAAGTCTCGTGATATATAACTGACCCAACTAAAGTTAAAGAAGTATACAGTATAGTCAAGTCTCGTGATATATAACTGACCCAACTAAAGTTAAAGAAGTATTCAGTATAGTCAAGTCTCGTGATGTATAACTGACCCAACTAAAGTTAAAGAAGTATTCAGTATAGTCAAGTCTAGTGATATATAACTGACCCAACTAAAGTTAAAGAAGTATTCAGTATAGTCAAGTCTAGTGATGTATAACTGACCCAACTAAAGTTAAAGAAGTATTCAGTATAGTCAAGTCTCGTGATGTATAACTGACCCAACTAAAGTTAAAGAAGTATTCAGTATAGTCAAGTCTAGTGATATATAACTGACCCAACTAAAGTTAAAGAAGTATTCAGTATAGTCAAGTCTCGTGATGTATAACTGACCCAACTAAAGTTAAAGAAGTATTCACTATAGTCAAGTCTCGTGATATATAACTGACCCAACTAAAGTTAAAGAAGTATTCAGTATAGTCAAGTCTCGTGATATATAACTGACCCAACTAAAGTTAAAGAAGTATTCAGTATAGTCAAGTCTCGTGATATATAACTGACCCAACTAAAGTTAAAGAAGTATACAGTATAGTCAAGTCTCGTGATATATAACTGACCCAACTAAAGTTAAAGAAGTATTCAGTATAGTCAAGTCTAGTGATATATAACTGACCCAACTAAAGTTAAAGAAGTATTCAGTATAGTCAAGTCTAGTGATATATAACTGACCCAACTAAAGTTAAAGAAGTATTCAGTATAGTCAAGTCTCGTGATGTATACTGACCCAACTAAAGTTAAAGAAGTATTCAGTATAGTCAAGTCTAGTGATATATAACTGACCCAACTAAAGTTAAAGAAGTATTCAGTATAGTCAAGTCTCGTGATATATAACTGACCCAACTAAAGTTAAAGAAGTATTCAGTATAGTCAAGTCTAGTGATGTATAACTGACCCAACTAAAGTTAAAGAAGTATTCAGTGTAGTCAAGTCTAGTGATATATAACTGACCCAAATAAAGTTAAAGAAGTATTCAGTATAGTCAAGTCTCGTGATATATAACTGACCCAACTAAAGTTAAAGAAGTATTCAGTGTAGTCAAGTCTAGTGATATATAACTGACCCAACTAAAGTTAAAGAAGTATTCAGTATAGTCAAGTCTAGTGATATATAACTGACCCAACTAAAGTTAAAGAAGTATTCAGTATAGTCAAGTCTAGTGATATATAACTGACCCAACTAAAGTTAAAGTAGTATTCAGTATAGTCAAGTCTCGTGATATATAACTGACCCAACTAAAGTTAAAGAAGTATTCAGTATAGTCAAGTCTAGTGATATATAACTGACCCAACTAAAGTTAAAGAAGTATTCACTATAGTCAAGTCTAGTGATATATAACTGACCCAACTAAAGTTAAAGAAGTATTCAGTATAGTCAAGTCTAGTGATATATAACTGACCCAACTAAAGTTAAAGAAGTATTCAGTATAGTCAAGTCTAGTGATGTATAACTGACCCAACTAAAGTTAAAGCTTATTTCATTTTTTTAACTTTTTTTTGCCTCCTGTATCTTTTTCTTTTCTTCTCTAATTTTCAGTTTATTTTCTTTCTCCACCTTCCTGAGAAGCCTTTTTCTTTCAAGTTCTATTTTTCTAGTTTCCTTTTCCTCCTTGAGACGTTTCTTTTGTTCCAGCTCTTCAACTTTTTGCTGGTAAGCCTCATCGGCTGAAATAACAAAATATGAATCTTTCATTTGTTTTCGCTTATTATTTTTGATCGGAACTGGAAAAAACTCATATGTAACTGATTGGACCGTTGTTGAAGTTACTTCCTCTGTGTTTAGTTTTTTGCTTTTGTACAATATCCCTGTTTGATAAAGGGGGTCGTCAAGGTCCTTTTTGCACATCAAAGCAGTCAAAAATTGCAGAAGTTGTGCGGACTTAAGAGTTGACTCGATAATTTCTAGTGCTTTTTGATCGGTGCACTCGACCACATCTAGAGACTTATTCGTATTGTTTGTAGCCAGTTCATTCAGCAAATCTATTTTATCATTGCCTGAAGCGGTATCATCATCTGCCATAAGTAATGTTCCATTAGGATCCAACATCAGTGATAAATCAAATATACCCTCTGCGTCCAGTGGAATGGACAAAGTTACATCGGAGATATTATGAGAATCATCATTATCTGTTTCTGAACGGATTGTAGTTGGTGGTGAAGTTGGTACATCGGTTCCATTTGATCTAGCATTTGTCAGAAGACCAGTCGATACAGCATCCACAATTGGAGTAATGGCCACATTACATTCATTTTCTTCGGACGATGATGTTACTGTTGTACCGGAATCACCTTTCACTACATTCGATTCACTGTGGTTTGGTATTTGAGCTGTAGCTGACAAGGTTGTATTACATGGTATATATGCTTCATTCGAAATGGCGTTTTCATTAAAAGGATGGATGCCAGTGGATCTGAATCCACTTATGATATTTTGCGGTGTCATTGATTTTTCCCACGCATTTCCAAAAATTTTGATAAACTGAGCATGACCTACTGCAATTCCTTTTATTCTTATAAAATTATCAAGTTCCGTGTTCCAGTTTGACTTCAATGACTTGAATACACACCTATCTAGGGGTTGGGTCCAATTATTAGTATGGCTCAGCAGTTCTACAAGAATTATGTTTTCTTTTCGGGCTAACTCGATGAATTCGATATTGTTATGAGAGGAGTGGCCATCAAAAATCAATAACTGAGGTCGGGCGGGACCGATACTTTTGAGAAAAGTCTCAGAAAACCAAAGTTTACCTATGCCTTCTTTTGTCCAACCGCTATCGGAAATGGAAATATTTTCTCCTGCCATAGGAGAAGAAGTATTTGCTGACTGAAGATCATACCCGTGCAGTTTGTTCTTAGTTTTTCCAGGAATTACAAAATGGGGAGGTATGGTAGCACCCTCAGCATTCACACAAGCAATGACAGTTACTGTTTCTCTCGAACCTGAAGCTTTACCATGAACAGTTTTTGTTCCTTTTTTTGCAATTACCTGCTTGGGTTTATGGAATAAATTCACCCCAGTCTCATCCATATTCCAAATCCGCTCCGGAAATGCACTAAAATTGTACTTATCAATGACACTTTTCAGGGAAGCAAAATATTTTGAAAGGCGAGGTCATGACATTGCATCATGCCTAACGGTGGCTGTTGCCTCGGGTGACCGAAGAGAGAGAGTTTGATGTCTGAGTTTTAACCTTCTCCACCACATATCAGAAGGCTTTCCATTTTTAAACCCTTTACTATCTTTTTGAGCAACGGTCGATGCAAAATGCAAAAAGTTACTTTTTGAAAAACCTACCCCCATGTCTGCTCGATCTTTAGCAGCATCAATCATTTCCTGCTCAGTTGACCTTTGTATGAATGACTCCCGACCCCATTTTGCTCCTTCAGCAATTTTGCCTGTAGTGCGATCTGATAAAGTTGACTTTGGTACGGAGTACTGAATTGCTGCCTTGCGAATTGACATGCCTGCTTTTACTGCAGCCACTGCGCATGACATTGCTTCTTCAGACCATTTCCTCATTTTGATTTTAATTTGGATTGGAAACTTAATGGATCTGAAATAAAAGAAACGACAACAACTTTTATTGTTTTATTTTAAACTGTTGATAAAAACTAAATTTTAAATGAAAAAAAACAATGCTTCTTTCTATTCATTTACAGTTCAAACGTAATCATAGTTGGTCAAATGATTTTAGACCTCTATTCTACGGTCATCAGGACACATAAAAGTTAGGAATGAAATCTAGGCTTTACCAAATTTTATGTTCATAGCTTGTTAAATGATTTTTGACGTTATACAGTCATCAGGACACATGAAAGCTAGGAATGAAATCTAGGCTTTACCAAATTTTATGTTCATAGCTTGTTAAATGATTTTTGACGTTATACGGTCATCAGGACACATGAAAGCTAGGAATGAAATCTAGGCTTTATCAAATTTTATGTTCATAGCTTGTTAAATGATTTTTGACGTTATACGGTCATCAGGACACATCAGTTCTGCATTGGGCCTTTCTTTTTTGAAAACTTGTTTGGACTAAGCTTCGCTCTCACATAACAATGGTCAGAGACTAAATTTTGTCTGAAGAAATGAGCAAGAACAACAGCATCTTCCCGCCTGAAGTAAGCTACACGTTGCCACCTTTCCTTATCACCTGAAGTAAGCTACACGTTGCCACCTTTCCTTATCACCTGAAGTAAGCTACACGTTGCCACCTTTCCTTATCACCTGAAATAAGCTACACGTTGCCACCTTTCCTTATCACCTGAAGTAAGCTACACGTTGCCACCTTTCCTTATCACCTGAAGTAAGCTACACGTTGCCACCTTTCCTTATCACCTGAAGTAAGCTACATGTTGCCACCTTTCCTTATCACCTGAAGTAAGCTACACGTTGCCACCTTTCCTTATCACCTGAAGTAAGCTACACGTTGCCACCTTTCCTTATCACCTGAAGTAAGCTACACGTTGCCACCTTTCCTTATCACCTGAAGTAAGCTACACATTGCCACCTTTCCTTATCACCTGAAGTAAGCTACACGTTGCCACCTTTCCTTATCACCTGAAGTAAGCTACACGTTGCCACCTTTCCTTATCACCTGAAGTAAGCTACACGTTGCCGCCTTTCCTTATCACCTGAAGTAAGCTACACGTTGCCACCTTTCCTTATCACCTGAAGTAAGCTACACGTTGCCACCTTTCCTTATCACCTGAAGTAAGCTACACGTTGCCACCTTTCCTTATCACCTGAAGTAAGCTACACGTTGCCACCTTTCCTTATCACCTGAAGTAAGCTACACATTGCCACCTTTCCTTATCACCTGAAGTAAGCTACACGTTGCCACCTTTCCTTATCACCTGAAGTAAGCTACACGTTGCCACCTTTCCTTATCACCTGAAGTAAGCTACACGTTGCCGCCTTTCCTTATCACCTGAAGTAAGCTACACGTTGCCACCTTTCCTTATCACCTGAAGTAAGCTACACGTTGCCACCTTTCCTTATCACCTGAAGTAAGCTACACGTTGCCGCCTTTCCTTATCACCTGAAGTAAGCTACACGTTGCCACCTTTCCTTATCACCTGAAGTAAGCTACACGTTGCCACCTTTCCTTATCACCAAATGTAGCAACAGCGTTTTGATCTTTTGGATTGTCTTCTTCCAAACAACAATAATACAGTGAACCAATGCTTGTATGATGTACATCTTTCTTGTATGGTATAATACAGTGAACCAATGCTTGTATGATATACATCTTTCTTGTATGGTATAATACAGTGAACCAATGCTTGTATGATGTACATCTGTCTTGTATGGTATAATACAGTGAACCAATGCTTGTATGATGTACATCTGTCTTGTATGGTATAATACAGTGAACCAATGCTTGTATGATGTACATCTTTCTTGTATGGTATAATACAGTGAACCAATGCTTGTATGATGTACATCTTTCTTGTATGGTATAATACAGTGAACCAATGCTTGTATGATGTACATCTTTCTTGCATGGTATAATACAGTGAACCAATGCTTGTATGATGTACATCTGTCTTGTATGGTATAATAGAGTGAACCAATGCTTGTATGATGTACATCTTTCTTGTATGGTATAATACAGTGAACCAATGCTTGTATGATGTACATCTTTCTTGTATGGTATAATACAGTGAACCAATGCTTGTATGATGTACATCTTTCTTGTATGGTATAATACAGTGAACCAATGCTTGTATGATGTACATCTGTCTTGTATGGTATAATACAGTGAACCAATGCTTGTATGATGTACATCTTTCTTGTATGGTATAATACAGTGAACCAATGCTTGTATGATGTACATCTTTCTTGTATGGTATAATACAGTAAACCAATGCTTGTATGATGTACATCTTTCTTGTATGGTATAATACAGTGAACCAATGCTTAACTCTTTCCCTCCCCAGTGATGCATACCAACAGCATACAAGTTTTGGACAAAAACTTTCTTCATGATGGCTGAAACATAAACAATTAATTTAATCTCAAGTCAACAGCACAAATTTCATGACAAAAACCTTTTTTAGCAAAACATATTTATAATATATATAACACGTTACATGTATACTAGTACCGAGAAAAGTGAGCAGAAGAATTTCAAGAAGTCGCACATTTATCTTTTCAAACAATATACGTGAGGTGTCTTTAAAATGAGATTTATTTGTGTAAGACTGAAAACAGGGTAAAGTAAGTCGTTTAAAAATAGTCGGAGACGTTTGATGTTGCTGCTTATATGCTTTATACGTATAAAGTTAAGATTAATATGTACCACTTTACGTATGCTAAAAATACAATGACTGCTGTCTAAATAAGGTAAAAGATAAACTCGAGACAGAAGGAACAGGTCTTGTCTCAATTTTCCGACACCAACTAGAACTTAAACGGCAAAAGCAGAACTGTAGCGATGCCTGAAAATATTCTGAATGCAACATTCAACCCATTGATATTGAGTCGGACAAGTCCGACTTACGGTCATCCTGCAAAAATTTTGCTGTCCGACTTAAGATCAAATTACTTGTCATCTTTTCAGCCATCAAGGTTAAAAAATGAAAACATATTTCTTTAAAACACGTTTTTTTCTGGCAAAGATATCATGCAATTTGCAGTAAACATATAAATTTTTACTGTAAATAATACGAATATCGAGATATCGATGTTTTTCCAACAATAAGTTTCCTTTTTCTCACCTTTTATAGTTTCGAAATTTGCCGCTTCTAGTACTTTGGTAAACGGGGTACCGGAAAGGTCGCAATCACGTGATGATAAAAAAGCCGATAACTCTTGATAAAACAAGTGTTAGATTGCAATGCAATTCTACGATCGAAATGATATTTCAATGCTCAAAGGTCTATTTTGGAATCTACTTTCTGTCCGACTAACGATCATGTCCGTGACTCGATCAGCTTACCCTAACACTTTCAAAATTTGTTAACACTTACCTCACAAAGGCGGCATGGGATAACACTTTCAAAATTTGTTAGCACTTACCTCATAAAGGCGGCATGGGATAACACTTTCAGAATTGCAATAACATAATTTTAATGTGTACATTATTTATCACTGTGATATAGCTGATGGCTAATTCAATTAGAATGATATAAAAAAATGAAATATTTAGAGTGAGACCAAACAATATTGAAGTGGCTGTCGTGTTCATGGTCGTGATCGTATAGTAATTGGATTTACAACTACATGTTCAATCAGTGCCTATCACTACTAAGATTGTGAGTTCTAATCCCGCACATGGTGAGGTGTTTGTTAGTGACTTGCGACAGGTCGGTGGTTTTAATCCCACACATGGTGAGGTGTTTGTCAGTGACTTGCGACAGGTCGGTGGTTTTACTCTGGTTTCCTTCTCCTATAAATTAGACCACCACGATATAACTGAAATATTGTTGAAAGTGGCATTGAACACCATCACCATAACCATTATTGACAGCAGACTTTATATTCAGGTCTAACTAGTCATCCACAGAGACCCTTCTTGATAGCTTCTAGTTCCCGAGATTCTACTGTAAGACTGTGGTCCATAACCCCGTTAGTACAACCTTTGGAGATGAATATCATAGCTGGAAAACCTTGGTCAGAATTCTTTGGAACTGTTGGTTTGTATCAATTTTATCTCATAGTCCAAAATAAAATATACCACACTCTCCGAACAGGTCCAAAATAAAATATACCACACTCTCCGAACAGGTCTAAAATAAAATATACAACACTCTCCGAACAGGTCCAAAATATACCACACTCTCCGAACAGGTCTAAAATATACCACACTCTCCGAACAGGTCCAAAATATACCACACTCTCCGAACAGGTCTAAAATATACCACACTCTCCGAACAGGTCCAAAAAATACCACACTCTCCGAACAGGTCCAAAATATACCACACTCTCCGAACAGGTCTAAAATATACCACACTCTCCAAACAGGTCCAACATATACCACACTCTCCAAACAGGTCCAAAATAAAATATACCACACTCTCCGAACAGGTCTAAAATAAAATATACCACACTCTCCGAACAGGTCTAAAATAAAATATACCACACTCTCCGAACAGGTCCAAAATAAAATATACCACACTCTCCGAACAGGTCCAAAATAAAATATACCACACTCTCCGAACAGGTCTAAAATAAAATATACCACACTCTCCGAACAGGTCTAAAATAAAATATACCACACTCTCCGAACAGGTCTAAAATAAAATATACCACACTCTTCGAACAGGTCCAAAATAAAATATACCACACTCTCCGAACAGGTCCAAAATAAAATATACCACACTCTCTGAACAGGTCCAAAATAAAATATACCACACTCTCCGAATAGGTCCAAAATAAAATATACCACACTTTCCAAACAGGTCCAAAATAAAATATACCACACTCTCCAAACAGGTCCAAAATAAAATATACCACACTCTCCGAACAGGTCTAAAATAAAATATACCACACTCTCCAAACAGGTCCAAAATAAAATATACCACACTCTCCGAACAGGTCCAAAATAAAATATACCACACTCTCTGAACAGGTCCAAAATAAAATATACCACACTCTCCGAATAGGTCCAAAATAAAATATACCACACTTTCCAAACAGGTCCAAAATAAAATATACCACACTCTCCGAACAGGTCCAAAATAAAATATACCACACTCTCCGAATAGGTCCAAAATAAAATATACCACACTCTCCAAACAGGTCTAAAATAAAATATACCACACTCTCCGAACAGGTCCAAAATAAAATATACCACACTCTCCGAATAGGTCCAAAATAAAATATACCACACTCTCCGAACAGGTCCAAAATAAAATAAAATATACCACACTCTCCGAACAGGTCTAAAATAAAATATACCACACTCTCCGAACAGGTCCAAAATAAAATAGACCACGCTCTCCGAACAGGTCCAAAATAAGATATACCACACTCTCCGAACAGGTCCAAAATATACCACACTCTCCGAACAGGTCTAAATTATACCACACTCTCCGAACAGGTCCAAAATAAAATATACCACACTCTCCGAACAGAACCAAAATAAAATATACCACACTCTCCGAACAGGTCCAAAATAAAATATACCACACTCTCCGAACAGGTCTAATATAAAATATACCACACTCTCCGAACAGGTCTAAAATAAAATATACCACACTCTCCGAACAGGTCCAAAATAAAATATACCACACTCTCCGAACAGGTCTAAAATAAAATATACCACACTCTCCGAACAGGTCTAAAATAAAATATACCACACTCTCCAAACAGGTCCAAAATAAAATATACCACACTCTCCAAACAGGTCCAAAATAAAATATACCACACTCTCCGAACAGGTCCAAAATAAAATATACCACACTCTCCGAATAGGTCCAAAATAAAATATACCACACTTTCCAAACAGGTCCAAAATAAAATATACCACACTCTCCGAACAGGTCCAAAGTAAAATATACCACACTCTCCAAACAGGTCCAAAATAAAATATACCACACTCTCCGAACAGGTCTAAAATAAAATATACCACACTCTCCAAACAGGTCCAAAATAAAATATACCACACTCTCCGAACAGGTCCAAAATAAAATATACCACACTCTCTGAACAGGTCCAAAATAAAATATACCACACTCTCCGAATAGGTCCAAAATAAAATATACCACACTTTCCAAACAGGTCCAAAATAAAATATACCACACTCTCCGAACAGGTCCAAAATAAAATATACCACACTCTCCGAATAGGTCCAAAATAAAATATACCACACTCTCCAAACAGGTCTAAAATAAAATATACCACACTCTCCGAACAGGTCCAAAATAAAATATACCACACTCTCCGAATAGGTCCAAAATAAAATATACCACACTTTCCAAACAGGTCCAAAATAAAATATACCACACTCTCCGAACAGGTCCAAAATAAAATATACCACACTCTCCGAATAGGTCCAAAATAAGATATACCACACTCTCCAAACAGGTCCAAAATAAAATATACCACACTCTCCAAACAGGTCTAAAATAAAATATACCACACTCTCTGAACAGGTCCAAAATAAAATATACCACACTCTCCGAATAGGTCCAAAATAAAATATACCACACTTTCCAAACATGTCCGAAATAAAATATATCACACTCTCCGAACAGGTCCAAAATAAAATATACCACACTCTCCGAATAGGTCCAAAATAAGATATAACACACTCTCCAAACAGGTCCAAAATAAAATATACCACACTCTCCGAACAGGTCTAAAATAAAATATACCACACTCTCCGAATAGGTCCAAAATAAAATATACCACACTTTCCAAACAGGTCCAAAATAAAATATACCACACTCTCCGAACAGGTCCAAAATAAAATATACCACACTCTCCGAATAGGTCCAAAATAAAATATACCACACTCTCCGAACAGGTCCAAAGTAAAATATACCACACTCTCCAAACAGGTCCAAAATAAAATATACCACACTCTCCGAACAGGTCCAAAATAAAATATACCACACTCTCCGAACAGGTCCAAAATAAAATATACCACACTCTCCGAATAGGTCCAAAATAAGATATACCACACTCTCCAAACAGGTCCAAAATAAAATATACCACACTCTCCAAACAGGTCTAAAATAAAATATACCACACTCTCTGAACAGGTCCAAAATAAAATATACCACACTCTCCGAATAGGTCCAAAATAAAATATACCACACTTTCCAAACATGTCCGAAATAAAATATATCACACTCTCCGAACAGGTCCAAAATAAAATATACCACACTCTCCGAAAAGGTCCGAAATAAGATATAACACACTCTCCAAACAGGTCCAAAATAAAATATACCACACTCTCCGAACAGGTCTAAAATAAAATATACCACACTCTCCGAATAGGTCCAAAATAAAATATACCACACTTTCCAAACAGGTCCAAAATAAAATATACCACACTCTCCGAACAGGTCCAAAATAAAATATACCACACTCTCCGAATAGGTCCAAAATAAAATATACCACACTCTCCGAACAGGTCCAAAGTAAAATATACCACACTCTCCAAACAGGTCCAAAATAAAATATACCACACTCTCCGAACAGGTCTAAAATAAAATATACCACACTCTCCAAACAGGTCCAAAATAAAATATACCACACTCTCCGAACAGATCCAAAATAAAATATACCACACTCTCTGAACAGGTCCAAAATAAAATATACCACACTCTCCGAATAGGTCCAAAATAAAATATACCACACTTTCCAAACAGGTCCAAAATAAAATATATCACACTCTCCGAACAGGTCCAAAATAAGATATACAACACTCTCTGAATAGGTCCAAAGTAAAATATACCACACTCTCCAAACAGGTCCAAAATAAAATATACCACACTCCGAATAGGTCCAAAATAAAATATACCACACTTTCCAAACAGGTCCAAAATAAAATATACCACACTCTCCGAACAGGTCCAAAATAAAATATACCACACTCTCCGAATAGGTCCAAAATAAGATATACCACACTCTCCAAACAGGTCCAAAATAAAATATACCACACTCCGAACAGGTCTAAAATAAAATATACCACATTCTCCGAACAGGTCCAAAATAAAATATACCACACTCTCCGAACAGGTCTAAAATATACCACACTCTCCGAAAATGTCCAAAATAAAATATACCACGCTCTCCGAACAGGTCCAAAATAAAATATACCACACTCTCCGAACAGGTCTAAAATATACCACACTCTCCGAACAGGTCCAAAATATACCACACTCTCCGAATAGGTCCAAAATAAGATATACCACACTCTCCAAACAGGTCCAAAATAAAATATACCACACTCTCCGAACAGGTCCAAAATAAAATATACCACACTCTCCGAACAGGTCTAAAATAAAATATACCACACTCTCCGAACAGGACCAAAATAAAATATATCACACTCTCCGAACAGGTCTAAAATAAAATATACCACACTCTCCGAACAGGTCTAAAATAAAATATACCACACTCTCCGAACAGGTCTAAAATAAAATATACCACACTCTCCAAACAGGTCCAAAATAAAATATACCACACTCTCCGAACAGGTCCAAAATAAAATATACCACACTCTCCGAACAGGTCCAAAATAAAATATACCACACTCTCCGAATAGGTCCAAAATAAAATATACCACACTCTCCAAACAGGTCTAAAATAAAATATACCACACTCTCCGAACAGGTCCAAAATAAAATATACCACACTCTCCGAATAGGTCCAAAATAAAATATACCACACTTTCCAAACAGGTCCAAAATAAAATATACCACACTCTCCGAACAGGTCCAAAATAAAATATACCACACTCTCCGAATAGGTCCAAAATAAGATATACCACACTCTCCAAACAGGTCCAAAATAAAATATACCACACTCTCCAAACAGGTATAAAATAAAATATACCACACTCTCTGAACAGGTCCAAAATAAAATATACCACACTCTCCGAATAGGTCCAAAATAAAATATACCACACTTTCCAAACATGTCCAAAATAAAATATATCACACTCTCCGAACAGGTCCAAAATAAAATATACCACACTCTCCGAATAGGTCCAAAATAAGATATAACACACTCTCCAAACAGGTCCAAAATAAAATATACCACACTCTCCGAACAGGTCTAAAATAAAATATACCACACTCTCCGAATAGGTCCAAAATAAAATATACCACACTTTCCAAACAGGTCCAAAATAAAATATACCACACTCTCCGAACAGGTCCAAAATAAAATATACCACACTCTCCGAATAGGTCCAAAATAAAATATACCACGCTCTCCGAACAGGTCCAAAATAAAATATACCACGCTCTCCGAACAGGTCCAAAATAAAATATACCACACTCTCCGAACAGGTCCAAAATATACCACACTCTCCGAACAGGTCTAAAATATACCACACTCTCCGAACAGGTCCAAAATAAAATATACCACACTCTCCGAACAGGTCCAAAATAAAATATACCACACTCTCAGAACAGGTCCAAAGTAAAATATACCACACTCTCCAAACAGGTCCAAAATAAAATATACCACACTCTCCGAACATGTCTAAAATAAAATATACCACACTCTCCAAACAGGTCCAAAATAAAATATACCACACTCTCCGAACAGGTCCAAAATAAAATATACCACACTCTCTGAACAGGTCCAAAATAAAATATACCACACTCTCCGAATATGTCCAAAATAAAATATACCACACTTTCCAAACAGGTCCAAAATAAAATATTCCACACTCTCCGAACAGGTCCAAAATAAAATATACCACGCTCTCCGAATAGGTCCAAAATAAAATATACCACACTCTCCGAACAGGTCCAAAGTAAAATATACCACACTCTCCAAACAGGTCCAAAATAAAATATACCACACTCTCCGAATAGGTCCAAAATAAAATATACCACACTCTCCAAACAGGTCCAAAATATACCACACTCTCCAAACAGGTCCAAAATAAAATATACCACACTCTCCGAACAGGTCCAAAATATACCACACTCTCCGAACAGGTCTAAAATATACCACACTCTCCGAACAGGTCCAAAATAAAATGTACCACACTCTCCGAATAGGTCCAAAATAAAATATACCACACTCTCCGAACAGGTCCAAAATAAAATATACCACTCTCCGAACAGGTCTAAAATAAAATATACCACACTCTCCGAACAGGTCCAAAATAAAATATACCACACTCTCCGAACAGGTCCAAAATAAAATATACCACACTCTCCGAACAGGTCTAAAATAAAATATACCACACTCTCCGAACAGGTCCAAAATAAAATATACCACACTCTCCGAACAGGTCCAAAATAAAATATACCACACTCTCCGAACAGGTCCAAAATAAAATATACCACACTCTCCGAACAGGTCCAAAATATACCACACTCTCCGAACAGGTCTAAAATATACCACACTCTCCAAACAGGTCCAAAATAAAATATACCACACTCTCCGAACAGGTCAAAAATAAAATATACCACACTCTCCGAACAGGTCAAAAATAAAATATACCACACTCTCCGAACAGGTCTAAAATAAAATATACCACCCTCTCCGAACAGGTCCAAAATAAAATATACCACACTCTCCGAACAGGTCCAAAATAAAATATACCACACTCTCTGAACAGGTCCAAAATAAAATATACCACACTCTCCGAATAGGTCCAAAATAAAATATACCACACTTTCCAAACAGGTCCAAAATAAAATATTCCACACTCTCCGAACAGGTCCAAAATAAAATATACCACGCTCTCTGAATAGGTCCAAAATAAAATATACCACACTCTCCGAACAGGTCCAAAGTAAAATATACCACACTCTCCAAACAGGTCCAAAATAAAATATACCACACTCTCCGAATAGGTCCAAAATAAAATATACCACACTCTCCAAACAGGTCCAAAATATACCACACTCTCCAAACAGGTCCAAAATATACCACACTCTCCAAACAGGTCCAAAATAAAATATACCACACTCTCCGAACAGGTCCAAAATATACCACACTCTCCGAACAGGTCCAAAATAAAATGTACCACACTCTCCGAACAGGTCCAAAATAAAATATACCACACTCTCCAAACAGGTCCAAAATAAAATATACCACTCTCCGAACAGGTCTAAAATAAAATATACCACACTCTCCGAACAGGTCCAAAATAAAATATACCACACTCTCTGAACAGGTCCAAAATAAAATATACCACACTCTCCGAACAGGTCTAAAATAAAATATACCACACTCTCCGAACAGGTCCAAAATAAGATATACCACACTCTCCGAACAGGTCCAAAATAAAATATACCACACTCTCCGAACAGGTCCAAAATAAAATATACCACACTCTCCGAACAGGTCCAAAATATACCACACTCTCCGAACAGGTCTAAAATATACCACACTCTCCGAACAGGTCCAAAATAAAATATACCACACTCTCCGAACAGGTCAAAAATAAAATATACCACACTCTCCGAACAGGACTAAAATAAAATATACCACACTCTCCGAACAGGTTCAAAATAAAATATACCACACTCTCCGAACAGGTCCAAAATAAAATATACCACACTCTCCGAACAGGTCTAAAATAAAATATACCACACTCTCCGGACAGGTCTAAAATAAAATATACCACACTCTCCGAACAGGTCCAAAATAAAATATACCACACTCTCCGAACAGGTCCAAAATAAAATATACCACACTCTCCGAACAGGTCCAAAATAAAATATACCACACTCTCCGAATAGGTCCAAAATAAAATATACCACACTTTCCAAACAGGTCCAAAATAAAATATACCACACTCTCCGAACAGGTCCAAAATAAAATATACCACACTCTCCGAATAGGTCCAAAATAAAATATACCACACTTTCCAAACAGGTCCAAAATAAAATATACCACACTCTCCGAACAGGTCTAAAATAAAATATACCACACTCTCCGAACAGGTCCAAAATAAAATATACCACACTCTCCGAACAGGTCCAAAATAAAATATACCACACTCTCCGAATAGGTCCAAAATAAAATATACCACACTTTCCAAACAGGTCCAAAATAAAATATACCACACTCTCAGAAAAGGTCCAAAATAAAATATACCACACTCTCCAAATAGGTCCAAAATAAGATATACCACACTCTCCAAACAGGTCCAAAATAAAATATACCACACTCTCCGAACAGGTCTAAAATAAAATATACCACACTCTCCGAACAGGTCCAAAATAAAATATACCACACTCTCCGAATAGATCCAAAATAAAATATACCACACTCTCCAAACAGGTCCAAAGTAAAATATACCACACTCTCCAAACAGGTCCAAAATAAAATATACCACACTCTCCGAACAGGTCTAAAATAAAATATACCATACTCTCCAAACAGGTCCAAAATAAAATATACCACACTCTCCGAACAGGTCCAAAATAAAATATACCACACTCTCCGAACAGGTCCAAAGTAAAATATACCACACTCTCCAAACAGGTCCAAAATAAAATATACCACACTCTCCGAATAGGTCCAAAATAAAATATACCACACTCTCCGAACAGGTCCAAAGTAAAATATACCACACTCTCCAAACAGGTCCAAAATAAAATATACCACACTCTCCAAACAGGTCTAAAATAAAATATACCACACTCTCCAAACAGGTCCAAAATAAAATATACCACACTCTCCGAACAGGTCCAAAATAAAATATACCACACTCTCTGAACAGGTCCAAAATAAAATATACCACACTCTCCGAATATGTCCAAAATAAAATATACCACACTTTCCAAACAGGTCCAAAATAAAATATTCCACACTCTCCGAACAGGTCCAAAATAAAATATACCACGCTCTCCGAATAGGTCCAAAATAAAATATACCACACTCTCCGAACAGGTCCAAAGTAAAATATACCACACTCTCCAAACAGGTCCAAAATAAAATATACCACACTCTCCGAATAGGTCCAAAATAAAATATACCACACTCTACAAACAGGTCCAAAATATACCACACTCTCCAAACAGGTCCAAAATAAAATATACCACACTCTCCGAACAGGTCCAAAATATACCACACTCTCCGAACAGGTCTAAAATATACCACACTCTCCGAACAGGTCCAAAATAAAATGTACCACACTCTCCGAACAGGTCCAAAATAAAATATACCACACTCTCCGAACAGGTCCAAAATAAAATATACCACTCTCCGAACAGGTCTAAAATAAAATATACCACACTCTCCGAACAGGTCCAAAATAAAATATACCACACTCTCCGAACAGGTCCAAAATAAAATATACCACACTCTCCGAACAGGTCTAAAATAAAATATACCACACTCTCCGAACAGGTCCAAAATAAAATATACCACACTCTCCGAACAGGTCTAAAATATACCACACTCTCCGAACAGGTCCAAAATAAAATATACCACACTCTCCGAACAGGTCCAAAATAAAATAAAATATACCACACTCTCCGAACAGGTCTAAAATAAAATATACCACACTCTCCGAACAGGTCCAAAATAAAATATACCACGCTCTCCGAACAGGTCCAAAATAAGATATATCACACTCTCCGAACAGGTCCAAAATATACCACACTCTCCGAACAGGTCTAAAATATACCACACTCTCCGAACAGGTCCAAAATAAAATATACCACACTCTCCGAACAGGACCAAAATAAAATATACCACACTCTCCGAACAGGTCCAAAATAAAATATACCACACTCTCCGAACAGGTCTAATATAAAATATACCACACTCTCCGAACAGGTCTAAAATAAAATATACCACACTCTCCGAACAGGTTTAAAATAAAATATACCACACTCTCCGAACAGGTCTAAAATAAAATATACCACACTCTCCGAACAGGTCTAAAATAAAATATACCACACTCTCCGAACAGGTCCAAAATAAAATATACCACACTCTCCAAACAGGTCCAAAATAAAATATACCACACTCTCCGAACAGGTCCAAAAAAAAGTATACCACACTCTCCGAATAGGTCCAAAATAAAATATACCACACTTTCCAAACAGGTCCAAAATAAAATATACCACACTCTCCGAACAGGTCCAAAGTAAAATATACCACACTCTCCAAACAGGTCCAAAATAAAATATACCACACTCTCCGAACAGGTCTAAAATAAAATATACCACACTCTCCAAACAGGTCCAAAATAAAATATACCACACTCTCCGAACAGGTCCAAAATAAAATATACCACACTCTCCGAATAGGTCCAAAATAAAATATACCACACTTTCCAAACAGGTCCAAAATAAAATATACCACACTCTCCGAACAGGTCTAAAATAAAATATACCACACTCTCCGAACAGGTCCAAAATAAAATATACCACACTCTCCGAACAGGTCCAAAATAAAATATACCACACTCTCCGAATAGGTCCAAAATAAAATATACCACACTTTCCAAACAGGTCCAAAATAAAATATACCACACTCTCCGAACAGGTCCAAAATAAAATATACCACACTCTCCAAATAGGTCCAAAATAAGATATACCACACTCTCCAAACAGGTCCAAAATAAAATATACCACACTCTCCGAACAGGTCTAAAATAAAATATACCACACTCTCCGAACAGGTCCAAAATAAAATATACCACACTCTCCAAATAGATCCAAAATAAAATATACCACACTCTCCGAACAGGTCCAAAGTAAAATATACCACACTCTCCAAACAGGTCCAAAATAAAATATACCACACTCTCCGAACAGGTATAAAATAAAATATACCATACTCTCCAAACAGGTCCAAAATAAAATATACCACACTCTCCGAACAGGTCCAAAATAAAATATACCACACTCTCCGAACAGGTCCAAAGTAAAATATACCACACTCTCTGAACAGGTTCAAAATAAAATATACCACACTCTCCGAATATGTCCAAAATAAAATATACCACACTTTCCAAACAGGTTCAAAATAAAATATTCCACACTCTCCGAACAGGTCCAAAATAAAATATACCACGCTCTCCGAATAGGTCCAAAATAAAATATACCACACTCTCTGAACAGGTCCAAAGTAAAATATACCACACTCTCCAAACAGGTCCAAAATAAAATATACCACACTCTCCGAATAGGTCCAAAATAAAATATACCACACTCTCCAGACATGTCCAAAATATACCACACTCTCCAAACAGGTCCAAAATAAAATATACCACACTCTCCGAACAGGTCCAAAATATACCACACTCTCCGAACAGGTCTAAAATATACCACACTCTCCGAACAGGTCCTAAATAAAATGTACCACACTCTCCGAACAGGTCCAAAATAAAATATACCACACTCTCCGAACAGGTCCAAAATAAAAATATACCACTCTCCGAACAGGTCTAAAATAAAATATACCACACTCTCCGAACAGGTCCAAAATAAAATATACCACACTCTCCGAACAGGTCCAAAATAAAATATACCACACTCTCCGAACAGGTCTAAAATAAAATATACCACACTCTCCGAACAGGTCCAAAATAAAATATACCACACTCTCCGAACAGGTCTAAAATATTCCACACTCTCCGAACAGGTCCAAAATAAAATATACCACACTCTCCGAACAGGTCCAAAATATACCACACTCTCCGAACAGGTCTAAAATATACCACACTCTCCGAACAGGTCCAAAATAAAATATACCACACTCTCCGAACAGGACCAAAATAAAATATACCACACTCTCCGAACAGGTCCAAAATAAAATATACCACACTCTCCGAACAGGTCTAATATAGAATATACCACACTCTCCGAACAGGTCTAAAATAAAATATACCACACTCTCCGAACAGGTCCAAAATAAAATATACCACACTCTCCGAACAGGTCTAAAATAAAATATACCACACTCTCCGAACAGGTCTAAAATAAAATATACCACACTCTCCGAACAGGTCCAAAATAAAATATACCACACTCTCCAAACAGGTCCAAAATAAAATATACCACACTCTCCGAACAGGTCCAAAATAAAATATACCACACTCTCCGAATAGGTCCAAAATAAAATATACCACACTTTCCAAACAGGTCCAAAATAAAATATACCACACTCTCCGAACAGGTCCAAAGTAAAATATACCACACTCTCCAAACAGGTCCAAAATAAAATATACCACACTCTCCGAACAGGTCTAAAATAAAATATACCACACTCTCCAAACAGGTCCAAAATAAAATATACCACACTCTCCGAACAGGTCCAAAATAAAATATACCACACTCTCTGAACAGGTCCAAAATAAAATATACCACACTCTCCGAATAGGTCCAAAATAAAATATACCACACTTTCCAAACAGGTCCAAAATAAAATATACCACACTCTCTGAACAGGTCCAAAATAAAATATACCACACTCTCCGAACAGGTCTAAAATAAAATATACCACACTCTCCAAACAGGTCCAAAATAAAATATACCACACTCTCCGAACAGGTCCAAAATAAAATATACCACACTCTCCGAACAGGTCTAAAATATACCACACTCTCCGAACAGGTCCAAAATAAAATATACCACACTCTCCGAACAGGTCCAAAATAAAATAAAATATACCACACTCTCCGTACAGGTCTAAAATAAAATATACCACACTCTCCGAACAGGTCCAAAATAAAATATACCACACTCTCCGAACAGGTCCAAAATATACCACACTCTCCGAACAGGTCTAAAATATACCACACTCTCCGAACAGGTCCAAAATAAAATATACCACACTCTCCGAACAGGACCAAAATAAAATATACCACACTCTCCGAACAGGTCCAAAATAAAATATACCACACTCTCCGAACAGGTCTAATATAAAATATACCACACTCTCCGAACAGGTCTAAAATAAAATATACCACACTCTCCGAACAGGTCCAAAATAAAATATACCACACTCTCCGAACAGGTCTAAAATAAAATATACCACACTCTGCGAACAGGTCTAAAATAAAATATACCACACTCTCCGAACAGGTCCAAAATAAAATATACCACACTCTCCAAACAGGTCCAAAATAAAATATACCACACTCTCCGAACAGGTCCAAAATAAAATATACCACACTCTCCGAATAGGTCCAAAATAAAATATACCACACTTTCCAAACAGGTCCAAAATAAAATATACCACACTCTCCGAACAGGTCCAAAGTAAAATATACCACACTCTCCAAACAGGTCCAAAATAAAATATACCACACTCTCCGAACAGGTCTAAAATAAAATATACCACACTCTCCAAACAGGTCCAAAATAAAATATACCACACTCTCCGAACAGGTCCAAAATAAAATATACCACACTCTCTGAACAGGTCCAAAATAAAATATACCACACTCTCCGAATAGGTCCAAAATAAAATATACCACACTTTCCAAACAGGTCCAAAATAAAATATACCACACTCTCTGAACAGGTCCAAAATAAAATATACCACACTCTCCGAACAGGTCTAAAATAAAATATACCACACTCTCCAAACAGGTCCAAAATAAAATATACCACACTCTCCGAACAGGTCCAAAATAAAATATACCACACTCTCTGAACAGGTCCAAAATAAAATATACCACACTCTCCGAATAGGTCCAAAATAAAATATACCACACTTTCCAAACAGGTCCAAAATAAAATATACCACACTCTCCGAACAGGTCCAAAATAAGATATACCACACTCTCCGAATAGGTCCAAAATAAAATATACCACACTCTCCAAACAGGTCCAAAATAAAATATACCACACTCTCCGAACAGGTCCAAAATAAAATATACCACACTCTCCGAATAGTTCCAAAATAAAATATACCACACTCTCCAAACAGGTCCAAAATAAAATATACCACACTCTCCGAACAGGACTAAAATAAAATATACCACACTCTCCAAACAGGTCCAAAATAAAATATACCACACTCTCCGAACAGGTCCAAAATAAAATATATCACACTCTCTGAACAGGTCCAAAATAAAATATACCACACTCTCCAAATAGGTCCAAAATAAAATATACCACACTTTCCAAACAGGTCCAAAGTAAAATATACCACACTCTCCAAACAGGTCCAAAATAAAATATACCACACTCTCCGAACAGGTCTAAAATAAAATATACCACACTCTCCAAACAGGTTCAAAATAAAATATACCACACTCTCCGAACAGGTCCAAAATAAAATATACCACACTCTCTGAACAGGTCCAAAATAAAATATACCACACTCTCCGAATAGGTCCAAAATAAAATATACCACACTTTCCAATCAGGTCCAAAATAAAATATACCACACTCTCCAAACAGGTCCAAAATAAAATATACCACACTCCGAACAGGTCCAAAAAAAAATATACCACTCTCCGAACAGATCTAAAATAAAATATACCACACTCTCCGAACAGGTCCAAAATAAAATATACCACACTCTCCGAACAGGTCCAAAATAAAATATACCACACTCTCCGAACAGGTCTAAAATAAAATATACCACACTCTCCAAACAGTTCCAAAATAAAATATACCACACTCTCCGAACAGGTCCAAAATAAAATATACCACACTCTCCGAATAGGTCCAAAATAAGATATACCACACTCTCCAAACAGGTCCAAAATAAAATATACCACACTCTCCGAACAGGTCTAAAATAAAATATACCACACTCTCTGAACAGGTCCAAAATAAAATATACCACACTCTCCGAACAGGTCCAAAATAAAATATACCCCACTTTCCAAACAGGTCCAAAATAAAATATACCACACTCTCCGAACAGGTCCAAAATAAAATATACCACACTCTCCGAATAGGTCCAAAATAAAATATACCACACTCTCCGAACAAGTCCAAAGTAAAATATACCACACTCTCCAAACAGGTCCAAAATAAAATATACCACACTCTCCGAACAGGTCTAAAATAAAATATACCACACTCTCCAAACAGGTCCAAAATAAAATATACCACACTCTCCGAACAGGTCCAAAATAAAATATACCACACTCTCTGAACAGGTCCAAAATAAAATATACCACACTCTCCGAATAGGTCCAAAATAAAATATACCACACTTTCGAATCAGGTCCAAAATAAAATATACCACACTCTCCAAACAGGTCCAAAATAAAATATACCACACTCTCCGAACAGGTCCAAAATAAAATATACCACACTCTCCGAACAAGTCCAAAATAAAATATACCACACTCTCCAAACAGGTCCAAAATAAAATATACCACACTCTCCGAACAGGTCTAAAATAAAATATACCACACTCCCCAAACAGGTCCAAAATAAAATATACCACACTCTCCGAACAGGTCCAAAATAAAATATACCACACTCTCCGAACAGGTCTAAAATAAAATATACCACACTCTCCGAACAGGTCCAAAATAAAATATACCACACTCTCCAAATAGATCCAAAATAAAATATACCACACTCTCCGAACAGGTCCAAAGTAAAATATACCACACTCTCCAAACAGGTCCAAAATAAAATATACCACACTCTCCGAACAGGTATAAAATAAAATATACCATACTCTCCAAACAGGTCCAAAATAAAATATACCACACTCTCCGAACAGGTCCAAAATAAAATATACCACACTCTCCGAACAGGTCCAAAGTAAAATATACCACACTCTCTGAACAGGTTCAAAATAAAATATACCACACTCTCCGAATATGTCCAAAATAAAATATACCACACTTTCCAAACAGGTTCAAAATAAAATATTCCACACTCTCCGAACAGGTCCAAAATAAAATATACCACACTCTCTGAACAGGTCCAAAATAAAATATACCACACTCTCCGAATATGTCCAAAATAAAATATACCACACTTTCCAAACAGGTCCAAAATAAAATATTCCACACTCTCCGAACAGGTCCAAAATAAAATATACCACGCTCTCCGAATAGGTCCAAAATAAAATATACCACACTCTCCGAACAGGTCCAAAGTAAAATATACCACACTCTCCAAACAGGTCCAAAATAAAATATACCACACTCTCCGAATAGGTCCAAAATAAAATATACCACACTCTCCAAACAGGTCCAAAATATACCACACTCTCCAAACAGGTCCAAAATAAAATATACCACACTCTCCGAACAGGTCCAAAATATACCACACTCTCCGAACAGGTCTAAAATATACCACACTCTCCGAACAGGTCCAAAATAAAATATACCACACTCTCCGAACAGGTCCAAAATAAAATATACCACTCTCCGAACAGGTCTAAAATAAAATATACCACACTCTCCGAACAGGTCCAAAATAAAATATACCACACTCTCCGAACAGGTCCAAAATAAAATATACCACACTCTCCGAACAGGTCTAAAATAAAATATACCACACTCTCCGAACAGGTCCAAAATAAAATATACCACACTCTCCGAACAGGTCTAAAATATACCACACTCTCCGAACAGGTCCAAAATAAAATATACCACACTCTCCGAACAGGTCCAAAATAAAATAAAATATACCACACTCTCCGAACAGGTCTAAAATAAAATATACCACACTCTCCGAACAGGTCCAAAATAAAATATACCACGCTCTCCGAACAGGTCCAAAATAAGATATATCACACTCTCCGAACAGGTCCAAAATATACCACACTCTCCGAACAGGTCTAAAATATACCACACTCTCCGAACAGGTCCAAAATAAAATATACCACACTCTCCGAACAGGACCAAAATAAAATATACCACACTCTCCGAACAGGTCCAAAATAAAATATACCACACTCTCCGAACAGGTCTAATATAAAATATACCACACTCTCCGAACAGGTCTAAAATAAAATATACCACACTCTCCGAACAGGTTTAAAATAAAATATACCACACTCTCCGAACAGGTCTAAAATAAAATATACCACACTCTCCGAACAGGTCTAAAATAAAATATACCACACTCTCCGAACAGGTCCAAAATAAAATATACCACACTCTCCAAACAGGTCCAAAATAAAATATACCACACTCTCCGAACAGGTCCAAAAAAAAGTATACCACACTCTCCGAATAGGTCCAAAATAAAATATACCACACTTTCCAAACAGGTTCAAAATAAAATATACCACACTCTCCGAACAGGTCCAAAGTAAAATATACCACACTCTCCAAACAGGTCCAAAATAAAATATACCACACTCTCCGAACAGGTCTAAAATAAAATATACCACACTCTCCAAACAGGTCCAAAATAAAATATACCACACTCTCCGAACAGGTCCAAAATAAAATATACCACACTCTCCGAATAGGTCCAAAATAAAATATACCACACTTTCCAAACAGGTCCAAAATAAAATATACCACACTCTCCGAACAGGTCTAAAATAAAATATACCACACTCTCCGAACAGGTCCAAAATAAAATATACCACACTCTCCGAACAGGTCCAAAATAAAATATACCACACTCTCCGAATAGGTCCAAAATAAAATATACCACACTTTCCAAACAGGTCCAAAATAAAATATACCACACTCTCCGAACAGGTCCAAAATAAAATATACCACACTCTCCAAATAGGTCCAAAATAAGATATACCACACTCTCCAAACAGGTCCAAAATAAAATATACCACACTCTCCGAACAGGTCTAAAATAAAATATACCACACTCTCCGAACAGGTCCAAAATAAAATATACCACACTCTCCAAATAGATCCAAAATAAAATATACCACACTCTCCGAACAGGTCCAAAGTAAAATATACCACACTCTCCAAACAGGTCCAAAATAAAATATACCACACTCTCCGAACAGGTATAAAATAAAATATACCATACTCTCCAAACAGGTCCAAAATAAAATATACCACACTCTCCGAACAGGTCCAAAATAAAATATACCACACTCTCCGAACAGGTCCAAAGTAAAATATACCACACTCTCTGAACAGGTTCAAAATAAAATATACCACACTCTCCGAATATGTCCAAAATAAAATATACCACACTTTCCAAACAGGTTCAAAATAAAATATTCCACACTCTCCGAACAGGTCCAAAATAAAATATACCACGCTCTCCGAATAGGTCCAAAATAAAATATACCACACTCTCTGAACAGGTCCAAAGTAAAATATACCACACTCTCCAAACAGGTCCAAAATAAAATATACCACACTCTCCGAATAGGTCCAAAATAAAATATACCACACTCTCCAGACATGTCCAAAATATACCACACTCTCCAAACAGGTCCAAAATAAAATATACCACACTCTCCGAACAGGTCCAAAATATACCACACTCTCCGAACAGGTCTAAAATATACCACACTCTCCGAACAGGTCCTAAATAAAATGTACCACACTCTCCGAACAGGTCCAAAATAAAATATACCACACTCTCCGAACAGGTCCAAAATAAAAATATACCACTCTCCGAACAGGTCTAAAATAAAATATACCACACTCTCCGAACAGGTCCAAAATAAAATATACCACACTCTCCGAACAGGTCCAAAATAAAATATACCACACTCTCCGAACAGGTCTAAAATAAAATATACCACACTCTCCGAACAGATCCAAAATAAAATATACCACACTCTCCGAACAGGTCTAAAATATACCACACTCTCCGAACAGGTCCAAAATAAAATATACCACACTCTCCGAACAGGTCCAAAATAAAATAAAATATACCACACTCTCCGAACAGGTCTAAAATAAAATATACCACACTCTCCGAACAGGTCCAAAATAAAATATACCACACTCTCCGAACAGGTCCAAAATATACCACACTCTCCGAACAGGTCTAAAATATACCACACTCTCCGAACAGGTCCAAAATAAAATATACCACACTCTCCGAACAGGACCAAAATAAAATATACCACACTCTCCGAACAGGTCCAAAATAAAATATACCACACTCTCCGAACAGGTCTAATATAGAATATACCACACTCTCCGAACAGGTCTAAAATAAAATATACCACACTCTCCGAACAGGTCCAAAATAAAATATACCACACTCTCCGAACAGGTCTAAAATAAAATATACCACACTCTCCGAACAGGTCTAACATAAAATATACCACACTCTCCGAACAGGTCCAAAATAAAATATACCACACTCTCCAAACAGGTCCAAAATAAAATATACCACACTCTCCGAACAGGTCCAAAATAAAATATACCACACTCTCCGAATAGGTCCAAAATAAAATATACCACACTTTCCAAACAGGTCCAAAATAAAATATACCACACTCTCCGAACAGGTCCAAAGTAAAATATACCACACTCTCCAAACAGGTCCAAAATAAAATATACCACACTCTCCGAACAGGTCTAAAATAAAATATACCACACTCTCCAAACAGGTCCAAAATAAAATATACCACACTCTCCGAACAGGTCCAAAATAAAATATACCACACTCTCTGAACAGGTCCAAAATAAAATATACCACACTCTCCGAATAGGTCCAAAATAAAATATACCACACTTTCCAAACAGGTCCAAAATAAAATATACCACACTCTCTGAACAGGTCCAAAATAAAATATACCACACTCTCCGAACAGGTCTAAAATAAAATATACCACACTCTCCAAACAGGTCCAAAATAAAATATACCACACTCTCCAAACAGGTCCAAAATAAAATATACCACACTCTCCGAACAGGTCTAAAATATACCACACTCTCCGAACAGGTCCAAAATAAAATATACCACACTCTCCGAACAGGTCCAAAATAAAATAAAATATACCACACTCTCCGTACAGGTCTAAAATAAAATATACCACACTCTCCGAACAGGTCCAAAATAAAATATACCACACTCTCCGAACAGGTCCAAAATATACCACACTCTCCGAACAGGTCTAAAATATACCACACTCTCCGAACAGGTCCAAAATAAAATATACCACACTCTCCGAACAGGACCAAAATAAAATATACCACACTCTCCGAACAGGTCCAAAATAAAATATACCACACTCTCCGAACAGGTCTAATATAAAATATACCACACTCTCCGAACAGGTCTAAAATAAAATATACCACACTCTCCGAACAGGTCCAAAATAAAATATACCACACTCTCCGAACAGGTCTAAAATAAAATATACCACACTCTCCGAACAGGTCTAAAATAAAATATACCACACTCTCCGAACAGGTCCAAAATAAAATATACCACACTCTCCAAACAGGTCCAAAATAAAATATACCACACTCTCAGAACAGGTCCAAAATAAAATATTCCACACTCTCCGAATAGGTCCAAAATAAAATATACCACACTTTCCAAACAGGTCCAAAATAAAATATACCACACTCTCCGAACAGGTCCAAAGTAAAATATACCACACTCTCCAAACAGGTCCAAAATAAAATATACCACACTCTCCGAACAGGTCTAAAATAAAATATACCACACTCTCCAAACAGGTCCAAAATAAAATATACCACACTCTCCGAACAGGTCCAAAATAAAATATACCACACTCTCTGAACAGGTCCAAAATAAAATATACCACACTCTCCGAATAGGTCCAAAATAAAATATACCACACTTTCCAAACAGGTCCAAAATAAAATATACCACACTCTCTGAACAGGTCCAAAATAAAAT
The DNA here is from genome assembly GCA_963680875.1 of Bathymodiolus brooksi. Classification (NCBI taxonomy): domain Eukaryota; kingdom Metazoa; phylum Mollusca; class Bivalvia; order Mytilida; family Modiolidae; genus Bathymodiolus; species Bathymodiolus brooksi. The sequence continues at coordinate 384,369 of OY804582.1, read as the reverse complement.
ATACCACACTCTCCGAACAGGTCTAAAATAAAATATACCACACTCTCCAAACAGGTCCAAAATAAAATATACCACACTCTCCGAACAGGTCCAAAATAAAATATACCACACTCTCTGAACAGGTCCAAAATAAAATATACCACACTCTCCGAATAGGTCCAAAATAAAATATACCACACTTTCCAAACAGGTCCAAAATAAAATATACCACACTCTCCGAACAGGTCCAAAATAAGATATACCACACTCTCCGAATAGGTCCAAAATAAAATATACCACACTCTCCAAACAGGTCCAAAATAAAATATACCACACTCTCCGAACAGGTCCAAAATAAAATATACCACACTCTCCGAATAGTTCCAAAATAAAATATACCACACTCTCCAAACAGGTCCAAAATAAAATATACCACACTCTCCGAACAGGACTAAAATAAAATATACCACACTCTCCAAACAGGTCCAAAATAAAATATACCACACTCTCCGAACAGGTCCAAAATAAAATATATCACACTCTCTGAACAGGTCCAAAATAAAATATACCACACTCTCCAAATAGGTCCAAAATAAAATATACCACACTTTCCAAACAGGTCCAAAGTAAAATATGCCACACTCTCCAAACAGGTCCAAAATAAAATATACCACACTCTCCGAACAGGTCTAAAATAAAATATACCACACTCTCCAAACATGTTCAAAATAAAATATACCACACTCTCCGAACAGGTCCAAAATAAAATATACCACACTCTCTGAACAGGTCCAAAATAAAATATACCACACTCTCCGAATAGGTCCAAAATAAAATATACCACACTTTCCAATCAGGTCCAAAATAAAATATACCACACTCTCCAAACAGGTCCAAAATAAAATATACCACACTCCGAACAGGTCCAAAAAAAAATATACCACACTCTCCGAACAGGTCCAAAATAAAATATACCACTCTCCGAACAGATCTAAAATAAAATATACCACACTCTCCGAACAGGTCCAAAATAAAATATACCACACTCTCCGAACAGGTCCAAAATAAAATATACCACACTCTCCGAACAGGTCTAAAATAAAATATACCACACTCTCCAAACAGTTCCAAAATAAAATATACCACACTCTCCGAACAGGTCCAAAATAAAATATACCACACTCTCCGAATAGGTCCAAAATAAGATATACCACACTCTCCAAACAGGTCCAAAATAAAATATACCACACTCTCCGAACAGGTCTAAAATAAAATATACCACACTCTCTGAACAGGTCCAAAATAAAATATACCACACTCTCCGAACAGGTCCAAAATAAAATATACCCCACTTTCCAAACAGGTCCAAAATAAAATATACCACACTCTCCGAACAGGTCCAAAATAAAATATACCACACTCTCCGAATAGGTCCAAAATAAAATATACCACACTCTCCGAACAAGTCCAAAGTAAAATATACCACACTCTCCAAACAGGTCCAAAATAAAATATACCACACTCTCCGAACAGGTCTAAAATAAAATATACCACACTCTCCAAACAGGTCCAAAATAAAATATACCACACTCTCCGAACAGGTCCAAAATAAAATATACCACACTCTCTGAACAGGTCCAAAATAAAATATACCACACTCTCCGAATAGGTCCAAAATAAAATATACCACACTTTCGAATCAGGTCCAAAATAAAATATACCACACTCTCCAAACAGGTCCAAAATAAAATATACCACACTCTCCGAACAGGTCCAAAATAAAATATACCACACTCTCCGAACAAGTCCAAAATAAAATATACCACACTCTCCAAACAGGTCCAAAATAAAATATACCACACTCTCCGAACAGGTCTAAAATAAAATATACCACACTCCCCAAACAGGTCCAAAATAAAATATACCACACTCTCCGAACAGGTCCAAAATAAAATATACCACACTCTCCGAACAGGTCTAAAATAAAATATACCACACTCTCCGAACAGGTCCAAAATAAAATATACCACACTCTCCAAATAGATCCAAAATAAAATATACCACACTCTCCGAACAGGTCCAAAGTAAAATATACCACACTCTCCAAACAGGTCCAAAATAAAATATACCACACTCTCCGAACAGGTATAAAATAAAATATACCATACTCTCCAAACAGGTCCAAAATAAAATATACCACACTCTCCGAACAGGTCCAAAATAAAATATACCACACTCTCCGAACAGGTCCAAAGTAAAATATACCACACTCTCTGAACAGGTTCAAAATAAAATATACCACACTCTCCGAATATGTCCAAAATAAAATATACCACACTTTCCAAACAGGTTCAAAATAAAATATTCCACACTCTCCGAACAGGTCCAAAATAAAATATACCACGCTCTCCGAATAGGTCCAAAATAAAATATACCACACTCTCTGAACAGGTCCAAAGTAAAATATACCACACTCTCCAAACAGGTCCAAAATAAAATATACCACACTCTCCGAATAGGTCCAAAATAAAATATACCACACTCTCCAGACATGTCCAAAATATACCACACTCTCCAAACAGGTCCAAAATAAAATATACCACACTCTCCGAACAGGTCCAAAATATACCACACTCTCCGAACAGGTCTAAAATATACCACACTCTCCGAACAGGTCCTATATAAAATGTACCACACTCTCCGAACAGGTCCAAAATAAAATATACCACACTCTCCGAACAGGTCCAAAATAAAAATATACCACTCTCCGAACAGGTCTAAAATAAAATATACCACACTCTCCGAACAGGTCCAAAATAAAATATACCACACTCTCCGAACAGGTCCAAAATAAAATATACCACACTCTCCGAACAGGTCTAAAATAAAATATACCACACTCTCCGAACAGGTCCAAAATAAAATATACCACACTCTCCGAACAGGTCTAAAATATACCACACTCTCCGAACAGGTCCAAAATAAAATATACCACACTCTCCGAACAGGTCCAAAATAAAATAAAATATACCACACTCTCCGAACAGGTCTAAAATAAAATATACCACACTCTCCGAACAGGTCCAAAATAAAATATACCACACTCTCCGAACAGGTCCAAAATATACCACACTCTCCGAACAGGTCTAAAATATACCACACTCTCCGAACAGGTCCAAAATAAAATATACCACACTCTCCGAACAGGACCAAAATAAAATATACCACACTCTCCGAACAGGTCCAAAATAAAATATACCACACTCTCCGAACAGGTCTAATATAAAATATACCACACTCTCCGAACAGGTCTAAAATAAAATATACCACACTCTCCGAACAGGTCCAAAATAAAATATACCACACTCTCCGAACAGGTCTAAAATAAAATATACCACACTCTCCGAACAGGTCTAAAATAAAATATACCACACTCTCCGAACAGGTCCAAAATAAAATATACCACACTCTCCAAACAGGTCCAAAATAAAATATACCACACTCTCCGAACAGGTCCAAAATAAAATATACCACACTCTCCGAATAGGTCCAAAATAAAATATACCACACTTTCCAAACAGGTCCAAAATAAAATATACCACACTCTCCGAACAGGTCCAAAGTAAAATATACCACACTCTCCAAACAGGTCCAAAATAAAATATACCACACTCTCCGAACAGGTCTAAAATAAAATATACCACATTCTCCAAACAGGTCCAAAATAAAATATACCACACTCTCCGAACAGGTCCAAAATAAAATATACCACACTCTCTGAACAGGTCCAAAATAAAATATACCACATTCTCCGAATAGGTCCAAAATAAAATATACCACACTCTCTGAACAGGTCCAAAATAAAATATACCACACTCTCCGAACAGGTCTAAAATAAAATATACCACACTCTCCAAACAGGTCCAAAATAAAATATACCACACTCTCCGAACAGGTCCAAAATAAAATATACCACACTCTCCGAACAGGTCTAAAATATACCACACTCTCCGAACAGGTCCAAAATAAAATAAAATATACCACACTCTCCGTACAGGTCTAAAATAAAATATACCACACTCTCCGAACAGGTCCAAAATAAAATATACCACACTCTCCGAACAGGTCCAAAATATACCACACTCTCCGAATAGCTCCAAAATAAAATATACCACACTTTCCAAACCGGTCCAAAATAAAATATACCACACTCTCCAAACAGGTCCAAAATAAAATATACCACACTCTCCGAACAAGTCTAAAATAAAATATACCACACTCTCCAAACAGGTCCAAAATAAAATATACCACACTCTCCGAACAGGTCTAAAATAAAATATACCACACTCTCCAAACAGGTCCAAAATAAAATATACCACACTCTCCGAACAGGTCCAAAATAAAATATACCACACTCTCTGAACAGGTCCAAAATAAAATATACCACACTCTCCGAATAGGTCCAAAATAAAATATACCACACTTTCCAAACAGGTCCAAAATAAAATATACCACACTCTCTGAACAGGTCCAAAATAAAATATACCACACTCTCCGAACAGGTCTAAAATAAAATATACCACACTCTCCAAACAGGTCCAAAATAAAATATACCACACTCTCCGAACAGGTCCAAAATAAAATATACCACACTCTCTGAACAGGTCCAAAATAAAATATACCACACTCTCCGAATAGGTCCAAAATAAAATATACCACACTTTCCAAACAGGTCCAAAATAAAATATACCACACTCTCCGAACAGGTCCAAAATAAGATATACCACACTCTCCGAATAGGTCCAAAATAAAATATACCACACTCTCCAAACAGGTCCAAAATAAAATATACCACACTCTCCGAACAGGTCCAAAATAAAATATACCACACTCTCCGAATAGTTCCAAAATAAAATATACCACACTCTCCAAACAGGTCCAAAATAAAATATACCACACTCTCCGAACAGGACTAAAATAAAATATACCACACTCTCCAAACAGGTCCAAAATAAAATATACCACACTCTCCGAACAGGTCCAAAATAAAATATATCACACTCTCCAAATAGGTCCAAAATAAAATATACCACACTTTCCAAACAGGTCCAAAGTAAAATATACCACACTCTCCAAACAGGTCCAAAATAAAATATACCACACTCTCCGAACAGGTCTAAAATAAAATATACCACACTCTCCAAACATGTTCAAAATAAAATATACCACACTCTCCGAACAGGTCCAAAATAAAATATACCACACTCTCTGAACAGGTCCAAAATAAAATATACCACACTCTCCGAATAGGTCCAAAATAAAATATACCACACTTTCCAATCAGGTCCAAAATAAAATATACCACACTCTCCAAACAGGTCCAAAATAAAATATACCACACTCCGAACAGGTCCAAAAAAAAATATACCACACTCTCCGAACAGGTCCAAAATAAAATATACCACTCTCCGAACAGATCTAAAATAAAATATACCACACTCTCCGAACAGGTCCAAAATAAAATATACCACACTCTCCGAACAGGTCCAAAATAAAATATACCACACTCTCCGAACAGGTCTAAAATAAAATATACCACACTCTCCAAACAGTTCCAAAATAAAATATACCACACTCTCCGAACAGGTCCAAAATAAAATATACCACACTCTCCGAATAGGTCCAAAATAAGATATACCACACTCTCCAAACAGGTCCAAAATAAAATATACCACACTCTCCGAACAGGTCTAAAATAAAATATACCACACTCTCTGAACAGGTCCAAAATAAAATATACCACACTCTCCGAACAGGTCCAAAATAAAATATACCCCACTTTCCAAACAGGTCCAAAATAAAATATACCACACTCTCCGAACAGGTCCAAAATAAAATATACCACACTCTCCGAATAGGTCCAAAATAAAATATACCACACTCTCCGAACAAGTCCAAAGTAAAATATACCACACTCTCCAAACAGGTCCAAAATAAAATATACCACACTCTCCGAACAGGTCTAAAATAAAATATACCACACTCTCCAAACAGGTCCAAAATAAAATATACCACACTCTCCGAACAGGTCCAAAATAAAATATACCACACTCTCTGAACAGGTCCAAAATAAAATATACCACACTCTCCGAATAGGTCCAAAATAAAATATACCACACTTTCGAATCAGGTCCAAAATAAAATATACCACACTCTCCAAACAGGTCCAAAATAAAATATACCACACTCTCCGAACAGGTCCAAAATAAAATATACCACACTCTCCGAACAAGTCCAAAATAAAATATACCACACTCTCCAAACAGGTCCAAAATAAAATATACCACACTCTCCGAACAGGTCTAAAATAAAATATACCACACTCCCCAAACAGGTCCAAAATAAAATATACCACACTCTCCGAACAGGTCCAAAATAAAATATACCACACTCTCCGAACAGGTCTAAAATAAAATATACCACACTCTCCGAACAGGTCCAAAATAAAATATACCACACTCTCCAAATAGATCCAAAATAAAATATACCACACTCTCCGAACAGGTCCAAAGTAAAATATACCACACTCTCCAAACAGGTCCAAAATAAAATATACCACACTCTCCGAACAGGTATAAAATAAAATATACCATACTCTCCAAACAGGTCCAAAATAAAATATACCACACTCTCCGAACAGGTCCAAAATAAAATATACCACACTCTCCGAACAGGTCCAAAGTAAAATATACCACACTCTCTGAACAGGTTCAAAATAAAATATACCACACTCTCCGAATATGTCCAAAATAAAATATACCACACTTTCCAAACAGGTTCAAAATAAAATATTCCACACTCTCCGAACAGGTCCAAAATAAAATATACCACGCTCTCCGAATAGGTCCAAAATAAAATATACCACACTCTCTGAACAGGTCCAAAGTAAAATATACCACACTCTCCAAACAGGTCCAAAATAAAATATACCACACTCTCCGAATAGGTCCAAAATAAAATATACCACACTCTCCAGACATGTCCAAAATATACCACACTCTCCAAACAGGTCCAAAATAAAATATACCACACTCTCCGAACAGGTCCAAAATATACCACACTCTCCGAACAGGTCTAAAATATACCACACTCTCCGAACAGGTCCTAAATAAAATGTACCACACTCTCCGAACAGGTCCAAAATAAAATATACCACACTCTCCGAACAGGTCCAAAATAAAAATATACCACTCTCCGAACAGGTCTAAAATAAAATATACCACACTCTCCGAACAGGTCCAAAATAAAATATACCACACTCTCCGAACAGGTCCAAAATAAAATATACCACACTCTCCGAACAGGTCTAAAATAAAATATACCACACTCTCCGAACAGGTCCAAAATAAAATATACCACACTCTCCGAACAGGTCTAAAATATACCACACTCTCCGAACAGGTCCAAAATAAAATAAAATATACCACACTCTCCGAACAGGTCTAAAATAAAATATACCACACTCTCCGAACAGGTCCAAAATAAAATATACCACACTCTCCGAACAGGTCCAAAATATACCACACTCTCCGAACAGGTCTAAAATATACCACACTCTCCGAACAGGTCCAAAATAAAATATACCACACTCTCCGAACAGGACCAAAATAAAATATACCACACTCTCCGAACAGGTCCAAAATAAAATATACCACACTCTCCGAACAGGTCTAATATAAAATATACCACACTCTCCGAACAGGTCTAAAATAAAATATACCACACTCTCCGAACAGGTCCAAAATAAAATATACCACACTCTCCGAACAAGTCTAAAATAAAATATACCACACTCTCCGAACAGGTCTAAAATAAAATATACCACACTCTCCGAACAGGTCCAAAATAAAATATACCACACTCTCCAAACAGGTCCAAAATAAAATATACCACACTCTCCGAACAGGTCCAAAATAAAATATACCACACTCTCCGAATAGGTCCAAAATAAAATATACCACACTTTCCAAACAGGTCCAAAATAAAATATACCACACTCTCCGAACAGGTCCAAAGTAAAATATACCACACTCTCCAAACAGGTCCAAAATAAAATATACCACACTCTCCGAACAGGTCTAAAATAAAATATACCACATTCTCCAAACAGGTCCAAAATAAAATATACCACACTCTCCGAACAGGTCCAAAATAAAATATACCACACTCTCTGAACAGGTCCAAAATAAAATATACCACATTCTCCGAATAGGTCCAAAATAAAATATACCACACTCTCTGAACAGGTCCAAAATAAAATATACCACACTCTCCGAACAGGTCTAAAATAAAATATACCACACTCTCCAAACAGGTCCAAAATAAAATATACCACACTCTCCGAACAGGTCCAAAATAAAATATACCACACTCTCCGAACAGGTCTAAAATATACCACACTCTCCGAACAGGTCCAAAATAAAATATACCACACTCTCCGAACAGGTCCAAAATAAAATAAAATATACCACACTCTCCGTACAGGTCTAAAATAAAATATACCACACTCTCCGAACAGGTCCAAAATAAAATATACCACACTCTCCGAACAGGTCCAAAATATACCACACTCTCCGAACAGGTCTAAAATATACCACACTCTCCGAACAGGTCCAAAATAAAATATACCACACTCTCCGAACAGGACCAAAATAAAATATACCACACTCTCCGAACAGGTCCAAAATAAAATATACCACACTCTCCGAACAGGTCTAATATAAAATATACCACACTCTCCGAACAGGTCTAAAATAAAATATACCACACTCTCCGAACAGGTCCAAAATAAAATATACCACACTCTCCGAACAGGTCTAAAATAAAATATACCACACTCTCCGAACAGGTCTAAAATAAAATATACCACACTCTCCGAACAGGTCCAAAATAAAATATACCACACTCTCCAAACAGGTCCAAAATAAAATATACCACACTCTCCGAACAGGTCCAAAATAAAATATACCACACTCTCCGAATAGGTCCAAAATAAAATATACCACACTTTCCAAACAGGTCCAAAATAAAATATACCACACTCTCCGAACAGGTCCAAAGTAAAATATACCACACTCTCCAAACAGGTCCAAAATAAAATATACCACACTCTCCGAACAGGTCTAAAATAAAATATACCACACTCTCCAAACAGGTCCAAAATAAAATATACCACACTCTCCGAACAGGTCCAAAATAAAATATACCACACTCTCTGAACAGGTCCAAAATAAAATATACCACACTCTCCGAATAGGTCCAAAATAAAATATACCACACTTTCCAAACAGGTCCAAAATAAAATATACCACACTCTCTGAACAGGTCCAAAATAAAATATACCACACTCTCCGAACAGGTCTAAAATAAAATATACCACACTCTCCAAACAGGTCCAAAATAAAATATACCACACTCTCCGAACAGGTCCAAAATAAAATATACCACACTCTCTGAACAGGTCCAAAATAAAATATACCACACTCTCCGAATAGGTCCAAAATAAAATATACCACACTTTCCAAACAGGTCCAAAATAAAATTTACCACACTCTCCGAACAGGTCCAAAATAAGATATACCACACTCTCCGAATAGGTCCAAAATAAAATATACCACACTCTCCAAACAGGTCCAAAATAAAATATACCACACTCTCCGAACAGGTCCAAAATAAAATATACCACACTCTCCGAATAGTTCCAAAATAAAATATACCACACTCTCCAAACAGGTCCAAAATAAAATATACCACACTCTCCGAACAGGACTAAAATAAAATATACCACACTCTCCAAACAGGTCCAAAATAAAATATACCACACTCTCCGAACAGGTCCAAAATAAAATATATCACACTCTCTGAACAGGTCCAAAATAAAATATACCACACTCTCCAAATAGGTCCAAAATAAAATATACCACACTCTCCGAACAAGTCCAAAATAAAATATACCACACTCTCCAAACAGGTCCAAAATAAAATATACCACACTCTCCGAACAGGTCTAAAATAAAATATACCACACTCCCCAAACAGGTCCAAAATAAAATATACCACACTCTCCGAACAGGTCCAAAATAAAATATACCACACTCTCCGAACAGGTCTAAAATAAAATATACCACACTCTCCGAACAGGTCCAAAATAAAATATACCACACTCTCCAAATAGATCCAAAATAAAATATACCACACTCTCCGAACAGGTCCAAAGTAAAATATACCACACTCTCCAAACAGGTCCAAAATAAAATATACCACACTCTCCGAACAGGTATAAAATAAAATATACCATACTCTCCAAACAGGTCCAAAATAAAATATACCACACTCTCCGAACAGGTCCAAAATAAAATATACCACACTCTCCGAACAGGTCCAAAGTAAAATATACCACACTCTCTGAACAGGTTCAAAATAAAATATACCACACTCTCCGAATATGTCCAAAATAAAATATACCACACTTTCCAAACAGGTTCAAAATAAAATATTCCACACTCTCCGAACAGGTCCAAAATAAAATATACCACGCTCTCCGAATAGGTCCAAAATAAAATATACCACACTCTCTGAACAGGTCCAAAGTAAAATATACCACACTCTCCAAACAGGTCCAAAATAAAATATACCACACTCTCCGAATAGGTCCAAAATAAAATATACCACACTCTCCAGACATGTCCAAAATATACCACACTCTCCAAACAGGTCCAAAATAAAATATACCACACTCTCCGAACAGGTCCAAAATATACCACACTCTCCGAACAGGTCTAAAATATACCACACTCTCCGAACAGGTCCTAAATAAAATGTACCACACTCTCCGAACAGGTCCAAAATAAAATATACCACACTCTCCGAACAGGTCCAAAATAAAAATATACCACTCTCCGAACAGGTCTAAAATAAAATATACCACACTCTCCGAACAGGTCCAAAATAAAATATACCACACTCTCCGAACAGGTCCAAAATAAAATATACCACACTCTCCGAACAGGTCTAAAATAAAATATACCACACTCTCCGAACAGGTCCAAAATAAAATATACCACACTCTCCGAACAGGTCTAAGATATACCACACTCTCCGAACAGGTCCAAAATAAAATATACCACACTCTCCGAACAGGTCCAAAATAAAATAAAATATACCACACTCTCCGAACAGGTCTAAAATAAAATATACCACACTCTCCGAACAGGTCCAAAATAAAATATACCACACTCTCCGAACAGGTCCAAAATATACCACACTCTCCGAACAGGTCTAAAATATACCACACTCTCCGAACAGGTCCAAAATAAAATATACCACACTCTCCGAACAGGACCAAAATAAAATATACCACACTCTCCGAACAGGTCCAAAATAAAATATACCACACTCTCCGAACAGGTCTAATATAAAATATACCACACTCTCCGAACAGGTCTAAAATAAAATATACCACACTCTCCGAACAGGTCCAAAATAAAATATACCACACTCTCCGAACAGGTCTAAAATAAAATATACCACACTCTCCGAACAGGTCTAAAATAAAATATACCACACTCTCCGAACAGGTCCAAAATAAAATATACCACACTCTCCAAACAGGTCCAAAATAAAATATACCACACTCTCCGAACAGGTCCAAAATAAAATATACCACACTCTCCGAATAGGTCCAAAATAAAATATACCACACTTTCCAAACAGGTCCAAAATAAAATATACCACACTCTCCGAACAGGTCCAAAGTAAAATATACCACACTCTCCAAACAGGTCCAAAATAAAATATACCACACTCTCCGAACAGGTCTAAAATAAAATATACCACATTCTCCAAACAGGTCCAAAATAAAATATACCACACTCTCCGAACAGGTCCAAAATAAAATATACCACACTCTCTGAACAGGTCCAAAATAAAATATACCACATTCTCCGAATAGGTCCAAAATAAAATATACCACACTCTCTGAACAGGTCCAAAATAAAATATACCACACTCTCCGAACAGGTCTAAAATAAAATATACCACACTCTCCAAACAGGTCCAAAATAAAATATACCACACTCTCCGAACAGGTCCAAAATAAAATATACCACACTCTCCGAACAGGTCTAAAATATACCACACTCTCCGAACAGGTCCAAAATAAAATATACCACACTCTCCGAACAGGTCCAAAATAAAATAAAATATACCACACTCTCCGTACAGGTCTAAAATAAAATATACCACACTCTCCGAACAGGTCCAAAATAAAATATACCACACTCTCCGAACAGGTCCAAAATATACCACACTCTCCGAACAGGTCTAAAATATACCACACTCTCCGAACAGGTCCAAAATAAAATATACCACACTCTCCGAACAGGACCAAAATAAAATATACCACACTCTCCGAACAGGTCCAAAATAAAATATACCACACTCTCCGAACAGGTCTAATATAAAATATACCACACTCTCCGAACAGGTCTAAAATAAAATATACCACACTCTCCGAACAGGTCCAAAATAAAATATACCACACTCTCCGAACAGGTCTAAAATAAAATATACCACACTCTCCGAACAGGTCTAAAATAAAATATACCACACTCTCCGAACAGGTCCAAAATAAAATATACCACACTCTCCAAACAGGTCCAAAATAAAATATACCACACTCTCCGAACAGGTCCAAAATAAAATATACCACACTCTCCGAATAGGTCCAAAATAAAATATACCACACTTTCCAAACAGGTCCAAAATAAAATATACCACACTCTCCGAACAGGTCCAAAGTAAAATATACCACACTCTCCAAACAGGTCCAAAATAAAATATACCACACTCTCCGAACAGGTCTAAAATAAAATATACCACACTCTCCAAACAGGTCCAAAATAAAATATACCACACTCTCCGAACAGGTCCAAAATAAAATATACCACACTCTCTGAACAGGTCCAAAATGAAATATACCACACTCTCCGAATAGGTCCAAAATAAAATATACCACACTTTCCAAACAGGTCCAAAATAAAATATACCACACTCTCTGAACAGGTCCAAAATAAAATATACCATACTCTCCGAACAGGTCTAAAATAAAATATACCACACTCTCCAAACAGGTCCAAAATAAAATATACCACACTCTCCGAACAGGTCCAAAATAAAATATACCACACTCTCTGAACAGGTCCAAAATAAAATATACCACACTCTCCGAATAGGTCCAAAATAAAATATACCACACTTTCCAAACAGGTCCAAAATAAAATATACCACACTCTCCGAACAGGTCCAAAATAAGATATACCACACTCTCCGAATAGGTCCAAAATAAAATATACCACACTCTCCAAACAGGTCCAAAATAAAATATACCACACTCTCCGAACAGGTCCAAAATAAAATATACCACACTCTCCGAATAGTTCCAAAATAAAATATACCACACTCTCCAAACAGGTCCAAAATAAAATATACCACACTCTCCGAACAGGACTAAAATAAAATATACCACACTCTCCAAACAGGTCCAAAATAAAATATACCACACTCTCCGAACAGGTCCAAAATAAAATATATCACACTCTCTGAACAGGTCCAAAATAAAATATACCACACTCTCCAAATAGGTCCAAAATAAAATATACCACACTTTCCAAACAGGTCCAAAGTAAAATATACCACACTCTCCAAACAGGTCCAAAATAAAATATACCACACTCTCCGAACAGGTCTAAAATAAAATATACCACACTCTCCAAACATGTTCAAAATAAAATATACCACACTCTCCGAACAGGTCCAAAATAAAATATACCACACTCTCTGAACAGGTCAAAAATAAAATATACCACACTCTCCGAATAGGTCCAAAATAAAATATACCACACTTTCCAATCAGGTCCAAAATAAAATATACCACACTCTCCAAACAGGTCCAAAATAAAATATACCACACTCCGAACAGGTCCAAAAAAAAATATACCACACTCTCCGAACAGGTCCAAAATAAAATATACCACTCTCCGAACAGATCTAAAATAAAATATACCACACTCTCCGAACAGGTCCAAAATAAAATATACCACACTCTCCGAACAGGTCCAAAATAAAATATACCACACTCTCCGAACAGGACTAAAATAAAATATACCACACTCTCCAAACAGGTCCAAAATAAAATATACCACACTCTCCGAACAGGTCCAAAATAAAATATATCACACTCTCTGAACAGGTCCAAAATAAAATATACCACACTCTCCAAATAGGTCCAAAATAAAATATACCACACTTTCCAAACAGGTCCAAAGTAAAATATACCACACTCTCCAAACAGGTCCAAAATAAAATATACCACACTCTCCGAACAGGTCTAAAATAAAATATACCACACTCTCCAAACATGTTCAAAATAAAATATACCACACTCTCCGAACAGGTCCAAAATAAAATATACCACACTCTCTGAACAGGTCAAAAATAAAATATACCACACTCTCCGAATAGGTCCAAAATAAAATATACCACACTTTCCAATCAGGTCCAAAATAAAATATACCACACTCTCCAAACAGGTCCAAAATAAAATATACCACACTCCGAACAGGTCCAAAAAAAAATATACCACACTCTCCGAACAGGTCCAAAATAAAATATACCACTCTCCGAACAGATCTAAAATAAAATATACCACACTCTCCGAACAGGTCCAAAATAAAATATACCACACTCTCCGAACAGGTCCAAAATAAAATATACCACACTCTCCAAACAGGTCTAAAATAAAATATACCACACTCTCCAAACAGTTCCAAAATAAAATATACCACACTCTCCGAACAGGTCCAAAATAAAATATACCACACTCTCCGAATAGGTCCAAAATAAGATATACCACACTCTCCAAACAGGTCCAAAATAAAATATACCACACTCTCCGAACAGGTCTAAAATAAAATATACCACACTCTCTGAACAGGTCCAAAATAAAATATACCACACTCTCCGAACAGGTCCAAAATAAAATATACCCCACTTTCCAAACAGGTCCAAAATAAAATATACCACACTCTCCGAACAGGTCCAAAATAAAATATACCACACTCTCCGAATAGGTCCAAAATAAAATATACCACACTCTCCGAACAAGTCCAAAGTAAAATATACCACACTCTCCAAACAGGTCCAAAATAAAATATACCACACTCTCCGAACAGGTCTAAAATAAAATATACCACACTCTCCAAACAGGTCCAAAATAAAATATACCACACTCTCCGAACAGGTCCAAAATAAAATATACCACACTCTCTGAACAGGTCCAAAATAAAATATACCACACTCTCCGAATAGGTCCAAAATAAAATATACCACACTTTCGAATCAGGTCCAAAATAAAATATACCACACTCTCCAAACAGGTCCAAAATAAAATATACCACACTCTCCGAACAGGTCCAAAATAAAATATACCACACTCTCTGAACAAGTCCAAAATAAAATATACCACACTCTCCAAACAGGTCCAAAATAAAATATACCACACTCTCCGAACAGGTCTAAAATAAAATATACCACACTCCCCAAACGGGTCCAAAATAAAATATACCACACTCTCCGAACAGGTCCAAAATAAAATATACCACACTCTCTGAACAGGTCCAAAATAAAATATACCACACTCTCCGAATAGGTCCAAAATAAAATATACCACACTTTCGAATCAGGTCCAAAATAAAATATACCACACTCTCCAAACAGGTCCAAAATAAAATATACCACACTCTCCGAATAGGTCCAAAATAAAATATACCACACTTTCCAAACAGGTCCAAAATAAAATATACCACACTCTCTGAACAGGTCCAAAATAAAATATACCACACTCTCCGAACAGGTCTAAAATAAAATATACCACACTCTCCAAACAGGTCCAAAATAAAATATACCACACTCTCCGAACAGGTCCAAAATAAAATATACCACACTCTCTGAACAGGTCCAAAATAAAATATACCACACTCTCCGAATAGGTCCAAAATAAAATATACCACACTTTCCAAACAGGTCCAAAATAAAATTTACCACACTCTCCGAACAGGTCCAAAATAAAATATACCACACTTTCCAAACAGGTCCAAAATAAAATTTACCACACTCTCCGAATAGTTCCAAAATAAAATATACCACACTCTCCAAACAGGTCCAAAATAAAATATACCACACTCTCCGAACAGGACTAAAATAAAATATACCACACTCTCCAAACAGGTCCAAAATAAAATATACCACACTCTCCGAACAGGTCCAAAATAAAATATATCACACTCTCTGAACAGGTCCAAAATAAAATATACCACACTCTCCAAATAGGTCCAAAATAAAATATACCACACTCTCCGAACAAGTCCAAAATAAAATATACCACACTCTCCAAACAGGTCCAAAATAAAATATACCACACTCTCCGAACAGGTCTAAAATAAAATATACCACACTCCCCAAACAGGTCCAAAATAAAATATACCACACTCTCCGAACAGGTCCAAAATAAAATATACCACACTCTCCGAACAGGTCTAAAATAAAATATACCACACTCTCCGAACAGGTCCAAAATAAAATATACCACACTCTCCAAATAGATCCAAAATAAAATATACCACACTCTCCGAACAGGTCCAAAGTAAAATATACCACACTCTCCAAACAGGTCCAAAATAAAATATACCACACTCTCCGAACAGGTATAAAATAAAATATACCATACTCTCCAAACAGGTCCAAAATAAAATATACCACACTCTCCGAACAGGTCCAAAATAAAATATACCACACTCTCCGAACAGGTCCAAAGTAAAATATACCACACTCTCTGAACAGGTTCAAAATAAAATATACCACACTCTCCGAATATGTCCAAAATAAAATATACCACACTTTCCAAACAGGTTCAAAATAAAATATTCCACACTCTCCGAACAGGTCCAAAATAAAATATACCACGCTCTCCGAATAGGTCCAAAATAAAATATACCACACTCTCTGAACAGGTCCAAAGTAAAATATACCACACTCTCCAAACAGGTCCAAAATAAAATATACCACACTCTCCGAATAGGTCCAAAATAAAATATACCACACTCTCCAGACATGTCCAAAATATACCACACTCTCCAAACAGGTCCAAAATAAAATATACCACACTCTCCGAACAGGTCCAAAATATACCACACTCTCCGAACAGGTCTAAAATATACCACACTCTCCGAACAGGTCCTAAATAAAATGTACCACACTCTCCGAACAGGTCCAAAATAAAATATACCACACTCTCCGAACAGGTCCAAAATAAAAATATACCACTCTCCGAACAGGTCTAAAATAAAATATACCACACTCTCCGAACAGGTCCAAAATAAAATATACCACACTCTCCGAACAGGTCCAAAATAAAATATACCACACTCTCCGAACAGGTCTAAAATAAAATATACCACACTCTCCGAACAGGTCCAAAATAAAATATACCACACTCTCCGAACAGGTCTAAAATATACCACACTCTCCGAACAGGTCCAAAATAAAATATACCACACTCTCCGAACAGGTCCAAAATAAAATAAAATATACCACACTCTCCGAACAGGTCTAAAATAAAATATACCACACTCTCCGAACAGGTCCAAAATAAAATATACCACACTCTCCGAACAGGTCCAAAATATACCACACTCTCCGAACAGGTCTAAAATATACCACACTCTCCGAACAGGTCCAAAATAAAATATACCACACTCTCCGAACAGGACCAAAATAAAATATACCACACTCTCCGAACAGGTCCAAAATAAAATATACCACACTCTCCGAACAGGTCTAATATAAAATATACCACACTCTCCGAACAGGTCTAAAATAAAATATACCACACTCTCCGAACAGGTCCAAAATAAAATATACCACACTCTCCGAACAGGTCTAAAATAAAATATACCACACTCTCCGAACAGGTCTAAAATAAAATATACCACACTCTCCGAACAGGTCCAAAATAAAATATACCACACTCTCCAAACAGGTCCAAAATAAAATATACCACACTCTCCGAACAGGTCCAAAATAAAATATACCACACTCTCCGAATAGGTCCAAAATAAAATATACCACACTTTCCAAACAGGTCCAAAATAAAATATACCACACTCTCCGAACAGGTCCAAAGTAAAATATACCACATTCTCCAAACAGGTCCAAAATAAAATATACCACACTCTCCGAACAGGTCTAAAATAAAATATACCACATTCTCCAAACAGGTCCAAAATAAAATATACCACACTCTCCGAACAGGTCCAAAATAAAATATACCACACTCTCTGAACAGGTCCAAAATAAAATATACCACATTCTCCGAATAGGTCCAAAATAAAATATACCACACTCTCTGAACAGGTCCAAAATAAAATATACCACACTCTCCGAACAGGTCTAAAATAAAATATACCACACTCTCCAAACAGGTCCAAAATAAAATATACCACACTCTCCGAACAGGTCCAAAATAAAATATACCACACTCTCCGAACAGGTCTAAAATATACCACACTCTCCGAACAGGTCCAAAATAAAATATACCACACTCTCCGTACAGGTCTAAAATAAAATATACCACACTCTCCGAACAGGTCCAAAATAAAATATACCACACTCTCCGAACAGGTCCAAAATATACCACACTCTCCGAACAGGTCTAAAATATACCACACTCTCCGAACAGGTCCAAAATAAAATATACCACACTCTCCGAACAGGACCAAAATAAAATATACCACACTCTCCGAACAGGTCCAAAATAAAATATACCACACTCTCCGAACAGGTCTAATATAAAATATACCACACTCTCCGAACAGGTCTAAAATAAAATATACCACACTCTCCGAACAGGTCCAAAATAAAATATACCACACTCTCCGAACAGGTCTAAAATAAAATATACCACACTCTCCGAACAGGTCTAAAATAAAATATACCACACTCTCCGAACAGGTCCAAAATAAAATATACCACACTCTCCAAACAGGTCCAAAATAAAATATACCACACTCTCCGAACAGGTCCAAAATAAAATATACCACACTCTCCGAATAGGTCCAAAATAAAATATACCACACTTTCCAAACAGGTCCAAAATAAAATATACCACACTCTCCGAACAGGTCCAAAGTAAAATATACCACACTCTCCAAACAGGTCCAAAATAAAATATACCACACTCTCCGAACAGGTCTAAAATAAAATATACCACACTCTCCAAACAGGTCCAAAATAAAATATACCACACTCTCCGAACAGGTCCAAAATAAAATATACCACACTCTCTGAACAGGTCCAAAATGAAATATACCACACTCTCCGAATAGGTCCAAAATAAAATATACCACACTTTCCAAACAGGTCCAAAATAAAATATACCACACTCTCTGAACAGGTCCAAAATAAAATATACCATACTCTCCGAACAGGTCTAAAATAAAATATACCACACTCTCCAAACAGGTCCAAAATAAAATATACCACACTCTCCGAACAGGTCCAAAATAAAATATACCACACTCTCTGAACAGGTCCAAAATAAAATATACCACACTCTCCGAATAGGTCCAAAATAAAATATACCACACTTTCCAAACAGGTCCAAAATAAAATATACCACACTCTCCGAACAGGTCCAAAATAAGATATACCACACTCTCCGAATAGGTCCAAAATAAAATATACCACACTCTCCAAACAGGTCCAAAATAAAATATACCACACTCTCCGAACAGGTCCAAAATAAAATATACCACACTCTCCGAATAGTTCCAAAATAAAATATACCACACTCTCCAAACAGGTCCAAAATAAAATATACCACACTCTCCGAACAGGACTAAAATAAAATATACCACACTCTCCAAACAGGTCCAAAATAAAATATACCACACTCTCCGAACAGGTCCAAAATAAAATATATCACACTCTCTGAACAGGTCCAAAATAAAATATACCACACTCTCCAAATAGGTCCAAAATAAAATATACCACACTTTCCAAACAGGTCCAAAGTAAAATATACCACACTCTCCAAACAGGTCCAAAATAAAATATACCACACTCTCCGAACAGGTCTAAAATAAAATATACCACACTCTCCAAACATGTTCAAAATAAAATATACCACACTCTCCGAACAGGTCCAAAATAAAATATACCACACTCTCTGAACAGGTCAAAAATAAAATATACCACACTCTCCGAATAGGTCCAAAATAAAATATACCACACTTTCCAATCAGGTCCAAAATAAAATATACCACACTCTCCAAACAGGTCCAAAATAAAATATACCACACTCCGAACAGGTCCAAAAAAAAATATACCACACTCTCCGAACAGGTCCAAAATAAAATATACCACTCTCCGAACAGATCTAAAATAAAATATACCACACTCTCCGAACAGGTCCAAAATAAAATATACCACACTCTCCGAACAGGTCCAAAATAAAATATACCACACTCTCCGAACAGGTCTAAAATAAAATATACCACACTCTCCAAACAGTTCCAAAATAAAATATACCACACTCTCCGAACAGGTCCAAAATAAAATATACCACACTCTCCGAATAGGTCCAAAATAAGATATACCACACTCTCCAAACAGGTCCAAAATAAAATATACCACACTCTCCGAACAGGTCTAAAATAAAATATACCACACTCTCTGAACAGGTCCAAAATAAAATATACCACACTCTCCGAACAGGTCCAAAATAAAATATACCCCACTTTCCAAACAGGTCCAAAATAAAATATACCACACTCTCCGAACAGGTCCAAAATAAAATATACCACACTCTCCGAATAGGTCCAAAATAAAATATACCACACTCTCCGAACAAGTCCAAAGTAAAATATACCACACTCTCCAAACAGGTCCAAAATAAAATATACCACACTCTCCGAACAGGTCTAAAATAAAATATACCACACTCTCCAAACAGGTCCAAAATAAAATATACCACACTCTCCGAACAGGTCCAAAATAAAATATACCACACTCTCTGAACAGGTCCAAAATAAAATATACCACACTCTCCGAATAGGTCCAAAATAAAATATACCACACTTTCGAATCAGGTCCAAAATAAAATATACCACACTCTCCAAACAGGTCCAAAATAAAATATACCACACTCTCCAAACAGGTCCAAAATAAAATATACCACACTCTCTGAACAAGTCCAAAATAAAATATACCACACTCTCCAAACAGGTCCAAAATAAAATATACCACACTCTCCGAACAGGTCTAAAATAAAATATACCACACTCCCCAAACGGGTCCAAAATAAAATATACCACACTCTCCGAACAGGTCCAAAATAAAATATACCACACTCTCTGAACAGGTCCAAAATAAAATATACCACACTCTCCGAATAGGTCCAAAATAAAATATACCACACTTTCGAATCAGGTCCAAAATAAAATATACCACACTCTCCAAACAGGTCCAAAATAAAATATACCACACTCTCCGAACAGGTCCAAAATAAAATATACCACACTCTCTGAACAGGTCCAAAATAAAATATACCACACTTTCCAAACAGGTCCAAAATAAAATATACCACACTCTCCAAACAGGTCCAAAATAAAATATACCACAATCTCCGAACAGGTCTAAAATAAAATATACCACACTCTCCGAACAGGTCCAAAATAAAATATACCACACTCTCCAAACAGGTCCAAAATAAAATATACCACACTCTCAGAAGAGGTCTAAAATAAAATATACCACACTCTCCGAACAGGTCCAAAATAAAATATACCACACTCTCCGAACAGGTCCAAAATAAAATATATCACACTCTCTGAACAGGTCCAAAATAAAATATACCACACTCTCCAAATAGGTCCAAAATAAAATATACCACACTTTCCAAACAGGTCCAAAGTAAAATATATCACACTCTCCAAACAGGTCCAAAATAAAATATACCACACTCTCCGAACAGGTCTAAAATAAAATATACCACACTCTCCAAACATGTTCAAAATAAAATATACCACACTCTCCGAACAGGTCCAATATAAAATATACCACACTCTCTGAACAGGTCCAAAATAAAATATACCACACTCTCCGAATAGGTCCAAAATAAAATATACCACACTCTCCGAACAGGTCCAAAATAAAATATACCACACTCTCCGAATAGGTCCAAATTAAAATATACCATACTTTCCAACCAGGTCCAAAATAAAAGATACCACACTCTCCGAACAGGTCCAAAATAAAATATACCACACTCTCCGAACAGGTCCAAAATAAAATATACCACACTCTCCGAACAGGTCCAAAATATACCACACTCTCAATACAGATCTAAAATATACCACACTCTCCGAACAGGTCCAAAATAAAATATACCACACTCTCCGAACAGGTCCAAAATAAAATATACCACACTCTCCGAACAGGTCTAAAATAAAATATACCACACTCTCCGAATAGGTCCAAAATAAAATATACCACACTCTCCGAACAGGTCTAAAATAAAATATACCACACTCTCCGAACAGGTCCAAAATAAAATATACCACACTCTCCGAACAGGTCCAAAATAAAATATACCACACTCTCCGAACAGGTCTAAAATAAAATATACCACACTCTCCGAACAGGTCCAAAATAAGATATACCACACTCTCCGAACAGGTCCAAAATAAAATATACCACACTCTCCGAACAGGTCCAAAATAGAATATACCACACTCTCCGAATAGGTCCAAAATAAAATATACCACACTCTCCGAACAGGTCCAAAATAAAATATACCACACTCTCCAAACAGGTCCAAAATAAAATATACCACACTCTCCGAACAGGTCTAAAATAAAATATACCACACTTTCCAAACAGGTCCAAAATAAAATATACCACACTCTCCGAATAGGTCCAAAATAAAATATACCACACTTTCCAAACAGGTCCAAAATAAAATATACCACACTCTCCGAATAGGTCCAAAATAGAATATACCACACTCTCCGAAAAGGTCCAAAATAAAATATACCACACTCTCCAAACAGGTCCAAAATAAAATATACCACACTCTCCGAACAGGTCTAAAATAAAATATACCACACTCTCCGAACAGGTCCAAAATAAAATATACCACACTTTCCAAACAGGTCCAAAATAAAATATACCACACTCTCCGAATAGGTCCAAAATAGAATATACCACACTCTCCGAATAGGTCCAAAATAAAATATACCACACTCTCCAAACAGGTCTAAAATAAAATATACCACACTCTCCAAACAGGTCCAAAATAAAATATACCACATTCTCCGAACAGGTCTAAAATAAAATATACCACACTCTCCGAACAGGTCCAAAATAAAATATACCACACTCTCCGAACAGGTCCAAAATAAAATATACCACACTCTCTGAACAGGTCCAAATTAAAATATACCACACTCTCCGAACAGATCCAAAATAAAATATACCACACTATATATAGAATATATAGGATATATATAGACTATACTATGACCATCAGAAGGATATATATAGACTATACTATGACCGTCAGAAGGATATATATAGACTATACTATGACCATAAAAAGGATATATATAGACTATACTATGACCATAAGAAGGATATATATAGACTATACTATGACCATAAGAAGGATATATATAGACTATACTATGACCATAAAAAGGATATATATAGACTATACTATGACCATCAGAAGGATATATATAGACTATACTATGACCATCAGAAAGATATATATAGACTATACTATGACCATAAGAAGGATATATATAGACTATACTATGACCATCAGAAGGATATATATAAACTATACTATGACCATCAGAAGGATATATATAGACTATCCTATGACCATAAGAAGGATATATATAGACTATACTATGACCATCAGAAGGATATATATAGACTATACTATGACCATAAGAAGGATATATATAGACTATACTATGACCATCAGAAGGATATATATATAGACTATACTATGACCATAAGAAGGATATATATAGACTATACTATGACCATCAGAAGGATATATATAGACTATACTATGACCATAAGAAGGATATATATAGACTATGCTATGACCATAAGAAGGATATATATAGACTATTCTATGACCATAAGAAGGATATATATAGACTATACTATGACCATCAGAAGGATATATATAGACTATACTATAACCATAAGAAGGATATATATAGACTATACTATGACCATAAGAAGGATATATATAGACTATACTATGACCATAAGGATATATATAGACTATGCTATGACCATCAGAAGGATATATATAGACTATACTATGACCATAAGAAGGATATATATAGACTATGCTATGACCATCAGAAGGATATATATAGACTATACTATGACCATAAGAAGGATATGTATAGAATATACTATGACCATAAGAAGGATATATATAGACTATACTATGACCATCAGAAGGATATATATAGACTATACTATGACCATCAGAAGGATATATATAGACTATACTATGACCATCAGAAGGATATATATAGACTATACTATGACCATAAGAAGGATATATATAGACTATACTATGACCATCAGAAGAATATATATAGACTATACTATGACCATCAGAAGGATATATATAGACTATACTATGACCATAAGAAGGATATATATAGACTATACTATGACCATAAGAAGGATATATATAGACTATACAATGACCATCAGAAGGATATATATAGACTACAATGACCATAAGAAGGATATGTATAGACTATACTATGACCATAAGAAGGATATATATAGACTATACTATGACCATCAGAAGGATATATATAGACTATACTATGACCATCAGAAGGATATATATAGACTATACTATGACCATAAGAAGGATATATATAGACTATACTATGACTATCAGAAGAATATATATAGACTATACTATGACCATCAGAAGGATATATATAGACTATACTATGACCATAAGAAGGATATATATAGACTATACTATGACCATAGGAAGGATATATATAGACTATACTATGACCATCAGAAGGATATATATAGACTATGCTATGGCCATCAGAAGAATATATATAGACTATACTATGACCATCAGAAGGATATATATAGACTATACTATGACCATCAGAAGGATATATATAGACTATACTATGACCATAAGAAGGATATATATAGACTATGATATGACCATCAGAAGGATATATATAGACTATACTATGACCATCAGAAGGATATATATATAGACTATACTATGACCATCAGAAGGATATATATAGACTATACTATGACCATAAGAAGGATATATATAGACTGTTCTATGACCATCAGAAGGATATACATGTATATAGACTATTCTATGACCATCAGAAGGATATATATAGACTATACTATGACCATCAGAAGGATATATATAGACTATACTATGACCATAAGAAGGATATATATAGACTATGCTATGACCATAAGAAGGATAAATATAGACTATGGTATGACCATCAGAAGTATATATATAGACTATACTATGACCATCAGAAGGATATATATAGACTATACTATGACCATCAGAAGGATATATATAGACTATACTATGACCATCAGAAGGATATATATAGACTATACTATGACCATAAGAAGGATATATATAGACTATACTATGACCATCATAAGGATATATAAAGACTATGCTATGACCATCAGAGGAATATATATAGACTATACTATGACCATCAGAAGGATATATATAGACTATACTATGACCATCAGAAGGATATATATAGACTATACTATGACCATAAGAAGGATATATATAGACTATACTATGACCATCAGAAGGATATATATAGACTATACTATGACCATAAGAAGGATATATATAGACTATCATATGACCATAAGAAGGATATATATAGACTATACTATGACCATCAGAAGGATATATATAGACTATACTATGACCATCAGAAGGATATATATAGACTATACTATGACCATAAGAAGGATATATATAGACTATACTATGACCATCAGAAGGATATATATATATAGACTATACTATGACCATCAGAAGGATATATATAGACTATACTATGACCATAAGAAGGATATATATAGACTATACTATGACCATCAGAAGGATATATATAGACTATACTATGACCATAAGAAGGATATATATAGACTATGCTATGACCATAAGGAGGATATATATAGACTATTCTATGACCATAAGAAGGATATATATAGACTATACTATGACCATCAGAAGGATATATATAGACTATACTATAATCATAAGAAGTATATATATAGACTATACTATGACCATAAGAAGGATATATATAGACTATACTATGACATAAGGATATATATAGACTATGCTATGACCATCAGAAGGATATATATAGACTATACTATGACCATAAGAAGGATATATATAGACTATGCTATGACCACCAGAAGGATATATATAGACTATACTATGACCATAAGAAGGATATGTATAGACTATACTATGACCATAAGAAGGATATATATAGAATATACTATGACCATCAGAAGGATATATATAGACTATACTATAACCATCAGAAGGATATATGTAGACTATACTATGACCATAAGAAGGATATATATAGACTATACTATGACCATAAGAAGGATATATATAGACTATACTATGACCATCAGAATGATATATATAGACTATACTATGACCATAAGAAGGATATACATAGACTATGCTATGACCATCAGAAGGATATATATAGACTATACTATGACCATAAGAATGATATATATAGACTATGCTATGACCATCAGAAGGATATATATAGACTACTATGACCATAAGAAGGATATGTATAGACTATACTATGTCCATAAGAAGGATATATATAGACTATACTATGACCATCAGAAGGATATATATAGACTATACTATGACCATCAGAGGATATATATAGACTATACTATGACCATAAGAAGGATATATATAGACTATACTATGACCATCAGAAGGATATATATAGACTATACTTTGACCATCAGAGGATATATATAGACTATACTATGACCATAAGAAGGATATATATAGACTATACTATGACCATCAGAAGGATATATATAGACTATACTATGACCATCAGAAGGATATATATAGACTATACTATGACCATAAGAAGGATATATATAGACTATACTATGACCATAAGAAGGATATATATAGACTATACTATGACCATCAGAAGGATATATATAGACTATGCTATGACCATCAGAAGAATATATATAGACTATACTATGACCATCAGATGGATATATATAGACTATACTATGACCATCAGAAGGATATTTATAGACTATACTATGACCATAAGAAGGATATATATAGACTATGCTATGACCATCAGAAGGATATATATAGACTATACTATGACCATCAGAAGGATATATATATAGACTATACTATGACCATCAGAAGGATATATATAGACTATACTATGACCATAAGAAGGATATATATAGACTATACTATGACCATCAGAAGGATATATATAGACTATACTATGACCATAAGAAGGATATATATAGACTATGCTATGACCATAAGGAGGATATATATAGACTATTCTATGACCATAAGAAGGATATATATAGACTATACTATGACCATCAGAAGGATATATATAGACTATACTATAATCATAAGAAGTATATATATAGACTATACTATGACCATAAGAAGGATATATATAGACTATACTATGACATAAGGATATATATAGACTATGCTATGACCATCAGAAGGATATATATAGACTATACTATGACCATAAGAAGGATATATATAGACTATGCTATGACCACCAGAAGGATATATATAGACTATACTATGACCATAAGAAGGATATGTATAGACTATACTATGACCATAAGAAGGATATATATAGAATATACTATGACCATCAGAAGGATATATATAGACTATACTATAACCATCAGAAGGATATATGTAGACTATACTATGACCATAAGAAGGATATATATAGACTATACTATGACCATAAGAAGGATATATATAGACTATACTATGACCATCAGAATGATATATATAGACTATACTATGACCATAAGAAGGATATACATAGACTATGCTATGACCATCAGAAGGATATATATAGACTATACTATGACCATAAGAATGATATATATAGACTATGCTATGACCATCAGAAGGATATATATAGACTACTATGACCATAAGAAGGATATGTATAGACTATACTATGTCCATAAGAAGGATATATATAGACTATACTATGACCATCAGAAGGATATATATAGACTATACTATGACCATCAGAGGATATATATAGACTATACTATGACCATAAGAAGGATATATATAGACTATACTATGACCATCAGAAGGATATATATAGACTATACTTTGACCATCAGAGGATATATATAGACTATACTATGACCATAAGAAGGATATATATAGACTATACTATGACCATCAGAAGGATATATATAGACTATACTATGACCATCAGAAGGATATATATAGACTATACTATGACCATAAGAAGGATATATATAGACTATACTATGACCATAAGAAGGATATATATAGACTATACTATGACCATCAGAAGGATATATATAGACTATGCTATGACCATCAGAAGAATATATATAGACTATACTATGACCATCAGATGGATATATATAGACTATACTATGACCATCAGAAGGATATTTATAGACTATACTATGACCATAAGAAGGATATATATAGACTATGCTATGACCATCAGAAGGATATATATAGACTATACTATGACCATCAGAAGGATATATATATAGACTATACTATGACCATCAGAAGGATATATATAGACTATACTATGACCATAAGAAGGATATATATAGACTGTTATATGACCATCAGAAGGATATACATGTATATAGACTATTCTATGACCATCAGAAGGATATATATAGACTATACTATGACCATCTGAAGGATATATATAGACTATACTATGACCATCAGAAGGATATATATAGACTATACTATGACCATAAGAAGGATATATATAGACTATGCTATGACCATAAGAAGGATAAATATAGACTATGCTATGACCATCAGAAGGATATGTATAGACTATACTATGACCATCAGAAGGATATATATATAGACTATACTATGACCATAAGAAGGATATATATAGACTATACTATGACCATAAGAAGGATATATATAGACTATATTATGACCATAAGAAGAATATATATAGACTATACTATGACCATAAGAAGGATATATATAGACTATACTATAACCATCAGAAGGATATATATAGACTATACTATGACCATAAGAAGAATATATATAGACTATACTATGACCATCAGAAGGATATATATATAGACTATGCTATGACCATCAGAAGGATATACATAGACTATGCTATGACCATCAGAAGGATATATATATAGACTATGCTATGACCATCAGAAGGATATATATCGACTATACTATGACCATCAGAAGGATATATATATATAGACTATGCTATGACCATCAGAAGGATATATATAGACTATGCTATGACCATCAGAAGGATATATATTGACTATGCTATGACCATAAGAAGGATATATATAGACTATGCTATGACCATCAGAAGGATATATATAGACTACGCTATGACCATCAGAAGGATATATATAGACTATGCTATGACCATCAGAAGGATATATATAGACTATGCTATGACCATCAGAAGGATATATATAGACTATGCTATGACCATCAGAAGGATATATATAGACTATACTATGACCATCAGAAGGATATATATAGACTATACTTTGACCATCAGAAGAATATATATATACTATACTATGACCATCAGAAGGATATATATAGACTATACTATGACCATCAGAAGGATATATATAGACTATACTATGACCATAAGAAGGATATATATAGACTATACTATGACCATAAGAAGGATATATATAGACTATACTATGACCATCAGAAGGATATATATAGACTATACTATGACCATAAGGATATATATAGACTATACTATAACCATAAGAAGGATATATATAGACTATACTATGAACATCAGAAGGATATATATAGACTATACTATGACCATCTGAAGGATATATATAGACTATACTATGACCATCAGAAGGATATATATAGACTATACTATGACCATAAGAAGGATATATATATAGACTATGCTATGACCATAAGAAGGATAAATATAGACTATGCTATGACCATCAGAAGGATATGCATAGACTATACTATGACCATCAGAAGGATATATATAGACTATACTATGACCATCAGAAGGATATATATAGACTATACTATGACCATCAGAAGGATATATATAGACTATACTATGACCATAAGAAGGATATATATAGACTATACTATGACCATAAGAAGGATATATATAGACTATACTATGACCATCAGAAGGATATATATAGACTATACTATGACCATCAGAAGGATATATATAGACTATACTATGACCATCAGAAGGATATATAAAGACTTATGTTATGACTATCAGAAGAATATATATAGACTATACTATGACCATCAGAAGGATATATATAGACTATACTATGACCATCAGAAGGATATATATAGACTATACTATGACCATAAGAAGGATATATATAGACTATACTATGACCATAAGAAGGATATATATAGACTATACTATGACCATCAGAAGGATATATATAGACTATACTATGACCATCAGAAGGATATATAAAGACTATGCTATGACCATCAGAAGAATATATATAGACTATACTATGACCATAAGAAGGATATATATAGACTATACTATGACCATCAGAAGGATATATATAGACTATACTATGACCATAAGAAAGATATATATAGACTATACTATGACTATAAGAAGGATATATATAGACTATACTATGACCATCATAAGGATATATATAGACTATACTATGACCATAAGGATATATATAGACTATACTATAACCATAAGAAGGATATATATAGACTATACTATGAACATCAGAAGGATATATATAGACTATGCTATGACCATCAGAAGGATATATATAGACTATACTATGACCATCAGAAGGATATATATATATATAGACTATGCTATGACCATCAGAAGGATATATATAGACTATGCTATGACCATCAGAAGGATATATATAGACTACGCTATGACCATCAGAAGGATATATATAGACTATGCTATGACCATCAGAAGGATATATATAGACTATGCTATGACCATCAGAAGGATATATATAGACTATGCTATGACCATCAGAAGGATATATATAGACTATACTATGACCATCAGAAGAATATATATAGACTATACTTTGACCATCAGAAGAATATATATATACTATACTATGACCATCAGAAGGATATATATAGACTATACTATGACCATCAGAAGGATATATATAGACTATACTATGACCATAAGAAGGATATATATAGACTATACTATGACCATAAGAAGGATATATATAGACTATACTATGACCATCAGAAGGATATATATAGACTATACTATGACCATAAGGATATATATAGACTATACTATAACCATAAGAAGGATATATATAGACTATACTATGAACATCAGAAGGATATATATATAGACTATACTATGACCATCTGAAGGATATATATAGACTATACTATGACCATCAGAAGGATATATATAGACTATACTATGACCATAAGAAGGATATATATAGACTATGCTATGACCATAAGAAGGATAAATATAGACTATGCTATGACCATCAGAAGGATATGTATAGACTATACTATGACCATCAGAAGGATATATATAGACTATACTATGACCATCAGAAGGATATATATAGACTATACTATGACCATCAGAAGGATATATATAGACTATACTATGACCATAAGAAGGATATATATAGACTATACTATGACCATAAGAAGGATATATATAGACTATACTATGACCATCAGAAGGATATATATAGACTATACTATGACCATCAGAAGGATATATATAGACTATACTATGACCATCAGAAGGATATATAAAGACTTATGTTATGACTATCAGAAGAATATATATAGACTATACTATGACCATCAGAAGGATATATATAGACTATACTATGACCATCAGAAGGATATATATAGACTATACTATGACCATAAGAAGGATATATATAGACTATACTATGACCATAAGAAGGATATATATAGACTATACTATGACCATCAGAAGGATATATATAGACTATACTATGACCATCAGAAGGATATATAAAGACTATACTATGACCATCAGAAGGATATATATAGACTATACTATGACCATCATAAGGATATATAAAGACTTATGTTATGACTATCAGAAGAATATATATAGACTATACTATGACCATCAGAAGGATATATATAGACTATACTATGACCATCAGAAGGATATATATAGACTATACTATGACCATAAGAAGGATATATATAGACTATACTATGACCATCAGAAGGATATATATAGACTATACTATGACCATAAGAAGGATATATATAGACTATACTATGACCATCAGAAGGATATATATAGACTATACTATGACCATCAGAAGGATATATAAAGACTATGCTATGACCATCAGAAGAATATATATAGACTATGCTATGACCATAAGAAGGATATATATAGACTATACTATGACCATCAGAAGGATATATATAGACTATACTATGACCATAAGAAAGATATATATAGACTATACTATGACTATAAGAAGGATATATATAGACTATACTATGACCATCATAAGGATATATATAGACTATACTATGACCATAAGGATATATATAGACTATACTATAACCATAAGAAGGATATATATAGACTATACTATGAACATCAGAAGGATATATATAGACTATGCTATGACCATCAGAAGGATATATATAGACTATACTATGACCATCAGAAGGATATATATATATAGACTATGCTATGACCATCAGAAGGATATATATAGACTATGCTATGACCATCAGAAGGATATATATAGACTACGCTATGACCATCAGAAGGATATATATAGACTATGCTATGACCATCAGAAGGATATATATAGACTATGCTATGACCATCAGAAGGATATATATAGACTATGCTATGACCATCAGAAGGATATATATAGACTATACTATGACCATCAGAAGAATATATATAGACTATACTTTGACCATCAGAAGAATATATATATACTATACTATGACCATCAGAAGGATATATATAGACTATACTATGACCATCAGAAGGATATATATAGACTATACTATGACCATAAGAAGGATATATATAGACTATACTATGACCATAAGAAGGATATATATAGACTATACTATGACCATCAGAAGGATATATATAGACTATACTATGACCATAAGGATATATATAGACTATACTATAACCATAAGAAGGATATATATAGACTATACTATGAACATCAGAAGGATATATATATAGACTATACTATGACCATCTGAAGGATATATATAGACTATACTATGACCATCAGAAGGATATATATAGACTATACTATGACCATAAGAAGGATATATATAGACTATGCTATGACCATAAGAAGGATAAATATAGACTATGCTATGACCATCAGAAGGATATGTATAGACTATACTATGACCATCAGAAGGATATATATAGACTATACTATGACCAACAGAAGGATATATATAGACTATACTATGACCATCAGAAGGATATATATAGACTATACTATGACCATAAGAAGGATATATATAGACTATACTATGACCATAAGAAGGATATATATAGACTATACTATGACCATCAGAAGGATATATATAGACTATACTATGACCATCAGAAGGATATATATAGACTATACTATGACCATCAGAAGGATATATAAAGACTTATGTTATGACTATCAGAAGAATATATATAGACTATACTATGACCATCAGAAGGATATATATAGACTATACTATGACCATCAGAAGGATATATATAGACTATACTATGACCATAAGAAGGATATATATAGACTATACTATGACCATAAGAAGGATATATATAGACTATACTATGACCATCAGAAGGATATATATAGACTATACTATGACCATCAGAAGGATATATAAAGACTATGCTATGACCATCAGAAGAATATATATAGACTATACTATGACCATAAGAAGGATATATATAGACTATACTATGACCATCAGAAGGATATATATAGACTATACTATGACCATAAGAAAGATATATATAGACTATACTATGAGTATAAGAAGGATATATATAGACTATACTATGACCATCATAAGGATATATATAGACTATACTATGACCATAAGGATATATATAGACTATACTATAACCATAAGAAGGATATATATAGACTATACTATGAACATCAGAAGGATATATATAGACTATACTATGACCATCAGAAGGATATTTATTGACTTTAATATGACCATCAGAAGGATATATATAGACTATGCTATGACCATCAGAAGGATATATATAGACTATACTATGACCATCAGAAGGATATATATAGACTATACTATGACCATCAGAAGGATATATATAGACTATACTATGACTATAAGAAGGATATATATAGACTATACTATGACCATCAGAAGGATATATATAGACTATACTATGACCATCAGAAGGATATATATAGACTATACTATGACCATCAGAAGGATATATATAGACTATACTATGACCATAAGAAGGATATATATAGACTATACTATGACCATAAGAAGGATATATATAGACTATACTATGACCATAAGAAGGATATATATAGACTATACTATGACCATAAGAAGGATATATATAGACTATACTATGACCATAAGAAGGATATATATAGACTATACTATAACCATCAGAAGGATATATATAGACTATACTATGACCATAAGAAGAATATATATAGAATATACTATGACCATCAGAAGGATATATATATAGACTATGCTATGACCATCAGAAGGATATACATAGACTATGCTATGACCATCAGAAGGATATATATATAGACTATGCTATGACCATCAGAAGGATATATATCGACTATGCTATGACCATAAGAAGGATATATATAGACTATGCTATGACCATCAGAAGGATATATATAGACTATACTATGACCATCAGAAGGATATATATATATAGACTATGCTCTGACCATCAGAAGGATATATATAGACTATGCTATGACCATCAGAAGGATATATATAGACTACGCTATGACCATCAGAAGGATATATATAGACTATGCTATGACCATCAGAAGGATATATATAGACTATGCTATGACCATCAGAAGGATATATATAGACTATGCTATGACCATCAGAAGGATATATATAGACTATACTATGACCATCAGAAGGATATATATAGACTATACTTTGACCATCAGAAGAATATATATATACTATACTATGACCATCAGAAGGATATATATAGACTATACTATGACCATCAGAAGGATATATATAGACTATACTATGACCATAAGGATATATATAGACTATACTATAACCATAAGAAGGATATATATAGACTATACTATGAACATCAGAAGGATATATATAGACTATACTATGACCATCAGAAGGATATTTATAGACTATACTATGACCATCAGAAGGATATATATAGACTATGCTATGACCATCAGAAGGATATATATAGACTATACTATGACCATCAGAAGGATATATATAGACTATACTATGACCATCAGAAGGATATATATAGACTATACTATGACTATAAGAAGGATATATATAGACTATACTATGACCATCAGAAGGATATATATAGACTATACTATGACCATCAGAAGGATATATATAGACTATACTATGACCATAAGAAGGATATATATAGACTATACTATGACCATAAGAAGGATATATATAGACTATACTATGACCATCAGAAGGATATATATAGACTATACTATGACCATCATAAGGATATATAAAGACTTATGCTATGACCATCAGAAGAATATATATAGACTATACTATGACCATCAGATGGATATATATAGACTATACTATGACCATCAGAAGGATATATATAGACTATACTATGACCATAAGAAAGATATATATAGACTATACTATGACCATAAGAAGGATATATATAGACTATACTATGACCATCAGAAGGATATATATAGACTATACTATGACCATAAGAAGGATAAATATAGACTATGCTATGACCATCAGAAGGATATATATAGACTATACTATGACCATCAGAAGGATATATATAGACTATACTATGACCATCAGAAGGATATATATAGACTATACTATGACCATAAGAAGGATATATATAGACTATACTATGACCATAAGAAGGATATATATAGACTATACTATGACCATAAGAAGGATATATATAGACTATACTATGACCATAAGAAGGATATATATAGACTATACTATAACCATCAGAAGGATATATATAGACTATACTATGACCATAAGAAGAATATATATAGACTATACTATGACCATCAGAAGGATATATATATAGACTATGCTATGACCATCAGAAGGATATACATAGACTATGCTATGACCATCAGAAGGATATATATATAGACTATGCTATGACCATCAGAGGGATATACATAGACTATGCTATGACCATCAGAAGGATATATATAGACTATGCTATGACCATCAGAAGGATATATATAGACTATGCTATGACCATCAGAAGGATATATATATATATAGACTATGCTATGACCATCAGAAGGATATATATAGACTATGCTATGACCATCAGAAGGATATATATAGACTATGCTATGACCATCAGAAGGATATATATAGACTATACTATGACCATCAGAAGAATATATATATACTATACTATGACCATCAGAAGGATATATATAGACTATACTATGACCTTCAGAAGGATATATATAGACTATACTATGACCATCAGAAGGATATATATAGACTATACTATGACCATCAGAAGGATATATATAGACTATGCTATGACCATCAGAAGGATATATATAGACTATACTATGACCATAAGCAGGATATATATATAGACTATACTATGACCATAAGAAGGATATATATAGACTATACTATGACCATAAGAAGGATTTATATAGACTATTCTATGACCATAAGAAGGATATATATAGACTATACTATGACCATCAGAAGGATATATATAGACTATACTATGACCATCAGAAGGATATATATAGACTATACTATGACCATCAGAAGGATATATATAGACTATGCTATGACCACAAGAAGGATATATATAGACTATGCTATAACCATAAGAAGGATATATATAGACTATACTATGACCAACAGAAGGATATATATAGACTATGCTATGACCATAAGAAGGATATATATAGACTATGCTATGACCATAAGAAGGATATATATAGACTATACTAAGACCATAAGAAGGATATATATAGACTATACTATGACCATCAGAAGGATATATATAGGCTATACTATGACCATCAGAAGGATATATTTAGACTATACTATGACCATCAGAACGATATATATAGACTATACTATGACCATCAGAAGGATATATATAGACTATACTATGACCATCAGAAGGATATATATAGACTATTCTATGACCATAAGAAGGATATATATAGACTATACTATGACCATAAGAAGGATATATATAGACTATACTATGACCATAAGAAGGATATATATAGACTATACTATGACCATAAGAAGGATATATATAGACTATACTATGACCATAAGAAGGATATATATAGACTATACTATGACCATCAGAAGGATATATATAGACTATACTATGACCATAAGGATATATATAGACTATACTATAACCATAAGAAGGATATATATAGACTATACTATGAACATCAGAAGGATATATATAGACTATACTATGACCATCAGAAGGATATATATAGACTATACTATGACCATCAGAAGGATATATATAGACTATACTATGATCATAAGAAGGATATATATAGACTATACTATGACCATCAGAAGGATATATAAAGACTTATGCTATGACCATCAGAAGAATATATATAGACTATACTTTGACCATCAGATGGATATATATAGACTATACTATGACCATCAGAAGGATATATATAGACTATACTATGACCATAAGAAAGATATATATAGACTATACTATGACCATAAGAAGGATATATATAGACTATACTATGACCATCAGAAGGATATATATAGACTATACTATGACCATAAGAAGGATAAATATAGACTATGCTATGACCATCAGAAGGATATATATAGACTATACTATGACCATCAGAAGGATATATATAGACTATACTATGACCATCAGAAGGATATATATAGACTATACTATGACCATAAGAAGGATATATATAGACTATACTATGACCATAAGAAGGATATATATAGACTATACTATGACCATAAGAAGGATATATATAGACTATACTATGACCATAAGAAGGATATATATAGACTATACTATAACCATCAGAAGGATATATATAGACTATACTATGACCATAAGAAGAATATATATAGACTATACTATGACCATCAGAAGGATATATATATAGACTATGCTATGACCATCAGAAGGATATACATAGACTATGCTATGACCATCAGAAGGATATATATATAGACTATGCTATGACCATCAGAGGGATATACATAGACTATGCTATGACCATCAGAAGGATATATATAGACTATGCTATGACCATCAGAAGGATATATATAGACTATACTATGACCATCAGAAGGATATATATATATAGACTATGCTATGACCATCAGAAGGATATATATAGACTATGCTATGACCATCAGAAGGATATATATAGACTATGCTATGACCATCAGAAGGATATATATAGACTATACTATGACCATCAGAAGGATATATATAGACTATACTATGACCATCAGAAGAATGTATATATACTATACTATGACCATCAGAAGGATATATATAGACTATACTATGACCATCAGAAGGATATATATAGACTATACTATGACCATCAGAAGGATATATATAGACTATACTATGACCATCAGAAGGATATATATAGACTATGCTATGACCATCAGAAGGATATATATAGACTATACTATGACCATAAGAAGGATATATATATAGACTATACTATGACCATAAGAAGGATATATATAGACTATATAATGACCATAAGAAGGATTTATATAGACTATTCTATGACCATAAGAAGGATATATATAGACTATACTATGACCATCAGAAGGATATATATAGACTATACTATGACCATCAGAAGGATATATATAGACTATACTATGACCATCAGAAGGATATATATAGACTATGCTATGACCACAAGAAGGATATATATAGACTATGCTATAACCATAAGAAGGATATATATAGACTATACTATGACCATCAGAAGGATATATATAGACTATGCTATGACCATAAGAAGGATATATATAGACTATGCTATGACCATAAGAAGGATATATATAGACTATACTAAGACCATAAGAAGGATATATATAGACTATACTATGACCATCAGAAGGATATATATAGGCTATACTATGACCATCAGAAGGATATATTTAGACTATACTATGACCATCAGAACGATATATATAGACTATACTATGACCATCAGAAGGATATATATAGACTATACTATGACCATCAGAAGGATATATATAGACTATTCTATGACCATAAGAAGGATATATATAGACTATGCTATGACCATCAGAAGGATATATATAGACTATACTATGACCATAAGAAGGATATATATAGACTATACTATGACCATCAGAAGGATATATATAGACTATACTATGACCATAAGAAGGATATATATAGGCTATACTGTGACCATCAAAAGGATATATATAGACTATGCTATGACCATAAGAAGGATATATATAGACTATGCTATGACCATCAGAAGGATATATATAGACTATTCTATGACCATAAGAAGGATATATATAGACTATACTATGACCATCAGAAGGATATATAGACTATACTATGACCATAAGAAGGATATATATAGACTATACTATGACCATAAGAAAGATATATATGGACTATGCTATGACCATCAGAAGGATATATATAGACTATACTATGACCATAAGAAGGATATATATAGACTATACTATGACCATAAGAAGGATATATATAGACTATACTATGACCATCAGAAGGATATATAGACTATGCTATATCCATACGAAGGATATGTATAGACTATACTATGACTATCAGAAGGATATATATAGACTATACTATGACCACAAGAAGGATATATATAGACTATACTATGACCATAAGAAGGATATATATAGACTATACTATGACCATCAGAAGGATATATATAGACTATGCTATGACCATAAGAAGGATATATATATAGACTATACTATGACCATCAGAAGGATATATATATAGACTATACTATGACTATCAGAAGGATATATATAGACTATGCTATGACCATCAGAAGGATATATATAGACTATACTATGACTATAAGAAGGATATATATAGACTATGCTATGACCATCAGAAGGATATATATAGACTATACTATGATCATAAGAAAGATATATATACACTATACTATGACCATAAGAAGGATATATATAGACTATACTATGACCATAAGAAGGATATATATAGACTATACTATGACCATCAGAAGGATATATAGACTATACTATGACCATAAGAAGGATATATATAGACTATACTATGACCATCAGAAGGATATATAGACTATACTAGGACCATAAGAAGTATATATATAGACTATACTATGACCATAAGAAGGATATATATGGACTATACTATGACCATCAGAAGGATATATATAGACTATACTATGACCATCAGAAGGATATATATAGACTATACTATGACCATAAGAAGGATATATATAGACTATGCTATGACCATCAGAAGGATATATATAGACTATACTATGACCATCAGAAGGATATATAGACTATACTATGACCATAAGAAGGATATATATAGACTATACTATGACCATCAGAAGGATATATAGACTATGCTATAACCATACGAAGGATATATATATAGACTATACTATGACCACAAGAAGGATATATATAGACTATACTATGATCATAAGAAGGATATATATAGACTATACTATGACCATCAGAAGGATATATATAGACTATGCTATGACCATAAGAAGGATATATATATAGACTATACTATGACCATCAGAAGGATATATATATAGACTATACTATGACCATCAGAAGGATATATATAGACTATGCTATGACCATCAGAAGGATATATATAGACTATACTATGACTATAAGAAGGATATATATAGACTATGCTATGACCATCAGAAGGATATATATAGACTATACTATGATCATAAGAAGGATATATATAGACTATGCTATGACCATAAGAAGGATATATATAGACTATACTATGACCATAAGAAGGATATATATAGACTATACTATGACCATCAGAAGGATATATAGACTATACTATGACCATAAGAAGGATATATATAGACTATACTATGACCATAAGAAGGATATATATAGACTATTCTAGGACCATAAGAAGTATATATATAGACTATACTAT
Organism: Bathymodiolus brooksi; assembly: GCA_963680875.1. Lineage (NCBI taxonomy): Eukaryota > Metazoa > Mollusca > Bivalvia > Mytilida > Modiolidae > Bathymodiolus > Bathymodiolus brooksi. Next base: position 342,277 of record OY804582.1, on the reverse strand, counting down.
GACCATAAGAAGGATATATATAGACTATACTATGACCACAAGAAGGATATATATAGACTATACTATGACCATAAGAAGGATATATATAGACTATACTATGACCATCAGAAGGATATATATAGACTATGCTATGACCATAAGAAGGATATATATATAGACTATACTATGACCATCAGAAGGATATATATATAGACTATACTATGACTATCAGAAGGATATATATAGACTATGCTATGACCATCAGAAGGATATATATAGACTATACTATGACTATAAGAAGGATATATACAGACTATGCTATGACCATAAGAAGGATATATATAGACTATACTATGACCAACAGAAGGATATATATAGACTATGCTATGACCATAAGAAGGATATATATAGACTATGCTATGACCATAAGAAGGATATATATAGACTATACTAAGACCATAAGAAGGATATATATAGACTATACTATGACCATCAGAAGGATATATATAGGCTATACTATGACCATCAGAAGGATATATTTAGACTATACTATGACCATCAGAACGATATATATAGACTATATTATGACCATCAGAAGGATATATATAGACTATACTATGACCATCAGAAGGATATATATAGACTATTCTATGACCATAAGAAGGATATATATAGACTATACTATGACCATAAGAAGGATATATATAGACTATACTATGACCATAAGAAGGATATATATAGACTATACTATGACCATAAGAAGGATATATATAGACTATACTATGACCATAAGAAGGATATATATAGACTATACTATGACCATCAGAAGGATATATATAGACTATACTATGACCATAAGGATATATATAGACTATACTATAACCATAAGAAGGATATATATAGACTATACTATGAACATCAGAAGGATATATATAGACTATACTATGACCATCAGAAGGATATATATAGACTATACTATGACCATCAGAAGGATATATATAGACTATACTATGATCATAAGAAGGATATATATAGACTATACTATGACCATCAGAAGGATATATAAAGACTTATGCTATGACCATCAGAAGAATATATATAGACTATACTATGACCATCAGATGGATATATATAGACTATACTATGACCATCAGAAGGATATATATAGACTATACTATGACCATAAGAAAGATATATATAGACTATACTATGACCATAAGAAGGATATATATAGACTATACTATGACCATCAGAAGGATATATATAGACTATACTATGACCATAAGAAGGATAAATATAGACTATGCTATGACCATCAGAAGGATATATATAGACTATACTATGACCATCAGAAGGATATATATAGACTATACTATGACCATCAGAAGGATATATATAGACTATACTATGACCATAAGAAGGATATATATAGACTATACTATGACCATAAGAAGGATATATATAGACTATACTATGACCATAAGAAGGATATATATAGACTATACTATGACCATAAGAAGGATATATATAGACTATACTATAACCATCAGAAGGATATATATAGACTATACTATGACCATAAGAATAATATATATAGACTATACTATGACCATCAGAAGGATATATATATAGACTATGCTATGACCATCAGAAGGATATACATAGACTATGCTATGACCATCAGAAGGATATATATATAGACTATGCTATGACCATCAGAGGGATATACATAGACTATGCTATGACCATCAGAAGGATATATATAGACTATGCTATGACCATCAGAAGGATATATATAGACTATACTATGACCATCAGAAGGATATATATATATAGACTATGCTATGACCATCAGAAGGATATATATAGACTATGCTATGACCATCAGAAGGATATATATAGACTATGCTATGACCATCAGAAGGATATATATAGACTATACTATGACCATCAGAAGGATATATATAGACTATACTATGACCATCAGAAGAATATATATATACTATACTATGACCATCAGAAGGATATATATAGACTATACTATGACCATCAGAAGGATATATATAGACTATACTATGACCATCAGAAGGATATATATAGACTATACTATGACCATCAGAAGGATATATATAGACTATGCTATGACCATCAGAAGGATATATATAGACTATACTATGACCATAAGAAGGATATATATATAGACTATACTATGACCATAAGAAGGATATATATAGACTATATAATGACCATAAGAAGGATTTATATAGACTATTCTATGACCATAAGAAGGATATATATAGACTATACTATGACCATCAGAAGGATATATATAGACTATACTATGACCATCAGAAGGATATATATAGACTATACTATGACCATCAGAAGGATATATATAGACTATGCTATGACCACAAGAAGGATATATATAGACTATGCTATAACCATAAGAAGGATATATATAGACTATACTATGACCATCAGAAGGATATATATAGACTATGCTATGACCATAAGAAGGATATATATAGACTATGCTATGACCATAAGAAGGATATATATAGACTATACTAAGACCATAAGAAGGATATATATAGACTATACTATGACCATCAGAAGGATATATATAGGCTATACTATGACCATCAGAAGGATATATTTAGACTATACTATGACCATCAGAACGATATATATAGACTATACTATGACCATCAGAAGGATATATATAGACTATACTATGACCATCAGAAGGATATATATAGACTATTCTATGACCATAAGAAGGATATATATAGACTATGCTATGACCATCAGAAGGATATATATAGACTATACTATGACCATAAGAAGGATATATATAGACTATACTATGACCATCAGAAGGATATATATAGACTATACTATGACCATAAGAAGGATATATATAGGCTATACTGTGACCATCAAAAGGATATATATAGACTATGCTATGACCATAAGAAGGATATATATAGACTATGCTATGACCATCAGAAGGATATATATAGACTATTCTATGACCATAAGAAGGATATATATAGACTATACTATGACCATCAGAAGGATATATAGACTATACTATGACCATAAGAAGGATATATATAGACTATACTATGACCATAAGAAAGATATATATGGACTATGCTATGACCATCAGAAGGATATATATAGACTATACTATGACCATAAGAAGGATATATATAGACTATACTATGACCATAAGAAGGATATATATAGACTATACTATGACCATCAGAAGGATATATAGACTATGCTATAACCATACGAAGGATATGTATAGACTATACTATGACTATCAGAAGGATATATATAGACTATACTATGACCACAAGAAGGATATATATAGACTATACTATGACCATAAGAAGGATATATATAGACTATACTATGACCATCAGAAGGATATATATAGACTATGCTATGACCATAAGAAGGATATATATATAGACTATACTATGACCATCAGAAGGATATATATATAGACTATACTATGACTATCAGAAGGATATATATAGACTATGCTATGACCATCAGAAGGATATATATAGACTATACTATGACTATAAGAAGGATATATATAGACTATGCTATGACCATCAGAAGGATATATATAGACTATACTATGATCATAAGAAAGATATATATACACTATACTATGACCATAAGAAGGATATATATAGACTATACTATGACCATAAGAAGGATATATATAGACTATACTATGACCATCAGAAGGATATATAGACTATACTATGACCATAAGAAGGATATATATAGACTATACTATGACCATCAGAAGGATATATAGACTATACTAGGACCATAAGAAGTATATATATAGACTATACTATGACCATAAGAAGGATATATATGGACTATACTATGACCATCAGAAGGATATATATAGACTATACTATGACCATCAGAAGGATATATATAGACTATACTATGACCATAAGAAGGATATATATAGACTATGCTATGACCATCAGAAGGATATATATAGACTATACTATGACCATCAGAAGGATATATAGACTATACTATGACCATAAGAAGGATATATATAGACTATACTATGACCATCAGAAGGATATATAGACTATGCTATAACCATACGAAGGATATATATATAGACTATACTATGACCACAAGAAGGATATATATAGACTATACTATGATCATAAGAAGGATATATATAGACTATACTATGACCATCAGAAGGATATATATAGACTATGCTATGACCATAAGAAGGATATATATATAGACTATACTATGACCATCAGAAGGATATATATATAGACTATACTATGACCATCAGAAGGATATATATAGACTATGCTATGACCATCAGAAGGATATATATAGACTATACTATGACTATAAGAAGGATATATATAGACTATGCTATGACCATCAGAAGGATATATATAGACTATACTATGATCATAAGAAGGATATATATAGACTATGCTATGACCATAAGAAGGATATATATAGACTATACTATGACCATAAGAAGGATATATATAGACTATACTATGACCATCAGAAGGATATATAGACTATACTATGACCATAAGAAGGATATATATAGACTATACTATGACCATAAGAAGGATATATATAGACTATTCTAGGACCATAAGAAGTATATATATAGACTATACTATGACCATAAGAAGGATATATATAGACTATACTATGACCACAAGAAGGATATATATAGACTATACTATGACCATAAGAAGGATATATATAGACTATACTATGACCATCAGAAGGATATATATAGACTATGCTATGACCATAAGAAGGATATATATATAGACTATACTATGACCATCAGAAGGATATATATATAGACTATACTATGACTATCAGAAGGATATATATAGACTATGCTATGACCATCAGAAGGATATATATAGACTATACTATGACTATAAGAAGGATATATACAGACTATGCTATGACCATAAGAAGGATATATATAGACTATACTATGACCAACAGAAGGATATATATAGACTATGCTATGACCATAAGAAGGATATATATAGACTATGCTATGACCATAAGAAGGATATATATAGACTATACTAAGACCATAAGAAGGATATATATAGACTATACTATGACCATCAGAAGGATATATATAGGCTATACTATGACCATCAGAAGGATATATTTAGACTATACTATGACCATCAGAACGATATATATAGACTATATTATGACCATCAGAAGGATATATATAGACTATACTATGACCATCAGAAGGATATATATAGACTATTCTATGACCATAAGAAGGATATATATAGACTATACTATGACCATAAGAAGGATATATATAGACTATACTATGACCATAAGAAGGATATATATAGACTATACTATGACCATAAGAAGGATATATATAGACTATACTATGACCATAAGAAGGATATATATAGACTATACTATGACCATCAGAAGGATATATATAGACTATACTATGACCATAAGGATATATATAGACTATACTATAACCATAAGAAGGATATATATAGACTATACTATGAACATCAGAAGGATATATATAGACTATACTATGACCATCAGAAGGATATATATAGACTATACTATGACCATCAGAAGGATATATATAGACTATACTATGATCATAAGAAGGATATATATAGACTATACTATGACCATCAGAAGGATATATAAAGACTTATGCTATGACCATCAGAAGAATATATATAGACTATACTATGACCATCAGATGGATATATATAGACTATACTATGACCATCAGAAGGATATATATAGACTATACTATGACCATAAGAAAGATATATATAGACTATACTATGACCATAAGAAGGATATATATAGACTATACTATGACCATCAGAAGGATATATATAGACTATACTATGACCATAAGAAGGATAAATATAGACTATGCTATGACCATCAGAAGGATATATATAGACTATACTATGACCATCAGAAGGATATATATAGACTATACTATGACCATCAGAAGGATATATATAGACTATACTATGACCATAAGAAGGATATATATAGACTATACTATGACCATAAGAAGGATATATATAGACTATACTATGACCATAAGAAGGATATATATAGACTATACTATGACCATAAGAAGGATATATATAGACTATACTATAACCATCAGAAGGATATATATAGACTATACTATGACCATAAGAATAATATATATAGACTATACTATGACCATCAGAAGGATATATATATAGACTATGATATGACCATCAGAAGGATATACATAGACTATGCTATGACCATCAGAAGGATATATATATAGACTATGCTATGACCATCAGAGTGATATACATAGACTATGCTATGACCATCAGAAGGATATATATAGACTATGCTATGACCATCAGATGGATATATATAGACTATACTATGACCATCAGAAGGATATATATATATAGACTATGCTATGACCATCAGAAGGATATATATAGACTATGCTATGACCATCAGAAGGATATATATAGACTATGCTATGACCATCAGAAGGATATATATAGACTATACTATGACCATCAGAAGGATATATATAGACTATACTATGACCATCAGAAGAATATATATATACTATACTATGACCATCAGAAGGATATATATAGACTATACTATGACCATCAGAAGGATATATATAGACTATACTATGACCATCAGAAGGATATATATAGACTATACTATGACCATCAGAAGGATATATATAGACTATGCTATGACCATCAGAAGGATATATATAGACTATACTATGACCATAAGAAGGATATATATATAGACTATACTATGACCATAAGAAGGATATATATAGACTATACTATGACCATAAGAAGGATTTATATAGACTATTCTATGACCATAAGAAGGATATATATAGACTATACTATGACCATCAGAAGGATATATATAGACTATACTATGACCATCAGAAGGATATATATAGACTATACTATGACCATCAGAAGGATATATATAGACTATGCTATGACCACAAGAAGGATATATATAGACTATGCTATAACCATAAGAAGGATATATATAGACTATACTATGACCATCAGAAGGATATATATAGACTATGCTATGACCATAAGAAGGATATATATAGACTATGCTATGACCATAAGAAGGATATATATAGACTATACTAAGACCATAAGAAGGATATATATAGACTATACTATGACCATCAGAAGAATATATATATACTATACTATGACCATCAGAAGGATATATATAGACTATACTATGACCATCAGAAGGATATATATAGACTATACTATGACCATCAGAAGGATATATATAGACTATACTATGACCATCAGAAGGATATATATAGACTATGCTATGACCATCAGAAGGATATATATAGACTATACTATGACCATAAGAAGGATATATATATAGACTATACTATGACCATAAGAAGGATATATATAGACTATACTATGACCATCAGAAGGATATATATAGACTATACTATGACCATAAGAAGGATATATATAGGCTATACTGTGACCATCAAAAGGATATATATAGACTATGCTATGACCATAAGAAGGATATATATAGACTATGCTATGACCATCAGAAGGATATATATAGACTATTCTATGACCATAAGAAGGATATATATAGACTATACTATGACCATCAGAAGGATATATAGACTATACTATGACCATAAGAAGGATATATATAGACTATACTATGACCATAAGAAGGATATATATGGACTATGCTATGACCATCAGAAGGATATATATAGACTATACTATGACCATAAGAAGGATATATATAGACTATACTATGACCATAAGAAGGATATATATAGACTATACTATGACCATCAGAAGGATATATAGACTATGCTATAACCATACGAAGGATATGTATAGACTATACTATGACTATCAGAAGGATATATATAGACTATACTATGACCACAAGAAGGATATATATAGACTATACTATGACCATAAGAAGGATATATATAGACTATACTATGACCATCAGAAGGATATATATAGACTATGCTATGACCATAAGAAGGATATATATATAGACTATACTATGACCATCAGAAGGATATATATATAGACTATACTATGACTATCAGAAGGATATATATAGACTATGCTATGACCATCAGAAGGATATATATAGACTATACTATGACTATAAGAAGGATATATATAGACTATGCTATGACCATCAGAAGGATATATATAGACTATACTATGATCATAAGAAAGATATATATACACTATACTATGACCATAAGAAGGATATATATAGACTATACTATGACCATAAGAAGGATATATATAGACTATACTATGACTATCAGAAGGATATATATAGACTATGCTATGACCATAAGAAGGATATATATATAGACTACTATGACCATCAGAAGGATATATATATAGACTATACTATGACCATCAGAAGGATATATATAGACTATGCTATGACCATCAGAAGGATATATATAGACTATACTATGACTATAAGAAGGATATATATAGACTATGCTATGACCATCAGAAGGATATATATAGACTATACTATGATCATAAGAAGGATATATATAGACTATACTATGACCATAAGAAGGATATATATAGACTATACTATGACCATCAGAAGGATATATAGACTATACTATGACCATAAGAAGGATATATATAGACTATACTATGACCATAAGAAGGATATATATAGACTATGCTAGGACCATAAGAAGTATATATATAGACTATACTATGACCATAAGAAGGATATATATAGACTATACTATGACCACAAGAAGGATATATATAGACTATACTATGACCATAAGAAGGATATATATAGACTATACTATGACCATCAGAAGGATATATATAGACTATGCTATGACCATAAGAAGGATATATATATAGACTATACTATGACCATCAGAAGGATATATATATAGACTATACTATGACTATTAGAAGGATATATATAGACTATGCTATGACCATCAGAAGGATATATATAGACTATACTATGACTATAAGAAGGATATATATAGACTATGCTATGACCATCAGAAGGATATATATAGACTATACTATGATCATAAGAAAGATATATATACACTATACTATGACCATAAGAAGGATATATATAGACTATACTATGACCATAAGAAGGATATATATAGACTATACTATGACCATCAGAAGGATATATAGACTATACTATGACCATAAGAAGGATATATATAGACTATACTATGACCATCAGAAGGATATATAGACTATACTAGGACCATAAGAAGTATATATATAGACTATACTATGACCATAAGAAGGATATATATGGACTATACTATGACCATCAGAAGGATATATATAGACTATACTATGACCATCAGAAGGATATATATAGACTATACTATGACCATAAGAAGGATATATATAGACTATGCTATGACCATCAGAAGGATATATATAGACTATACTATGACCATCAGAAGGATATATAGACTATACTATGACCATAAGAAGGATATATATAGACTATACTATGACCATCAGAAGGATATATAGACTATGCTATAACCATACGAAGGATATATATATATAGACTATACTATGACCACAAGAAGGATATATATAGACTATACTATGATCATAAGAAGGATATATATAGACTATTCTATGACCATCAGAAGGATATATATAGACTATGCTATGACCATAAGAAGGATATATATATAGACTATACTATGACCATCAGAAGGATATATATATAGACTATACTATGACCATCAGAAGGATATATATAGACTATGCTATGACCATCAGAAGGATATATATAGACTATACTATGACTATAAGAAGGATATATATAGACTATGCTATGACCATCAGAAGAATATATATAGACTATACTATGATCATAAGAAGGATATATATAGACTATACTATGACCATAAGAAGGATATATATAGACTATACTATGACCATAAGAAGGATATATATAGACTATACTATGACCATCAGAAGGATATATAGACTATACTATGACCATAAGAAGGATATATATAGACTATACTATGACCATAAGAAGGATATACAATAGACACCTGAACCAACTAAACACTTACAATAGACACCTGAACAAACTAAGCAGTTACAATAGATACCTGAACCAACTAAGCACTTACAATAGACACCAGAACCAACTAAACACTTACAATAGACACCAGAATCAACTAAACACTTACAATAGACACCTGAACCAACTAAACACTTACAATAGACACCTGAACCAACTAAACACTTACAATAGACACCTGAACCAACTAAACACTTACAATAGACACCTGAACCAACTAAACACTTACAATAGACACCTCAACCAACTAAGCACTTACAATAGACACCTGAACCAACTAAACACTTACAATAGACACCTCAACCAGCTAAGCACTTACAATAGACACCTGAACCAGCTAAGCACTTACAATAGACACCTGAATCAACTAAGCACTTACAATAGACACCCGAGCCAACTAAAGACTTACAATAGACACCTGAACCAACTAAGCACTTACAATAGACACCTGAACCAACTAAACACTTACAATGGACACCTGAACCAACTAAGCACTAACAATAGACACCTGAACCAACTAAACACCTACAATTGACACCTGAGCAAACTAAGCACTTACAATAGACACCTGAATCAACTAAACACTTACAATAGACACCTGAACCAACTAAACACTTGCAATAGACACCTGAGCCAACTAAGCACTAACAATAGACACCTGAACCAACTAAACACTTACAATAGACACCTGAACCAAGTAAGCACTTACAATAGACACCTGAATCAACGAAGCACTTACAATAGACACCTGAACCAACTAAACACTTACAATAGACACCTGAACCAAGTAAGCACTTACAATAGACACCTGAACCAACTAAACACTTACAATAGACACCTAAACCAACTAAACACTTACAATAGACACCAGAACCAACTAAGCACTTACAATAGACACATGAACCAACTAAGCACTTACAATAGACACATGAACCAACTAAAGACTTACAATAGACACCTGAACCAACTAAACACTTACAATAGACACATGAACCAACTAAACACTTACAATAGACACCTGAACCAACTAAACACTTACAATAGACACCTGAGCCAACTAAACACTTACAATAGACACCTGAATCAACTAAATACTTACAATAGACACCAGAATCAACTAAACACATACAATAGACACCTGAACCAACTAAACACTTACAATAGACACCTGAGCCAACTAAACACTTACAATAGACACCTGAACCAACTAAACACTTACAATAGTCACCTGAGCCAACTAAACACTTACAATAGACACATGAACCAACTAAACACTTACAATAGACACATGAACCAACTAAACACTTACAATAGATGTCTGAACCAACTAAGCACTTACAATAGACACCTGAACCAACTAAGCACTTACAATAGACACCTGAACCAACTAAACACTTACAATAGACACCTGAACCAACTAAGCACTTACAATAGACACCTGAACCAACTAAGCACTTACAATAGACTTCTGAACCAACTAAACACTTACAATAGACACTTGAACCAACTAAACACTTACAATAGACACCTGATCTAACTAAACCCTTACAATAGATACTTGAACGAACTAAACACCAACAATAGACACCTGAATCAACTAAACACTTTCAATAGACACCTGAACAAACTAAACACTTACAATAGACACCTGAACCAACTAAGCAGCAATAATAGACACCTGAATCAACTAAGCACTTACAATAGACACCTGAACCAACTAAGCACTTACAATAGACACCTGATTCTTAGTGAGTGAGTGATTGTTGTTTAACTCCAGTCAAACTTTTTTTCAGCTATATCATGTTGAGAACAAGTTTCATTCAATGAAACGATGGTGTTGTCCGCTTTGTACTAGACCAACACGCTTGATTGAACACGCTTTAATTATTCATTAATTATTTCATACATTTTTCTTGTACGTTGTGTTGTATATATGTGATGAATGATATTAATAAATTACATGTAGATTAGTAGAAAGGACTAGATTTATGCTCTATTTCAGAGACAGCTATGGTACCAGGTAAAAATCCTATGATGGTAGGAAGATCATCAATAGATTGTAAAATCAAACAAATAGAATCAGCTCCTACTAAAGACGTCAGATCTAGAACTCTTAAAACTTTTTCTAAGTTTTTTAGTGTAAGTGAACATTTTGATTTATGGTAATTCCCTTGTCATATCGCCCACACCCACCAACAAGCACTCTCTTATTTTATTGCCAATTTGCTTACCACATTAAAGTATAGTACTTTTGAAAATTATAAAGAGATATGATGAATGTCCTATTCAGGAAATTGTAAGAATTTTTGGTTTTTCATCATTTTGCGTTTCTATAATTGGATGTGTATGGTACAAGCTACAGTCCCCTAAGGATACTCCTACCAAAGGCCAATATAAGTTGTAATTTCAAATCTCGTTCAAGGCAAGGTGTACTCATTTTAGATTTCCATAATTGGTTGTGTATGGTACAAGCTACAGTCCCCCTCATATAAAACCACTCCTACCATATGCCACACCTTTTGTAAGACTACTCCTATCAAAGACCAACTAAAGTTGAACACAGATGGTATTGTTATTTAGAAGAAATCTTGATCTTCTTGTTTGGGTAGATAATAGAACTGTCAAACAATGCAGGGGGGATTTTAGGGTTGTCACAGAACACACCAAGAATGTCATATAATCCAGTAGAATATAAAAACTACTTGTTCACTTTGTGTTAAACAATAATTACCGGTACTAACTCGCTCACTATCAAAATCTCAAACAAAACATATTTTAATTTAATTCTTTGTTTAACAAGGATTTAATAAATATACAGTGAAACCTGTCTAAACCGAACTCTGAATAAACCTGGCTAAGCCAAACTCTGAATAAACATGTCTAAACCAAACTCTGAATAAACCTGTCTAAACCAAACTCTGAATAAACCCGTCTAAACTAAACTCTGAATAAACCTGTCTAAACCAAACTCTGAATAAACCTGTCTAAACCAAACTCTGAATAAACCTGTCTAAACCGAACTCTGAATAAACCTGTCTAAACCAAACTCTGAATAAACCCAACTTTAAATAAAGTCCTAATGTAGGAAATCTTTGTTGATTTAACCTGTCTAAGCCGAACTCTGAATAAACCTGTCTAAACCAAACTCTGAATAAACCTGTCTAAACCGAACTCTGAATAAACCTGTCTAAACCAAGCTCTGAATAAACCTGTCTAAACCAAACTCTGAATAAACCTGTCTAAACCAAACTCTGAATAAACCTGTCTAAACCAAACTCTGAATAAACCCAACTTTAAATAAAGTCCTAATGTAGGAAATCTTTGTTGATTTAACCTGTCTAAACCGAACTCTGAATAAACCCAACTTTACATAAAGCCCTAATGTAGGAAATCTTTGTTGATTTAACCTGTCTAAACCGAACTCTGAATAAACCCAACTTTACATAAAGTCCTAATGTAGGAAATCTTTGTTGATTTAACCTGTCTAAGCCGAACTCTGAATAAACCCAACTTTAAATAAAGTCCTAATGTAGGAAATCTTTGTTGATTTAACCTGTCTAAGCCGAACTCTGAATAAACCCAACTTTAAATAAAGTCCTAATGTAGGAAATCTTTGTTGATTTAACCTGTATAAGCCAAACAACTGTCTATTACGAATACAAACGTCCTTTCTGAGAGGTTCTGTTTAGGCAGGTTTCACAGTATTCAAATTTGATTTTCAAAACTATTTCAGCAACCAGCAGGGACCAGTAATTTATGGGACCTGGTATCAGTCGTTCAGGGTATGGATGATACTCTGTTAGGAGAGAATTATAGGAAAGGTGTAATACATGTTAAGCATCTAACAAAGTTTAAAGGGGTAAGTTTGTTTGAACCAGTTATTATAAAAAAAAAAGTATAAATATGATTTATATAAGTTAAATATATTATTCAGTCAGACTTGCTGTAGTAACCACCATGTCCACCTCTATTAAGCAATAACTTGTGTTATGTGACCTTAATTTTAATATCTATTTCCCGTGCATTTCATGTTATAAATTCAAACCTGTATATAGCGACCCTATTTCAATGTTTCCTTAGTTGACAGTAGGACTTCATAAGAATTTGTGATTTTCTTGCTGATCTGAATTTTAAAATGCCAGTAAGAGACAGTGATGTAGTTTGATTGGTGGATCTTTCGAATTGATGTTTCTGTGAAGGAAGGAAATATTTTTGATTATACTTCGCAGAAAAAATTGAGGGGAGCATATAATCACAAACTCAATCCATCCATCTTTCCCTCCCTGTAAAAAAAATGATTTCTGGATGTACATCTTTCTTGTATGGTATACATCTTTCTTGTATGATGTACATCTTTCTTGTATGGTATACATCTTTCTTGTATGATGTACATCTTTCTTGTATGATGTACATCTTTTTTGTATGATGTACATCTTTCTTGTATGGTATACATCTTTCTTGTATGATGTACATCTTTCTTGTATGGTATACATCTTTCTTGTATGATGTACATCTTTCTTGTATGATGTATATCTTTCTTGTATGATGTACATCTTTCTTGTATGGTATACATCTTTCTTGTATGATGTACATCTTTCTTGTATGATGTACATCTTTCTTGTATGGTATACATCTTTCTTATATGATGTACATCTTTCTTGTATGGTATACATCTTTCTTGTATGATGTACATCTTTCTTGTATGATGTACATCTTTCTTGTATGGTATACATCTTTCTTGTATGGTATACATCTTTCTTGTATGATGTACATCTTTCCTGTATGATGTACATCTTTCTTGTATGGTATACATCTTTCTTGTATGATGTACATCTTTCTTGTATGATGTACATCTTTCTTGTATGGTATACATCTTTCTTGTATGGTATACATCTTTCTTGTATGATGTACATCTTTCTTGTATGATGTACATCTTTCTTGTATGGTATACATCTTTCTTGTATGATGTACATCTTTCTTGTATGGTATACATCTTTCTTGTATGATGTACATCTTTCTTGTATGGTATACATCTTTCTTGTATGATGTACATCTTTCTTGTATGATGTACATCTTTCTTGTATGGTATACATCTTTCTTGTATGATGTACATCTTTCTTGTATGATGTACATCTTTCTTGTATGGTATACATCTTTCTTGTATGATGTACATCTTTCTTGTATGGTATACATCTTTCTTGTATGATGTACATCTTTCTTGTATGATGTATATATTTCTTGTATGGTATACATCTTTCTTGTATGATGTACATCTTTCTTGTATGGTATACATCTTTCTTGTATGATGTACATCTTTCTTGTATGATGTACATCTTTCTTGTATGGTATACATCTTTCTTGTATGATGTACATCTTTCTTGTATGGTATACATCTTTCTTGTATGATGTACATCTTTCTTGTATGATGTACATCTTTCTTGTATGGTATACATCTTTCTTGTATGATGTACATCTTTCTTGTATGATGTACATCTTTCTTGTATGGTGTACATCTTTCTTGTATGATGTACATCTTTCTTGTATGGTATACATCTTTCTTGTATGATGTACATCTTTCTTGTATGATGTACATCTTTCTTGTATGGTATACATCTTTCTTGTATGGTATACATCTTTCTTGTATGATGTACATCTTTCTTGTATGGTGTACATCTTTCTTGTATGGTATACATCTTTCTTGTATGATGTACATCTTTCTTGTATGGTATACATCTTTCTTGTATGGTAGACATCTTTCTTGTATGGTATACATCTTTCTTGTATGATGTACATCTTTCTTGTATGGTATGATTACTTGAAAAATAACATAATGCAGGTGAATTTTGATCTTGACGATGATGCCTTTTCCTGTGATGGAGTTTTGTCTTGAAAAAGTTCTAAATGTTACCAGATGATGACATCATTTTCTTTGACCCAAATCATTCTACTTTTATTTTTTACTAATAACTATTAAATAAAGGTCAAGTTCAATATTGACGTTTATGTCTTATATCATTTTAGAGTTATTCCCCTTGAAAATGTACACAATTTAAAAATTATTGGTTTTGAAATGATAACTTCAGTTTCATAGGACACAAATCATTATTCATTTATGTGATCACTAATAGCAACCAAATTAAGGTCAAGTTAGATTTTGATGAATATTTCTTTTACCGTTTTAGAAGTATGCCCATTAAAAATGTGGGCTGTCGTGGCCGTGATTGTATGGTAGTTGGATTTACAACTATCTATGCAATCAGTGCCTATCACCACTAAAGTTGTGTGTTCGAATCTTGATCAGGGTGAGGTGTACAACATTATGTGATAAAGTTTGTCAGTGACTTGCGACAGGTCAGTGGTTTTCTCAGGGTCCTCCAGTTTCCTCCACCAATAAAACTGACTGCCACGATATAGCTGAAATATTGTTGAAAGTGGCATTAGCAAACAAACAAACCCATTGAAAATGTGCAAAGTCCCAACAATAAATATTGGTTTCTAGATGTTAACTTCAGGTTGAAGTTACACAATTATTCTTTCATTTGATTACTAATGACAATACAAACAATTTATATGTAATTTTTTAAGATAAATAATTCACTTTCAGATGACACAAAATATATTTCTTTTACTTTCTTACTAATTACTGCATGTGGAACCCTGCAAATTGTATTTTAAAGACATTTGTCAGTGGACCAGATCAGATATCTTAAAGAAATAGGAATTAGTTTGATTTTGACAATGGTAGTTGGGTAATTTAGAATTTTAAAAATATTGAATATCTGAATTGCATATGATCTACATATGATTGCTATTTAAAGCAAGTGACATTGGTCTTCAGTTTAAAACTCAACATGAGACAGTTTGACAGTTGATGGCATATGATGTGTTGAATTAAATGGTATTCAAATTTCCTCAGTTCCATCAGCCTTTTTTCTCTATGTTTTGAAATATATTTTTATTATTGCTCTGTTTTTTTTTTTTTTTTTTTTTTTTTTTTTTTTACTTTTTTTTATAGAATAGCAGATAACGTTGCACACATTTATTTTAGTCAGAAGCTCAAACACTCGAGATGGCAAAAATGTCTAAGTTTGGAGGTGGGATTGGTGCTCCTACCAGGGAGGAACATTTAAAAGAATCAGCAAAGATACATATACAGTTAGGAAATATACAAAGATACTGTGAAGTTCTTGTTGAACTTGGACAGGTACTGTAATTGTTGGAAATATGTTTTAGGGGTTTACAACTTCATCTGAACATGTTATTTACTTTATGTGATTTGGTCATGATTCCCTGTCTATAATGAATCTAGGGACTACATCCTGATTCACCTGATTCCCTGTCTATAATGAGTCTAGGGACTACATCCTGGTTCACCTGATTCCCTGTCTATAATGAGTCTAGGGACTACATCCTGGTTCACCTGATTCCCTGTCTATAATGAGTCTAGGGACTACATCCTGATTCACCTGATTCCCTGTCTATAATGAGTCTAGGGACTACACCCTGGTTCACCTGATTCCCTGTCTATAATGAGTCTAAGGACTACATCCTGGTTTACCTGATTCCCTGTCTATAATGAGTCTAGAGACTACATCCTGGTTCACCTGATTCCCTGTCTATAATGAGTCTAGGGACTACATCCTGGTTCACCTGATTCCCTGTCTATAATGAGTCTAGGGACTACATCCTGGTTCACCTGATTCCCTGTCTATAATGAGTCTAGGGACTACATCCTGGTTCACCTGATTCCCTGTCTATAATGAGTCTAGGGACTACATCCTGGTTCACCTGATTTTAACCATATATTGAAAGAGAAAATTCAACTGAATGTTAAACAATGATGGATGTGGTTTTATATTCTTTAATGATGACAAGTTTTACTGTAACCATAGAAACAGAAATATACCAATAAATTTATGCAGTTATTATTCTGAATTAATTGTTTACCACCCATTTATTTGTCTAAAATGTTTCAATAAAAAACCTACACATTAAGGTCTAATACTTTTATAAGTTACATAAGCAGATACCAATCTCTAACTGTGGTAAACAAACATGTAAATATGGAGGAATTCATTTGTGAAACTCTCTAAAGTTGTATATTTGAAACAATCTTTCTTCTATTCAATGAATCATGAGTGTATTTAAGTACAGTGAAACATATCTTAACTGACTCTCCTTGAGATCAACTTTTGTTTTGAGAATAGACAGGTGTTCGGTTTATAGTTCCTTATAGTTGTGATATTTGGAAGATTTCTTAGGTTTAAATAAATATGGAAAAAACTCTATTCAACCCATTTTTATTACAAGTATAAGAAAAACAAGACAAGGGCACCATAACAACTGTTAAGTAACAAGAAATTGGATGTTAGCATGATTCTAAGTATAAATTCTGACCCACTTAGTCTAGACATTCTAAATTCGTGATTGGCAGAATGATGAATGCATGGACTATTTCATTAATGTGAGTGTGTTGATTTAACAACCCAACCAGGATGTGACAATGGGAGCAAATGATTTTTATTTGAATTTACTATTTTGTATGCAGATGGTAAACTGACAATATTTTTCTGTGAAAATTATACTTTTTAACAACAATTGCATAAATAATTTTAAAACAAGTACAGTAAAGTACTGAACTTCAGAAATGTACAGTTACAAACTTCATACTGAATCAGAGTCACTGAATGTACAGTTACAAACTTAATGCTGAATCAGAGTCACTGAATGTACAGTTACAAACTTCATACTGAATCAGAGACACTGAATACAGTTACAAACTTCATTCTGAATCAGAGTCACTGAATGTACAATTACAAACTTCATACTGAATCAGAGTCACTGAATGTACAGTTACAAACTTAATACTGAATCAGAGTCACTGAATGTACAGTTACAAACTTCATTCTGAATCAGAGTCACTGAATATACAGTTACAAACTTCATACTGAATCAGAGTCACTGAATGTACAGTTACAAACTTCATACTGAATCAGAGTCACTGAATGTACAGTTACAAACTTAATACTGAATCAGAGTCACTGAATGTACAGTTACAAACTTAATACTGAATCAGAGTCACTGAATGTACAGTTACAAACTTCATACTGAATCAGTCACTGAATGTACAGTTACAAACTTCATCCTGAATCAGAGTCACTGAATGTACAATTACAAACTTCATACTGAATCAGAGTCACTGAATGTACAGTTACAAACTTAATACTGAATCAGAGTCACTGAATGTACAGTTACAAACTTAATACTGAATCAGAGTCACTGAATGTACAGTTACAAACTTAATACTGAATCAGAGTCACTGAATGTACAGTTACAAACTTCATACTGAATCAGTCACTGAATGTACAGTTACAAACTTCATACTGAATCAGAGTCACTGAATGTACAGTTACAAACTTAATACTGAATCAGAGTCAGTGAATGTACAGTTACAAACTTAATACTGAATCAGAGTCACTGAATGTACAGTTACAAACTTCATACTGAATCAGAGTCACTGAATGTACAGTTACAAACTTCATTGTGAATCAGAGTCACTGAATGTACAGTTACAAACTTAATACTGAATCAGAGTCACTGAATGTACAGTTACAAACTTCATACTGAATCAGAGGCACCGAATGTACAGTTACAAACTTCATACTGAATCAGAGTCACTGAATGTACAGTTACAAACTTCATACTGAATCAGAGTCACTGAATGTACAGTTACAAACTTAATACTGAATCAGAGTCAGTGAATGTACAGTTACAAACTTAATACTGAATCAGAGTCACTGAATGTACAGTTACAAACTTCATACTGAATCAGAGTCACTGAATGTACAGTTACAAACTTAATACTGAATCAGAGTCACTGAATGTACAATTACAAACTTCATACTGAATCAGAGGCACTGAATGTACAGTTACAAACTTCATTGTGAATCAGAGTCACTGAATGTACAGTTACAAACTTAATACTGAATCAAAGTCACTGAATGTACAGTTACAAACTTCATCCTGAATCAGAGTCACTGAATGTACAGTTACAAACTTCATTCTGAATCAGAGTCACTGAATGTACAGTTACAAACTTAATACTGAATCAGAGTCACTGAATGTACAGTTACAAACTTCATACTGAATCAGAGTCACTGAATGTACAGTTACAAACTTAATACTGAATCAGAGTCACTGAATGTACAGTTACAAACTTAATACTGAATCAGAGTCACTGAATGTACAGTTACAAACTTCATACTGAATCAGTCACTGAATGTACAGTTACAAACTTCATCCTGAATCAGAGTCACTGAATGTACAATTACAAACTTCATACTGAATCAGAGTCACTGAATGTACAGTTACAAACTTAATACTGAATCAGAGTCACTGAATGTACAGTTACAAACTTAATACTGAATCAGAGTCACTGAATGTACAGTTACAAACTTAATACTGAATCAGAGTCACTGAATGTACAGTTACAAACTTCATACTGAATCAGTCACTGAATGTACAGTTACAAACTTCATACTGAATCAGAGTCACTGAATGTACAGTTACAAACTTAATACTGAATCAGAGTCACTGAATGTACAGTTACAAACTTCATACTGAATCAGAGACACTGAATGTACAGTAAAAAAACTTCATTCTGAATCAGAGTCACTGAATGTACAATTACAAACTTCATACTGAATCAGAGTCACTGAATGTACAGCTACAAACTTCATACTGAATCAGAAACACTGAATGTACAGTTACAAGCTTAATACTGAATCAGAGTCACTGAAATTACAGTTACAAACTTAATACTGAATCAGAGTCACTGAATGTACAGTTACAAACTTAATGCTGAATCAGAGTCACTGAATGTACAGTTACAAACTTAATACTGAATCAGAGTCATTGAATGTACAATTACAAACTTAATACTGAATCAGAGTCACTGAATGTACAGTTACAAACTTCATGCTGAATCAGAGTCACTGAATGTACATTTACAAACTTCATACTGAATCAGAGTCACTGAATGTACAGTTACAAACTTCATACTGAATCAGAGTCACTGAATGTACAGTTACAAACTTCATACTGAATCAGAGTCACTGAATGTACAGTTGCAAACTTAATACTGAATCAGAGTCACTGAATGTACAGTTACAAACTTCATACTGAATCAGTCACTGTATGTACAGTTACAAACTTCATACTGAATCAGAGTCACTGAATGTACAGTTACAAACTTAATACTGAATCAGAGTCACTGAATGTACAATTACAAACTTCATACTGAATCAGAGGCACTGAATGTACAGTTACAAACTTCATCCTGAATCAGTCACTGAATGTACAGTTACAAACTTCATACTGAATCAGAGTCACTGAATGTACAGTTACAAACTTCATCCTGAATCAGAGTCACTGAATGTACAGTTACAAACTTCATCCTGAATCAGAGTCACTGAATGTACAGTTACAAACTTCATTCTGAATCAGAGGCACTGAATGTACAGTTACAAACTTCATCCTGAATCAGTCACTGAATGTACAGTTACAAACTTCATCCTGAATCAGAGTCACTGAATGTACAATTACAAACTTCATACTGAATCAGAGTCACTGAATGTACAGTTACAAACTTAATACTGAATCAGAGTCACTGAATGTACAGTTACAAACTTAATACTGAATCAGAGTCACTGAATGTACAGTTACAAACTTAATACTGAATCAGAGTCACTGAATGTACAGTTACAAACTTCATACTGAATCAGTCACTGAATGTACAGTTACAAACTTCATACTGAATCAGAGTCACTGAATGTACAGTTACAAACTTCATTGTGAATCAGAGTCACTGAATGTACAGTTACAAACTTAATACTGAATCAGAGTCACTGAATGTACAGTTACAAACTTCATACTGAATCAGAGGCACCGAATGTACAGTTACAAACTTCATACTGAATCAGAGTCACTGAATGTACAGTTACAAACTTCATACTGAATCAGAGTCACTGAATGTACAGTTACAAACTTAATACTGAATCAGAGTCAGTGAATGTACAGTTCCAAACTTCATACTGAATCAGTCACTGAATGTACAGTTACAAACTTCATACTGAATCAGAGTCACTGAATGTACAGTTACAAACTTAATACTGAATCAGAGTCACTGAATGTACAATTACAAACTTCATACTGAATCAGAGGCACTGAATGTACAGTTACAAACTTCATCCTGAATCAGTCACTGAATGTACAGTTACAAACTTCATACTGAATCAAAGTCACTGAATGTACAGTTACAAACTTCATCCTGAATCAGAGTCACTGAATGTACAGTTACAAACTTCATTCTGAATCAGAGTCACTGAATGTACAGTGCAAACTTCATACTGAATCAGAGTCACTGAATGTACAGTTACAAACTTCATACTGAATCAGAGTCACTGAATGTACAGTTACAAACTTAATACTGAATCAGAGTCACTGAATGTACAGTTACAAACTTCATTGTGAATCAGAGTCACTGAATGTACAGTTACAAACTTCATACTGAATCAGTCACTGAATGTACAGTTACAAACTTCATCCTGAATCAGAGTCACTGAATGTACAATTACAAACTTCATACTGAATCAGAGTCACTGAATGTACAGTTACAAACTTAATACTGAATCAGAGTCACTGAATGTACAGTTACAAACTTAATACTGAATCAGAGTCACTGAATGTACAGTTACAAACTTAATACTGAATCAGAGTCACTGAATGTACAGTTACAAACTTCATACTGAATCAGTCACTGAATGTACAGTTACAAACTTCATCATGAATCAGAGTCACTGAATGTACAATTACAAACTTCATACTGAATCAGAGTCACTGAATGTACAGTTACAAACTTAATACTGAATCAGAGTCACTGAATGTACAATTACAAACTTCATACTGAATCAGAGGCACTGAATATACAGTTACAAACTTCATCCTGAATCAGTCACTGAATGTACAGTTACAAACTTCATACTGAATCAAAGTCACTGAATGTACAGTTACAAACTTCATCCTGAATCAGAGTCACTGAATGTACAGTTACAAACTTCATACTGAATCAGAGTCACTGAATGTACAGTTACAAACTTCATACTGAATCAGAGTCACTGAATGTACAGTTACAAACTTCATACTGAATCAGAGTCACTGAATGTACAATTACAAACTTAATACTGAATCAGAGTCACTGAATGTACAGTTACAAACTTCATACTGAATCAGAGACACTGAATGTACAGTTACAAACTTCATCCTGAATCAGAGTCACTGAATGTACAGTTACAAACTTCATGCTGAATCAGAGTCACCGAATGTACAGTTACAAACTTCATACTGAATCAGAGTCACTGAATGTACAGTTACAAACTTCATACTGAATCAGAGTCACTGAATGTACAGTTACAAACTTAATACTGAATCAGAGTCAGTGAATGTATAGTTACAAACTTCATACTGAATCAGGTACTGAATGTACAGTTACAAACTTCATACTGAATCAGAGTCACTGAATGTACAGTTACAAACTTAATACTGAATCAGAGTAACTGAATGTACAATTACAAACTTCATACTGAATCAGAGGCACTGAATGTACAGTTACGAACTTCATCCTGAATCAGA
The DNA here is from genome assembly GCA_963680875.1 of Bathymodiolus brooksi. Lineage (NCBI taxonomy): Eukaryota > Metazoa > Mollusca > Bivalvia > Mytilida > Modiolidae > Bathymodiolus > Bathymodiolus brooksi. Next base: position 318,340 of record OY804582.1, on the reverse strand, counting down.
GTCACTGAATGTACAGTTACAAACTTCATACTGAATCAGAGTCACTGAATGTACAGTTACAAACTTCATCCTGAATCAGAGTCACTGAATGTACAGTTACAAACTTCATACTGAATCAGAGACACTGAATGTACAGTTACAAACTTCATACTGAATCAGAGTCACTGAATGTACAGTTACAAACTTCATACTGAATCAGAGTCACTGAATGTACAGTTACAAACTTCATCCTGAATCAGAGTCACAGAATGTACAGTTACAAACTTCATACTGAATCAGAGTCAGTGAATGTATAGTTACAAACTTCATACTGAATCAGGTACTGAATGTACAGTTACAAACTTCATACTGAATCAGAGTCACTGAATGTACAGTTACAAACTTAATACTGAATCAGAGTAACTGAATGTACAATTACAAACTTCATACTGAATCAGAGGCACTGAATGTACAGTTACGAACTTCATCCTGAATCAGAGTCACTGAATGTACAGTTACAAACTTCATCCTGAATCAGAGTCACTGAATGTACAGTTACAAACTTCATACTGAATCAGAGACACTGAATGTACAGTTACAAACTTCATACTGAATCAGAGTCACTGAATGTACAGTTACAAACTTCATACTGAATCAGAGTCACTGAATGTACAGTTACAAACTTCATCCTGAATCAGAGTCACAGAATGTACAGTTACAAACTTCATACTGAATCAGAGTCACTGAATGTACAGTTACAAACTTAATACTGAATCAGAGTCACTGAATGTACAGTTACAAACTTCATACTGAATCAGAGTCATTGAATGTACAATTACAAACTTCATACTGAATCAGAGTCACTGAATGTACAGTAACAAACTTCATCCTGAATCAGAGTCACTGAATGTACCGTTACAAACTTCATCCTGAATCAGTCACTGAATGTACAGTTACAAACTTCATACTGAATCAGAGTCACTGAATGTACAGTTACAAACTTCATACTGAATCAGTCACTGAATGTACAGTTACAAACTTCATACTGAATCAGTCACTGAATGTACAGTTACAAACTTCATACTGAATCAGTCACTGAATGTAGTTACAAACTTCATACTGAATCAGAGTCACTGAATGTACAGTTACAAACCTCATCCTGAATCAGTCACTGAATGTACAGTTACAAACTTCATACTGAAACAGAGTCACTGAATGTACAGTTATAAACTACATACTGAATCAGAGTCACTGAATGTACAGTTACAAACTTCATACTGAATCAGAGTCACTGAATGTACAGTTACAAACTTAATACTGAATCAGTCACTGAATGTACAGTTACAAACTTCATACTGAATCAGCGTCACTGAAATTACAGTTACAAACTTCATCCTGAATCAGAGTCACTGAATGTACAGTTACAAACTTCATACTGAATCAGAGACACTGAATGTACAGTTACAAACTTCATACTGAATCAGTCACTGAATGTACAGTTACAAACTTCATCCTGAATCAGTCACTGAATGTACAGTTACAAACTTAATACTGAATCAGAGTCACTGAATGTACAGTTACAAACTTCATACTGAATCGGAGACACTGAATGTACAGTTACAAACTTCTTACTGAATCAGTCACTGAATGTACAGTTACAAACTTCATACTGAATCAGAGTCACTGAATGTACAGCTACAAACTTAATACTGAATCAGAGTCACTGAATGTACAAATACAAACTTCATCCTGAATCAGAGTCACTGAATGTACAGTTACAAACTTCATACTGAATCAGAGACACTGAATGTACAGTTACAAACTTCATACTGAATCAGAGTCACTGAATGTACAGTTACAAACTTAATACTGAATCAGAGTAACTGAATGTACAATTACAAACTTCATACTGAATCAGAGTCACTGAATGTACAGTTACAAACTTCATCCTGAATCAGTCACTGAATGTACAGTTACAAACTTCATACTGAATCAGAGTCACTGAATGTACAGTTACAAACTTCATCCTGAATCAGAGTCACTGAATGTACAGTTACAAACTTCATACTGAATCAGAGACACTGAATGTACAGTTACAAACTTAATACTGAATCAGAGTCACTGAATGTAATTACAAACTTCATATTGAATCAGTCACTGAATGTACAGTTACAAACTTCATACTGAATGAGAGTCACTGAATGTACAGCTACAAACTTAATACTGAATCAGAGTCACTGAATGTACAATTACAAACTTCATCCTGAATCAGAGTCACTGAATGTACAGTTACAAACTTCATACTGAATCAGAGACACTGAATGTACAGTTACAAACTTAATACTGAATCAGAGTAACTGAATGTACAATTACAAACTTCATACTGAATCAGAGTCACTGAATGTACAGTTACAAACTTCATCCTGAATCAGTCACTGAATGTACAGTTACAAACTTCATACTGAATCAGAGTCACTGAATGTACAGTTACAAACTTCATACTGAATCAGAGTCACAGAATGTACAGTTACAAACTTCATACTGAATCAGAGTCACTGAATGTACAATTACAAACTTCATCCTGAATCAGAGTCACTGAATGTACATTTACAAACTTCATACTGAATCAGAGTCACTGAATGTACAGTTACAAACTTAATACTGAATCCGTCACTGAATGTACAGTTACATACTTCATACTGAATCAGAGTCAATGAAATTACAGTTACAAACTTCATCCTGAATCAGAGTCACTGAATGTACAGTTACAAACTTCATACTGAATCAGAGACACTGAATGTACAGTTACAAACTTCATACTGAATCAGTCACTGAATGTACAGTTACAAACTTCATCCTGAATCAGTCACTGAATGTACAGTTACAAACTTAATACTGAATCAGAGTCACTGAATGTACAGTTACAAACTTCATACTGAATCGGAGACACTGAATGTACAGTTACAAACTTCTTACTGAATCAGTCACTGAATGTACAGTTACAAACTTCATACTGAATCAGAGTCACTGAATGTACAGTTACAAACTTAATACTGAATCAGAGTCACTGAATGTACAGTTACACACTTAATACTGAATCAGAGTCACTGAATGTACAGTTACAAACTTCATTGTGAATCAGAGTCACTGAATGTACAGTTACAAACTTCATACTGAATCAGTCACTGAATGTACAGTTACAAACTTAATACTGAATCAGAGTCACTGAATGTACAGTTACAAACTTCATACTGAATCAGAGACACTGAATGTACAGTTACAAACTTCATCCTGAATCAGAGTCACTGAATGTACAGTTACAAACTTCATGCTGAATCAGAGTCACCGAATGTACAGTTACAAACTTCATACTGAATCAGAGTCACCGAATGTACAGTTACAAACTTCATACTGAATCAGAGTCACTGAATGTACATTTACAAACTTCATACTGAATCAGAGTCACTGAATGTACAGTTACAAACTTAATACTGAATCAGAGTCAGTGAATGTACAGTTACAAACTTCATACTGAATCAGTCACTGAATGTACAGTTACAAACTTCATCCTGAATCAGAGTCACTGAATGTACAGTTACAAACTTAATACTGAATCAGAGTAACTGAATGTACAATTACAAACTTCATACTGAATCAGAGTCACTGAATGTACAGTTACAAACTTCATCCTGAATCAGTCACTGAATGTACAGTTACAAACTTAATACTGAATCAGAGTCACTGAATGTACAGTTACAAACTTCATACTGAATCGGAGACACTGAATGTACAGTTACAAACTTCTTACTGAATCAGTCACTGAATGTACAGTTACAAACTTCATACTGAATCAGAGTCACTGAATGTACAGTTACAAACTTAATACTGAATCAGAGTCACTGAATGTACAGTTACACACTTAATACTGAATCAGAGTCACTGAATGTACAGTTACAAACTTCATTGTGAATCAGAGTCACTGAATGTACAGTTACAAACTTAATACTGAATCAGAGTCACTGAATGCAGTTACAAACTTCATACTGAATCAGTCACTGAATGTACAGTTACAAACTTAATACTGAATCAGAGTCACTGAATGTACAGTTACAAACTTCATACTGAATCAGAGACACTGAATGTACAGTTACAAACTTCATCCTGAATCAGAGTCACTGAATGTACAGTTACAAACTTCATGCTGAATCAGAGTCACCGAATGTACAGTTACAAACTTCATACTGAATCAGAGTCACCGAATGTACAGTTACAAACTTCATACTGAATCAGAGTCACTGAATGTACAGTTACAAACTTCATACTGAATCAGAGTCACTGAATGTACAGTTACAAACTTAATACTGAATCAGAGTCAGTGAATGTACAGTTACAAACTTCATACTGAATCAGTCACTGAATGTACAGTTACAAACTTCATCCTGAATCAGAGTCACTGAATGTACAGTTACAAACTTAATACTGAATCAGAGTAACTGAATGTACAATTACAAACTTCATACTGAATCAGAGTCACTGAATGTACAGTTACAAACTTCATCCTGAATCAGTCACTGAATGTACAGTTACAAACTTCATACTGAATCAGAGTCACTGAATGTACAGTTACAAACTTCATCCTGAATCAGAGTCACTGAATGTACAGTTACAAACTTCATACTGAATCAGAGACACTGAATGTACAGTTACAAACTTCATACTGAATCAGAGTCACAGAATGTACAGTTACAAACTTCATACTGAATCAGAGTCACTGAATGTACAATTACAAACTTCATCCTGAATCAGAGTCACTGAATGTACATTTACAAACTTCATACTGAATCAGAGTCACTGAATGTACAGTTACAAACTTAATACTGAATCAGTCACTGAATGTACAGTTACAAACTTCATACTGAATCAGAGTCACTGAAATTACAGTTACAAACTTCATCCTGAATCAGAGTCACTGAATGTACAGTTACAAACTTCATACTGAATCAGAGACACTGAATGTACAGTTACAAACTTCATACTGAATCAGTCACTGAATGTACAGTTACAAACTTCATCCTGAATCAGTCACTGAATGTACAGTTACAAACTTAATACTGAATCAGAGTCACTGAATGTACAGTTACAAACTTCATACTGAATCGGAGACACTGAATGTACAGTTACAAACTTCTTACTGAATCAGTCACTGAATGTACAGTTACAAACTTCATACTGAATCAGAGTCACTGAATGTACAGTTACAAACTTAATACTGAATCAGTCACTGAATGTAATTACAAACTTCATATTGAATCGGTCACTGAATGTACAGTTACAAACTTAATACTGAATCAGAGTCACTGAATGTACAATTACAAACTTCATCCTGAATCAGAGTCACTGAATGTACAGTTACAAACTTCATACTGAATCAGAGACACTGAATGTTCAGTTACAAACTTCATACTGAATCAGAGTCACTGAATGTACAGTTACAAACTTCATACTGAATCAGAGTCACTGAATGTACAGTTACAAACTTAATACTGAATCAGAGTCACTGAATGTACAGTTACACACTTAATACTGAATCAGAGTCACTGAATGTACAGTTACAAACTTCATACTGAATCAGAGTCACTGAATGTACAGTTACAAACTTAATACTGAATCAGAGTCACTGAATGCAGTTACAAACTTCATACTGAATCAGTCACTGAATGTACAGTTACAAATGTAATACTGAATCAGAGTCACTGAATGTACAATTACAAACTTAATACTGAATCAGAGTAACTGAATGTACAATTACAAACTTCATACTGAATCAGAGGCACTGAATGTACAGTTACAAACTTCATCCTGAATCAGAGTCACTGAATGTACAGTTACAAACTTAATACTGAATCAGAGTAACTGAATGTACAATTACAAACTTCATACTGAATCAGAGGCACTGAATGTACAGTTACAAACTTCATCCTGAATCAGTCACTGAATGTACAGTTACAAACTTCATACTGAATCAGAGTCACTGAATGTACAGTTACAAACTTCATCCTGAATCAGAGTCACTGAATGTACAGTTACAAACTTCATACTGAATCAGAGACACTGAATGTACAGTTACAAACTTCATACTGAATCAGAGTCACTGAATGTACAGTTACAAACTTCATACTGAATCAGAGTCACTGAATGTACAATTACAAACTTCATCCTGAATCAGAGTCACTGAATGTACATTTACAAACTTCATACTGAATCAGAGTCACTGAATGCACAGTTACAAACTTAATACTGAATCAGTCACTGAATGTACAGTTACAAACTTCATACTGAATCAGAGTCACTGAAATTACAGTTACAAACTTCATCCTGAATCAGAGTCACTGAATGTACAGTTACAAACTTCATACTGAATCAGAGACACTGAATGTACAGTTACAAACTTCATACTGAATCAGTCACTGAATGTACAGTTACAAACTTCATCCTGAATCAGTCACTGAATATACAGTTACAAACTTAATACTGAATCAGAGTCACTGAATGTACAGTTACAAACTTCATACTGAATCGGAGACACTGAATGTACAGTTACAAACTTCTTACTGAATCAGTCACTGAATGTACAGTTACAAACTTCATACTGAATCAGAGTCACTGAATGTACAGTTACAAACTTAATACTGAATCAGAGTCACTGAATGTAATTACAAACTTCATATTGAATCAGTCACTGAATGTACAGCTACAAACTTAATACTGAATCAGAGTCACTGAATGTACAATTACAAACTTCATCCTGAATCAGAGTCACTGAATGTACAGTTGCAAACTTCATACTGAATCAGAGACACTGAATGTACAGTTACAAACTTCATACTGAATCAGTGTCACTGAATGTACAGTTACAAACTTCATACTGAATCAGAGTCACTGAATGTACAGTTACAAACTTAATACTGAATCAGAGTCACTGAATGTACAGTTACACACTTAATACTGAATCAGAGTCACTGAATGTACAGTTACAAACTTCATACTGAATCAGAGTCACTGAATGTACAGTTACAAACTTAATACTGAATCAGAGTCACTGAATGCAGTTACAAACTTCATACTGAATCAGTCACTGAATGTACAGTTACAAACTTCATACTGAATCAGAGTCACTGAATGTACAATTACAAACTTAATACTGAATCAGAGTCACTGAATGTACAGTTACAAACTTCATACTGAATCAGAGACACTAAATGTACAGTTACAAACTTCATCCTGAATCAGAGTCACTGAATGTACAGTTACAAACTTCATGCTGAATCAGAGTCACCGAATGTACAGTTACAAACTTCATACTGAATCAGAGTCACCGAATGTACAGTTACAAACTTCATACTGAATCAGAGTCACTGAATGTACAGTTACAAACTTCATACTGAATCAGAGTCACTGAATGTACAGTTACAAACTTAATACTGAATCAGAGTCAGTGAATGTACAGTTACAAACTTCATACTGATTCAGTCACTGAATGTACAGTTACAAACTTCATACTGAATCAGAGTCACTGAATGTACAGTTACAAACTTAATACTGAATCAGAGTCACTGAATGTACAATTACAAACTTCATACTGAATCAGAGGCACTGAATGTACAGTTACAAACTTCATACTGAATCAGTCACTGAATGTACAGTTACAAACTTCATACTGAATCAGAGTCACTGAATGTACAGTTACAAACTTCATCCTGAATCAGAGTCACTGAATGTACAGTGACAAACTTCATACTGAATCAGTGACACTGAATGTACAGTTACAAACTTAATACTGAATCAGAGTCACTGAATGTACAGTTACAAACTTCATACTGAATCAGTCACTGAATGTACATTTACAAACTTCATACTGAATCAGAGTCACTGAATGTACAGTTACAAACTTCATACTGAAACAGAGTCACTGAATGTACAGTTACAAACTTCATACCGAATCAGAGACACTGAATGTACAGTTACAAACTTCATACTGAATCAGAGTCACTGAATCTACAGTTACAAACTTCATACTGAATCAGAGTCACTGAATGTACAGTTACAAACTTAATACTGAATCAGAGTCACTGAATGTACAGTTACAAACTTCATACTGAATCAGAGTCACTGAATGTACAGTTATAAACTTCATACTGAATCAGAGTCACTGAATGTACAGTTACAAACTTCATACTGAATCAGTCACTGAATGTACAATTACAAACTTCATACTGAATCAGAGTCACTGAATGTACAGTTACAAACTTAATACTGAATCAGTCACTGAATGTACAGTTACAAACTTCATACTGAATCAGAGTCACTGAAATTACAGTTACAAACTTCATTCTGAATCAGAGTCACTGAATGTACAGTTACAAACTTCATACTGAATCAGAGACACTGAATGTACAGTTACAAACTTCATACTGAATCAGTCACTGAATGTACAGTTACAAACTTCATCCTGAATCAGTCACTGAATGTACAGTTACAAACTTAATACTGAATCAGAGTCACTGAATGTACAGTTACAAACTTCATACTGAATCAGAGTCACTGAATGTACAGTTACAAACTTCATACTGAATCGGAGACACTGAATGTACAGTTACAAACTTCTTACTGAATCAGTCACTGAATGTACAGTTACAAACTTCATCCTGAATCAGAGTCACTGAATGTACAGTTACAAACTTCATACTGAATCAGAGTCACTGAATGTACAGTTACAAACTTCATCCTGAATCAGAGTCACTGAATGTACAGTTACAAACTTAATACTGAATCAGTCACTGAACGTACAGTTACAAACTTCATACTGAATCAGTCACTGAATGTACAGTTACAAACTTCATACTGAATCAGAGTCACTGAATGTACAGTTACAAACTGCATACTGAATCAGTCACTGAATGTACAGTTACAAACTTAATACTGAATCAGAATCACTGAATGTACAGTTACAAACTTCATACTGAATCAGTCACTGAATGTACAGCTACAAACTTCATACTGAATCACAGTCACTGAATATACAACTACAAACTTCATACTGAATCAGAGTCACTGAATGTACAGCTACAAACTTCATGCTGAATCAGAGTCACTGAATGTACAGCTACAAACTTCATACTGAATCAGAGACACTGAATGTACAGTTACAAACTTCATCCTGAATCAGAGTCACTGAATGTACAGTTACAAACTTCATACTGAATCAGAGACACTGAATGTACAGTTACAAACTTCATACTGAATCAGTCAGTGAATGTACAGTTACAAACTTCATCCTGAATCAGAGTCACTGAATGTACAGTTACAAACTTCATACTGAATCAGTCACTGAATGTACAGCTACAAACTTCATGCTGAATCAGAGTCACTGAATGTACAATTACAAACTTCATATTGAATCAGTCACTGAATGTACAGTTACAAACTTCATACTGAATCAGAGTCACTGAATGTACAGCTACAAACTTAATACTGAATCAGAGTCACTGAATGTACAATTACAAACTTCATCCTGAATCAGAGACACTGAATGTACAGTTACAAACTTCATACTGAATCAGTCACTGAATGTACAGTTACAAACTTCATCCTGAATCAGAGTCACTGAATGTACAGTTACAAACTTAATACTGAATCAGAGTCACTGAATATACAATTACAAACTTCATACTGAATCAGTCACTGAATGTACAGTTACAAACTTCATCCTGAATCAGAGACACTGAATGTACAGTTACAAATTTCATACTGAATCAGAGTCACTGAATGTACAGTTACAAACTTCATCCTGAATCAGAGTCACTGAATGTACAGTTACAAACTTCATACTGAATCAGTCACTGAATGTACAGTTACAAACTTCATACTGAATCAGAGTCACTGAATGTACAGTTACAAACTTCAAACTGAATCAGAGTCACTGAATGTACAGTTACAAACTTAATACTGAATCAGAGTCACTGAATGTACAATTACAAACATCATCCTGAATCAGAGTCACTGAATGTACAGTTACAAACTTCATACTTAATCAGAGTCATTGAATGTTAGGGTAAGATTCCTTTTTAATATAATGACAATAGTTGTGTTGCCAATTCGGCATTTGCAGTTAATTTGTTTACGTTGGAAATGGTCCAAGGGACATAACTGTAAAACCAAACGAAACAGTCAAAGGAACGTAACTGTAAAACCATACGATACAGTCAAAGGAACGTAACTGTAAAACCATACGAAACAGTCAAAGGAACGTAACTGTAAAACCAAACGATACAGTCAAAGGAACGTAACTGTAAAACCATACGAAACAGTCAAAGGAACGTAACTGTAAAACCATACGAAACAGTCAAAGGAACGTAACTGTAAAACCAAGCGAAACAGTCAAAGGACGTAACTGTAAAACCATACGAAACAGTCAAAGGAACGTAACTGTAAAGCCAAGCGAAACAGTCAAAGGAATGTAACTGTAAAACCATACGAAACAGTCAAAGGAATGTAACTGTAAAACCATGCGAAACAGTCAAAGGAACGTAACTGTAAAACCATACGATAGTCAAAGGAACGTAACTGTAAAACCATACGATAGTCAAAGGAACGTAACTGTAAAACCATACGGAACAGTCAAAGGAACGTAACTGTAAAACCATACGAAACAGTCAGAGGAATGTAACTGTAAAACCATACGATACAGTCAAAGGAACGTAACTGTAAAACCATGCGAAACAGTCAAAGGAACGTAACTGTAAAACCTTACGATACAGTCAAAGGAACGTAACTGTAAAACCATACAAAACAGTCAAAGGAACGTAACTGTAAAACCATACGATACAGTCAAAGGAACGTAACTGTAAAACCATACGAAACAGTCAAAGGAACGTAACTGTAAAACCATGAGATACAGTCAAAGGAACGTAACTGTAAAACCATACGAAACAGTCAAAGGAACGTAACTGTAAAACCATACGATACAGTCAAAGGAACGTATCTGTAAAACCATACAATACAGTCAAATGAACGTAACTGTAAAACCATACGAAACAGTCAAAGGAACGTAACTGTAAAACCATACGATACAGTCAAAAGAACGTAACTGTAAAACCATACGATGCAGTCAAAGGAACGTAACTGTAAAACCATACGAAACAGTCAAAGGAACGTAACTGTAAAACCATACGAAACAGTCAAAGGAACGTAACTGTAAAACCATACGAAACTGTAAACCATATGAAACAGTCAAAGGAACGTAACTCTAAAACCATACGAAACAGTCAAAGGAACGTAACTGTAAAACCATACGAAAGTCAAAGGAACGTAACTGTAAAACCATACGAAACAGTCAAAGGAACGTAACTGTAAAACCATACGAAACAGTCAAAGGAACGTAACTGTAAAACCATACGAAACAATCAAAGGAATGTAACTGTAAAGCCATACAAAACAGTCAAAGGAACGTAACTGTAAAACCATACGAAACAGTCAAAGGAACGTAACTATAAAACCATACAATAGTCAAAGGAACGTAACTGTAAAACCATATGAAACAGTCAAAGGAATGTAACTGTAAAACCATACAAAACAGTCAAAGGAACGTAACTGTAAAACCATACGATACAGTCAAAGGAACGTAACACTAAAACCATGCGATACAGTCAAAGGAACGTAACTGTAAAACCATACGAAACAGTCAAAGGAACGTATCTGTAAAACCATACGATACAGTCAAAGGAACGTAACTGTAAAACCATACGAAACAGTCAAAGGAACGTAACTGTAAAACCATACGATACAGTCAAAGGAACGTAACTGTAAAACCATACGAAACGGTCAATGGAACGTAACTGTAAGACCATACGATACAGTCAAAGGAACGTAACTGTAAAACCATACGAAACAGTCAAAGGAACGTAACTATAAAACCAAACGAAACAGTCAAAGGAACGTAACTGTAAAACCATACGATACAGTCAAAGGAACGTAACTGTAAAACCATACGAAACAGTCAAAGGAACGTAACTGTAAAACCATACGAAACAGTCAAAGGGACGTAACTGTAAAACCATACGAAACAGTCAAAGGGACCTAACTGTAAAACCATACGAAACAGTCAAAGGAACGTAACTGTAAAACCCTACAAAACAGTCAAAGGAACGTAGCTGTAAAACCATACGAAACAGTCAAAGGAACGTAACTGTAAAACCATACGATACAGTCAAAGGAACGTAACTGTAAAACCATATGAAACAGTCAAAGGAACATAACTGTAAAACCATACGATACAGTCAGAGGAACGTAACTGTAAAACCATACGAAACAGTCAAAGGAACGTAACTGTAAAACCATACGAAACAGTCAAAGCAACGTATCTGTAAAACCATACAAAACAGTCAAAGTTACGTAACTGTAAAACCATGCGATACATTCAAAGGAACGTAACTGTAAAACCATACGATACAGTCAAAGGAACGTAACTGTAAAACCATACGAAACAGTCAAAGGAACGTAACTGTAAAACCATACGATACAGTCAAAGGAACGTAACTGTAAAATCATACGAAACAGTCAATGGAACATAACTGTAAAACCATACGATACAGTCAAAGCAACGTATCTGTAAAACCATACAAAACAGTCAAAGTTACGTAACTGTAAAACCATACGAAACAGTCAAAGGAACGTAACTGTAAAACCATACGAAACAGTCACAGGAATGTAACTGTAAAACCATACTATACAGTCAAAGGAACGTAACTGTAAAACCATACGAAACAGTCAAAGGAACGTAACTGTAAATCCATACGAAACAGTCAAAGGAACGTAACTGTAAAACCATACGAAACAGTCAAAGGGACGTAACTGTAAAACCATGCGAAACAGTCAAAGGGACGTAACTGTAAAACCATACGAAACAGACAAAGGAACGTAACTGTAAAACCATACGATAGTCAAAGGAACGTAACTGTAAAACCATACGAAACAGTCATAGGAACGTAACTGTAAAACCATACGAAACAGTCAAAGGAACGTAACTGTAAAACCATACGATACAGTCAAAGGAACGTAACTGTAAAACCATATGAAACAGTCAAAGGAACGTAACTGTAAAACCATGCGATACAGTCAGAGGAACGTAACTGTAAAACCATACGAAACAGTCAAAGGAACGTAACTGTAAAACCATACGAAACAGTCAAAGGAACGTAACTGTAAAACCATACGATACAGTCAAAGGAACGTATCTGTAAAACCATACGAAGCAGTCAAAGTTACGTAACTGTAAAACCATACAATACAGTCAAAGGAACGTAACTGTAAAACCATACGAAACAGTCAAAGGAACGTAACTGTAAAACCAAACGAAACAGTCAAAGGAATGTAACTGTAAAACCATACTATACAGTCAAAGGAACGTAACTGTAAAACCATACGAAACAGTCAAAGGAACGTAACTTTAAAACCATACGAAACAGTCAAAGGAACGTAACTGTAAAACCATACAATACAGTCAAAGGAACGTAACTGTAAAACCATACGAAACAGTCAAAGGAACGTAACTGTAAAACCATACGATACAGTCAAAGGAACGTAACTGTAAAACCATACGAAACAGTCAAAGGAACGTAACTGTAAAACCATACGAAACAGTCAAAGGGACGTAACTGTAAAACCATACAAAACAGTCAAAGGAACGTAACTGTAAAACGATACGATAGTCAAAGGAACGTAACTATAAAACCATACGAAACAGTCAAAGGAACGTAACTGTAAAACCATACGAAACAGTCAAAGGAACGTAACTAAAACCATACGAAACAGTCAAAGGAACGTAACTGTAAAACCATACGAAACAGTCAAAGGAACGTAACTGTAAAACCATACGATACAGTCAAAGGAACGTAACTGTAAAGCCATACGAAACAGTCAAAGGAACATAACTGTTAAACCATACGATACAGTCAAAGGAACGTAACTGTAAAACCAAACGAAACAGTCAAAGGAACGTAACTGTAAAACCATACGATACAGTCAAAGGAACGTAACTGTAAAACCATACGAAACAGTCAAAGGAACGTAACTGTAAAACCAAACGATACAGTCAAAGGAACGTAACTGTAAAACCATACGAAACAGTCAAAGGAACGTAACTGTAAAACCATACGAAACAGTCAAAGGAACGTAACTGTAAAACCAAGCGAAACAGTCAAAGGAATGTAACTGTAAAACCATACGAAACAGTCAAAGGAATGTAACTGTAAAACCATACGAAACAGTCAAAGGAACGTAACTGTAAAACCATACGATAGTCAAAGGAGCGTAACTGTAAAACCATACGATAGTCAAAGGAACGTAACTATAAAACCATACGAAACAGTCAAAGGAACGTAACTGTAAAACCATACGAAACAGTCAAAGGAACGTAACTAAAACCATACGAAACAGTCAAAGGAACGTAACTGTAAAACCATACGAAACAGTCAAAGGAACGTAACTGTAAAACCATACGATACAGTCAAAGGAACGTAACTGTAAAGCCATACGAAACAGTCAAAGGAACATAACTGTTAAACCATACGATACAGTCAAAGGAACGTAACTGTAAAACCAAACGAAACAGTCAAAGGAACGTAACTGTAAAACCATACGATACAGTCAAAGGAACGTAACTGTAAAACCATACGAAACAGTCAAAGGAACGTAACTGTAAAACCAAACGATACAGTCAAAGGAACGTAACTGTAAAACCATACGAAACAGTCAAAGGAACGTAACTGTAAAACCATACGAAACAGTCAAAGGAACGTAACTGTAAAACCAAGCGAAACAGTCAAAGGAATGTAACTGTAAAACCATACGAAACAGTCAAAGGAATGTAACTGTAAAACCATACGAAACAGTCAAAGGAACGTAACTGTAAAACCATACGATAGTCAAAGGAGCGTAACTGTAAAACCATACGATAGTCAAAGGAACGTAACTGTAAAACCATACGGAACAGTCAAAGGAACGTAACTGTAAAACCATGCGAAACAGTCAGAGGAACGTAACTGTAAAACCATGAGATACAGTCAAAGGAACGTAACTGTAAAACCATACGAAACAGTCAAAGGAACGTAACTGTAAAACCATACGATACAGTCAAAGGAACGTAACTGTAAAACCATACGAAACAGTCAAAGGAACGTAACTGTAAAACCATACGAAACAGTCAAAGGAACGTAACTGTAAAACCATACGAAACTGTAAACCATATGAAACAGTCAAAGGAACGTAACTCTAAAACCATACGAAACAGTCAAAGGAACGTAACTGTAAAACCATACGAAAGTCAAAGGAACGTAACTGTAAAACCATACGAAACAGTCAAAGGAACGTAACTGTAAAACCATACGAAACAGTCAAAGGAACGTAACTGTAAAACCATACGAAACAGTCAAAGGAATGTAACTGTAAAGCCATACAAAACAGTCAAAGGAACGTAACTGTAAAACCATACGAAACAGTCAAAGGAACGTAACTGTAAAACCATACAAAACAGTCAAAGGAACGTAACTGTAAAACCATACGATACAGTCAAAGGAACGTAACACTAAAACCATGCGATACAGTCAAAGGAACGTAACTGTAAAACCATACGAAACAGTCAAAGGAACGTATCTGTAAAACCATGCGATACAGTCAAAGGAACGTAACTGTAAAACCATACGAAACAGGCAAAGGAACGTAACTGTAAAACCATACGATACAGTCAAAGGAACGTAACTGTAAAACCATACGAAACGGTCAATGGAACGTAACTGTAAGACCATACGATACAGTCAAAGGAACGTAACTGTAAAACCATACGAAACAGTCAAAGGAACGTAACTATAAAACCAAACGAAACAGTCAAAGGAACGTAACTGTAAAACCATACGATACAGTCAAAGGAACGTAACTGTAAAACCATACGAAACAGTCAAAGGAACGTAACTGTAAAACCATACGAAACAGTCAAAGGGACGTAACTGTAAAACCATACGAAACAGTCAAAGGAACGTAACTGTAAAACCATACGATAGTCAAAGGAACGTAACTGTAAAACCATACAAAACAGTCAAAGGAACGTAGCTGTAAAACCATACGAAACAGTCAAAGGAACGTAACTGTAAAACCATACGATACAGTCAAAGGAACGTAACTGTAAAACCATATGAAACAGTCAAAGGAACGTAAGTGTAAAACCATACGATACAGTCAGAGGAACGTAACTGTAAAACCATACGAAACAGTCAAAGGAACGTAACTGTAAAACCATACGAAACAGTCAAAGGAACGTAACTGTAAAACCATGCGATACATTCAAAGGAACGTAACTGTAAAACCATACGATACAGTCAAAGGAACGTAACTGTAAAACCATACGAAACAGTCAAAGGAACGTAACTGTAAAACCATACGATACAGTCAAAGGAACGTAACTGTAAAACCATACAAAACAGTCAAAGGAACGTAACTGTAAAACCATACGATACAGTCAAAGGAACGTAACTGTAAAACCATACGAAACAGTCAAAGGAACGTAACTGTAAAACCATGAGATACAGTCAAAGGAACGTAACTGTAAAACCATACGAAACAGTCAAAGGAACGTAACTGTAAAACCATACGATACAGTCAAAGGAACGTATCTGTAAAACCATACAATACAGTCAAATGAACGTAACTGTAAAACCATACGAAACAGTCAAAGGAACGTAACTGTAAAACCATACGATACAGTCAAAAGAACGTAACTGTAAAACCATACGATGCAGTCAAAGGAACGTAACTGTAAAACCATACGAAACAGTCAAAGGAACGTAACTGTAAAACCATACGAAACAGTCAAAGGAACGTAACTGTAAAACCATACGAAACTGTAAACCATATGAAACAGTCAAAGGAACGTAACTCTAAAACCATACGAAACAGTCAAAGGAACGTAACTGTAAAACCATACGAAAGTCAAAGGAACGTAACTGTAAAACCATACGAAACAGTCAAAGGAACGTAACTGTAAAACCATACGAAACAATCAAAGGAATGTAACTGTAAAGCCATACAAAACAGTCAAAGGAACGTAACTGTAAAACCATACGAAACAGTCAAAGGAACGTAACTATAAAACCATACAATAGTCAAAGGAACGTAACTGTAAAACCATATGAAACAGTCAAAGGAATGTAACTGTAAAACCATACAAAACAGTCAAAGGAACGTAACTGTAAAACCATACGATACAGTCAAAGGAACGTAACACTAAAACCATGCGATACAGTCAAAGGAACGTAACTGTAAAACCATACGAAACAGTCAAAGGAACGTATCTGTAAAACCATACGATACAGTCAAAGGAACGTAACTGTAAAACCATACGAAACAGTCAAAGGAACGTAACTGTAAAACCATACGATACAGTCAAAGGAACGTAACTGTAAAACCATACGAAACGGTCAATGGAACGTAACTGTAAGACCATACGATACAGTCAAAGGAACGTAACTGTAAAACCATACGAAACAGTCAAAGGAACGTAACTATAAAACCAAACGAAACAGTCAAAGGAACGTAACTGTAAAACCATACGATACAGTCAAAGGAACGTAACTGTAAAACCATACGAAACAGTCAAAGGAACGTAACTGTAAAACCATACGATACAGTCAAAAGAACGTAACTGTAAAACCATACGATGCAGTCAAAGGAACGTAACTGTAAAACCATACGAAACAGTCAAAGGAACGTAACTGTAAAACCATACGAAACAGTCAAAGGAACGTAACTGTAAAACCATACGAAACTGTAAACCATATGAAACAGTCAAAGGAACGTAACTCTAAAACCATACGAAACAGTCAAAGGAACGTAACTGTAAAACCATACGAAAGTCAAAGGAACGTAACTGTAAAACCATACGAAACAGTCAAAGGAACGTAACTGTAAAACCATACGAAACAATCAAAGGAATGTAACTGTAAAGCCATACAAAACAGTCAAAGGAACGTAACTGTAAAACCATACGAAACAGTCAAAGGAACGTAACTATAAAACCATACAATAGTCAAAGGAACGTAACTGTAAAACCATATGAAACAGTCAAAGGAATGTAACTGTAAAACCATACAAAACAGTCAAAGGAACGTAACTGTAAAACCATACGATACAGTCAAAGGAACGTAACACTAAAACCATGCGATACAGTCAAAGGAACGTAACTGTAAAACCATACGAAACAGTCAAAGGAACGTATCTGTAAAACCATACGATACAGTCAAAGGAACGTAACTGTAAAACCATACGAAACAGTCAAAGGAACGTAACTGTAAAACCATACGATACAGTCAAAGGAACGTAACTGTAAAACCATACGAAACGGTCAATGGAACGTAACTGTAAGACCATACGATACAGTCAAAGGAACGTAACTGTAAAACCATACGAAACAGTCAAAGGAACGTAACTATAAAACCAAACGAAACAGTCAAAGGAACGTAACTGTAAAACCATACGATACAGTCAAAGGAACGTAACTGTAAAACCATACGAAACAGTCAAAGGAACGTAACTGTAAAACCATACGAAACAGTCAAAGGGACGTAACTGTAAAACCATACGAAACAGTCAAAGGGACCTAACTGTAAAACCATACGAAACAGTCAAAGGAACGTAACTGTAAAACCATACGATAGTCAAAGGAACGTAACTGTAAAACCCTACAAAACAGTCAAAGGAACGTAGCTGTAAAACCATACGAAACAGTCAAAGGAACGTAACTGTAAAACCATACGATACAGTCAAAGGAACGTAACTGTAAAACCATATGAAACAGTCAAAGGAACATAACTGTAAAACCATACGATACAGTCAGAGGAACGTAACTGTAAAACCATACGAAACAGTCAAAGGAACGTAACTGTAAAACCATACGAAACAGTCAAAGCAACGTATCTGTAAAACCATACAAAACAGTCAAAGTTACGTAACTGTAAAACCATGCGATACATTCAAAGGAACGTAACTGTAAAACCATACGATACAGTCAAAGGAACGTAACTGTAAAACCATACGAAACAGTCAAAGGAACGTAACTGTAAAACCATACGATACAGTCAAAGGAACGTAACTGTAAAATCATACGAAACAGTCAATGGAACATAACTGTAAAACCATACGATACAGTCAAAGCAACGTATCTGTAAAACCATACAAAACAGTCAAAGTTACGTAACTGTAAAACCATACGAAACAGTCAAAGGAACGTAACTGTAAAACCATACGAAACAGTCACAGGAATGTAACTGTAAAACCATACTATACAGTCAAAGGAACGTAACTGTAAAACCATACGAAACAGTCAAAGGAACGTAACTGTAAATCCATACGAAACAGTCAAAGGAACGTAACTGTAAAACCATACGAAACAGTCAAAGGGACATAACTGTAAAACCATGCGAAACAGTCAAAGGGACGTAACTGTAAAACCATACGAAACAGACAAAGGAACGTAACTGTAAAACCATACGATAGTCAAAGGAACGTAACTGTAAAACCATACGAAACAGTCATAGGAACGTAACTGTAAAACCATACGAAACAGTCAAAGGAACGTAACTGTAAAACCATACGATACAGTCAAAGGAACGTAACTGTAAAACCATATGAAACAGTCAAAGGAACGTAACTGTAAAACCATGCGATACAGTCAGAGGAACGTAACTGTAAAACCATACGAAACAGTCAAAGGAACGTAACTGTAAAACCATACGAAACAGTCAAAGGAACGTAACTGTAAAACCATACGATACAGTCAAAGGAACGTATCTGTAAAACCATACGAAGCAGTCAAAGTTACGTAACTGTAAAACCATACAATACAGTCAAAGGAACGTAACTGTAAAACCATACGAAACAGTCAAAGGAACGTAACTGTAAAACCAAACGAAACAGTCAAAGGAATGTAACTGTAAAACCATACTATACAGTCAAAGGAACGTAACTGTAAAACCATACGAAACAGTCAAAGGAACGTAACTTTAAAACCATACGAAACAGTCAAAGGAACGTAACTGTAAAACCATACAATACAGTCAAAGGAACGTAACTGTAAAACCATACGAAACAGTCAAAGGAACGTAACTGTAAAACCATACGATACAGTCAAAGGAACGTAACTGTAAAACCATACGAAACAGTCAAAGGAACGTAACTGTAAAACCATACGAAACAGTCAAAGGGACGTAACTGTAAAACCATACAAAACAGTCAAAGGAACGTAACTGTAAAACGATACGATAGTCAAAGGAACGTAACTATAAAACCATACGAAACAGTCAAAGGAACGTAACTGTAAAACCATACGAAACAGTCAAAGGAACGTAACTAAAACCATACGAAACAGTCAAAGGAACGTAACTGTAAAACCATACGAAACAGTCAAAGGAACGTAACTGTAAAACCATACGATACAGTCAAAGGAACGTAACTGTAAAGCCATACGAAACAGTCAAAGGAACATAACTGTTAAACCATACGATACAGTCAAAGGAACGTAACTGTAAAACCAAACGAAACAGTCAAAGGAACGTAACTGTAAAACCATACGATACAGTCAAAGGAACGTAACTGTAAAACCATACGAAACAGTCAAAGGAACGTAACTGTAAAACCAAACGATACAGTCAAAGGAACGTAACTGTAAAACCATACGAAACAGTCAAAGGAACGTAACTGTAAAACCATACGAAACAGTCAAAGGAACGTAACTGTAAAACCAAGCGAAACAGTCAAAGGAATGTAACTGTAAAACCATACGAAACAGTCAAAGGAATGTAACTGTAAAACCATACGAAACAGTCAAAGGAACGTAACTGTAAAACCATACGATAGTCAAAGGAGCGTAACTGTAAAACCATACGATAGTCAAAGGAACGTAACTGTAAAACCATACGGAACAGTCAAAGGAACGTAACTGTAAAACCATGCGAAACAGTCAGAGGAACGTAACTGTAAAACCATGAGATACAGTCAAAGGAACGTAACTGTAAAACCATACGAAACAGTCAAAGGAACGTAACTGTAAAACCATACGATACAGTCAAAGGAACGTATCTGTAAAACCATACAATACAGTCAAATGAACGTAACTGTAAAACCATACGAAACAGTCAAAGGAACGTAACTGTAAAACCATACGATACAGTCAAAAGAACGTAACTGTAAAACCATACGATACAGTCAAAGGAACGTAACTGTAAAACCATACGAAACAGTCAAAGGAACGTAACTGTAAAACCATACGAAACAGTCAAAGGAACGTAACTGTAAAACCATACGAAACTGTAAACCATATGAAACAGTCAAAGGAACGTAACTCTAAAACCATACGAAACAGTCAAAGGAACGTAACTGTAAAACCATACGAAAGTCAAAGGAACGTAACTGTAAAACCATACGAAACAGTCAAAGGAACGTAACTGTAAAACCATACGAAACAGTCAAAGGAACGTAACTGTAAAACCATACGAAACAGTCAAAGGAATGTAACTGTAAAGCCATACAAAACAGTCAAAGGAACGTAACTGTAAAACCATACGAAACAGTCAAAGGAACGTAACTATAAAACCATACAATAGTCAAAGGAACGTAACTGTAAAACCATACGAAACAGTCAAAGGAACGTAACTGTAAAACCATACAAAACAGTCAAAGGAACGTAACTGTAAAACCATACGATACAGTCAAAGGAACGTAACACTAAAACCATGCGATACAGTCAAAGGAACGTAACTGTAAAACCATACGAAACAGTCAAAGGAACGTATCTGTAAAACCATACGATACAGTCAAAGGAACGTAACTGTAAAACCATACGAAACAGGCAAAGGAACGTAACTGTAAAACCATACGATACAGTCAAAGGAACGTAACTGTAAAACCATACGAAACGGTCAATGGAACGTAACTGTAAGACCATACGATACAGTCAAAGGAACGTAACTGTAAAACCATACGAAACAGTCAAAGGAACGTAACTATAAAACCAAACGAAACAGTCAAAGGAACGTAACTGTAAAACCATACGATACAGTCAAAGGAACGTAACTGTAAAACCATACGAAACAGTCAAAGGAACGTAACTGTAAAACCATACGAAACAGTCAAAGGGACGTAACTGTAAAACCATACGAAACAGTCAAAGGGACCTAACTGTAAAACCATACGAAACAGTCAAAGGAACGTAACTGTAAAACCATACGATAGTCAAAGGAACGTAACTGTAAAACCATACAAAACAGTCAAAGGAACGTAGCTGTAAAACCATACGAAACAGTCAAAGGAACGTAACTGTAAAACCATACGATACAGTCAAAGGAACGTAACTGTAAAACCATATGAAACAGTCAAAGGAACGTAAGTGTAAAACCATACGATACAGTCAGAGGAACGTAACTGTAAAACCATACGAAACAGTCAAAGGAACGTAACTGTAAAACCATACGAAACAGTCAAAGGAACGTAACTGTAAAACCATGCGATACATTCAAAGGAACGTAACTGTAAAACCATACGATACAGTCAAAGGAACGTAACTGTAAAACCATACGAAACAGTCAAAGGAACGTAACTGTAAAACCATACGATACAGTCAAAGGAACGTAACTGTAAAATCATACGAAACAGTCAATGGAACATAACTGTAAAACCATACGATACAGTCAAAGCAACGTATCTGTAAAACCATACAAAACAGTCAAAGTTACGTAACTGTAAAACCATACGAAACAGTCAAAGGAACGTAACTGTAAAACCATACGAAACAGTCACAGGAATGTAACTGTAAAACCATAATATACAGTCAAAGGAACGTAACTGTAAAACCATACGAAACAGTCAAAGGAACGTAACTGTAAAACCATACGAAACAGTCAAAGGAACGTAACTGTAAAACCATACGAAACAGTCAAAGGGACGTAACTGTAAAACCATGCGAAACAGTCAAAGGGACGTAACTGTAAAACCATACGAAACAGACAAAGGAACGTAACTGTAAAACCATACGATAGTCAAAGGAACGTAACTGTAAAACCATACGAAACAGTCATAGGAACGTAACTGTAAAACCATACGAAACAGTCAAAGGAACGTAACTGTAAAACCATACGATACAGTCAAAGGAACGTAACTGTAAAACCATATGAAACAGTCAAAGGAACGTAACTGTAAAACCATGCGATACAGTCAGAGGAACGTAACTGTAAAACCATACGAAACAGTCAAAGGAACGTAACTGTAAAACCATACGAAACAGTCAAAGGAACGTAACTGTAAAACCATACGATACAGTCAAAGGAACGTATCTGTAAAACCATACGAAGCAGTCAAAGTTACGTAACTGTAAAACCATACAATACAGTCAAAGGAACGTTACTGTAAAACCATACGAAACAGTCAAAGGAACGTAACTGTAAAACCAAACGAAACAGTCAAAGGAATGTAACTGTAAAACCATACTATACAGTCAATGGAACGTAACTGTAAAACCATACGAAACAGTCAAAGGAACGTAACTTTAAAACCATACGAAACAGTCAAAGGAACGTAACTGTAAAACCATACAATACAGTCAAAGGAACGTAACTGTAAAACCATACGAAACAGTCAAAGGAACGTAACTGTAAAACCATACGATACAGTCAAAGGAACGTAACTGTAAAACCATACGAAACAGTCAAAGGAACGTAACTGTAAAACCATACGAAACAGTCAAAGGAACGTAACTGTAAAACCATACGAAACAGTCAAAGGGACGTAACTGTAAAACCATACAAAACAGTCAAAGGAACGTAACTGTAAAACGATACGATAGTCAAAGGAACGTAACTATAAAACCATACGAAACAGTCAAAGGACCGTAACTGTAAAACCATACGAAACAGTCAAAGGAACGTAACTAAAACCATACGAAAAAGTCAAAGGAACGTAACTGTAAAACCATACGAAACAGTCAAAGGAACGTAACTGTAAAACCATACGATACAGTCAAAGGAACGTAACTGTAAAGCCATACGAAACAGTCAAAGGAACATAACTGTTAAACCATACGATACAGTCAAAGGAACGTAACTGTAAAACCAAACGAAACAGTCAAAGGAACGTAACTGTAAAACCATACGATACAGTCAAAGGAACGTAACTGTAAAACCATACGAAACAGTCAAAGGAACGTAACTGTAAAACCAAACGATACAGTCAAAGGAACGTAACTGTAAAACCATACGAAACAGTCAAAGGAACGTAACTGTAAAACCATACGAAACAGTCAAAGGAACGTAACTGTAAAACCAAGCGAAACAGTCAAAGGAATGTAACTGTAAAACCATACGAAACAGTCAAAGGAATGTAACTGTAAAACCATACGAAACAGTCAAAGGAACGTAACTGTAAAACCATACGATAGTCAAAGGAGCGTAACTGTAAAACCATACGATAGTCAAAGGAACGTAACTGTAAAACCATACGGAACAGTCAAAGGAACGTAACTGTAAAACCATGCGAAACAGTCAGAGGAACGTAACTGTAAAACCATACGATACAGTCAAAGGAACGTAACTGTAAAACCATGCGAAACAGTCAAAGGAACGTAACTGTAAAACCATACGAAACAGTCAAAGGAACGTAACTGTAAAACCAAACGAAACAGTCAAAGGAATGTAACTGTAAAACCATACAAAACAGTCAAAGGAATGTAACTGTAAAGCCATACGAAACAGTCAAAGGAACGTAACTGTAAAACCATACAATACAGTCAAAGGAACGTAACTGTAAAACCATACGATAGTCAAAGGAACGTAACTGTAAAACCATACGAAACAGTCAAAGGAACGTAACTGTAAAACCATACGAAACAGTCAAAGGGACGTAACTGTAAAACCATACAAAACAGTCAAAGGGACGTAACTGTAAAACCATACGAAACAGTCAAAGGAACGTAACTGTAAAACCATACGATAGTCAAAGGAACGTAACTGTAAAACCATACGAAACAGTCAAAGGAACGTAACTATAAAGCCATACGAAACAGTCAAAGGAACATAACTGTTAAACCATACGATACAGTCAAAGGAACGTAACTGTAAAACCAAACGAAACAGTCAAAGGAACGTAACTGTAAAACCATACGAAACAGTCAAAGGAACGTAACTGTAAAACCAAGCGAAACAGTCAAAGGAATGTAACTGTAAAACCATACGAAACAGTCAAAAGAACGTAACTGTAAAACCAAACGATACAGTCAAAGGAACGTAACTGTAAAACCATACGAAACAGTCAAAGGAACGTAACTGTAAAACCATACGAAACAGTCAAAGGAACGTAACTGTAAAACCAAGCGAAACAGTCAAAGGAATGTAACTGTAAAACCATACGAAACAGTCAAAGGAATGTAACTGTAAAACCATACGAAACAGTCAAAGGAACGTAACTGTAAAACCATACGATAGTCAAAGGAGCGTAACTGTAAAACCATACAATAGTCAAAGGAACGTAACTGTAAAACCATACGGAACAGTCAAAGGAACGTAACTGTAAAACCATACGAAACAGTCAGAGGAACGTAACTGTAAAACCATACGATACAGTCAAAGGAACGTAACTGTAAAACCATGCGAAACAGTCAAAGGAACGTAACTGTAAAACCTTACGATACAGTCAAAGGAACGTAACTGTAAAACCATACAAAACAGTCAAAGGAACGTAACTGTAAAACCATACAATACAGTCAAAGGAACGTAACTGTAAAACCATACGAAACAGTCAAAGGAACGTAACTGTAAAACCATGCGATACAGTCAAAGGAAAGTAACTGTAAAACCATACGAAACAGTCAAAGGAACGTAACTGTAAAACCATACGATACAGTCAAAGGAACGTATCTGTAAAACCATACGATACAGTCAAAGTAACGTAACTGTAAAACCATACGAAACAGTCAAAGGAACGTAACTGTAAAACCATACGATACAGTCAAAAGAACGTAACTGTAAAACCATACGATACAGTCAAAGGAACGTAACTGTAAAACCATACGAAACAGTCAAAGGAACGTAACTGTAAAACCATACGAAACAGTCAAAGGAACGTAACTGTAAAACCATACGAAACAGTCAAAGGAACGTAACTGTAAAACCATATGAAACAGTCAAAGGAACGTAACTCTAAAACCATACGATAGTCAAAGGAACGTAACTGTAAAACCATACGGAACAGTCAAAGGAACGTAACTGTAAAACCATGCGAAACAGTCAGAGGAACGTAACTGTAAAACCATACGATACAGTCAAAGGAACGTAACTGTAAAACCATGCGAAACAGTCAAAGGAACGTAACTGTAAAACCTTACGATACAGTCAAAGGAACGTAACTGTAAAACCATACAAAACAGTCAAAGGAACGTAACTGTAAAACCATACGATACAGTCAAAGGAACGTAACTGTAAAACCATACGAAACAGTCAAAGGAACGTAACTGTAAAACCATGCGATACAGTCAAAGGAACGTAACTGTAAAACCATACGAAACAGTCAAAGGAACGTAACTGTAAAACCATACGATACAGTCAAAGGAACGTATCTGTAAAACCATACGATACAGTCAAAGTAACGTAACTGTAAAACCATACGAAACAGTCAAAGGAACGTAACTGTAAAACCATACGATACAGTCAAAAGAACGTAACTGTAAAACCATACGATACAGTCAAAGGAACGTAACTGTAATACCATACGAAACAGTCAAAGGAACGTAACTGTAAAACCATATGAAACAGTCAAAGGAACGTAACTGTAAAACCATACGAAACAGTCAAAGGAACGTAACTGTAAAACCGTATGAAACAGTCAAAGGAACGTAACTCTAAAACCATACGAAACAGTCAAAGGAACGTAACTGTAAAACCATACGAAAGTCAAAGGAACGTAACTGTAAAACCATACGATACAGTCAAAGGAACGTAACTGTAAAACCATACGAAACAGTCAAAGGAACGTAACTGTAAAACCATACGAAACAGTCAAAGGAACGTAACTGTAAAACCATACGAAACAGTCAAAGGAATGTAACTGTAAAGCATACAAAACAGTCAAAGGAACGTAACTGTAAAACCATACGAAACAGTCAAAGGAACGTAACTATAAAACCATACAATAGTCAGTCAAAGGAACGTAACTGTAAAATCATACGAAACAGTCAAAGGAACATAACTGTAAAACCATACAAAACAGTCAAAGGAACGTAACTGTAAAACCATACGATACAGTCAAAGGAACGTAACACTAAAACCATGCGATACAGTCAAAGGAACGTAACTGTAAAACCATACGAAACAGTCAAAGGAACGTAACTGTAAAACCATACGAAACGGTCAAAGGAACGTAACTGTAAAACCATACGAAACAGTCAATGGAACGTAACTGTAAAACCATACGATACAGTCAAAGGAACCTAACTGTAAAACCATACGAAACAGTCAAAGGAACGTAACTATAAAACCAAACGAAACAGTCAAAGGAATGTAACTGTAAAACCATACGATAGTCAAAGGAACGTAACTGTAAAACCATACGAAACAGTCAAAGGAACGTAACTGTAAAACCATACGAAACAGTCAAAGGGACGTAACTGTAAAACCATACGAAACAGTCAAAGGGATGTAACTGTAAAACCATACGAAACAGTCAAAGGAACGTAACTGTAAAACCATACGATAGTCAAAGGAACGTAACTGTAAAACCCTACGAAACAGTCAAAGGAACGTAGCTGTAAAACCATACAAAACAGTCAAAGGAACGTAACTGTAAAACCATACGATACAGTCAAAGGAACGTAACTGTAAAACCATACGATACAGTCAAAGGAACGTAACTGTAAAACCATACGAAACAGTCAAAGGAACGTAACTGTAAAACCATACGATACAGTCAAAGGAACGTAACTGTAAAATCATACGAAACAGTCAATGGAACATAACTGTAAAACCATACGATACAGTCAAAGGAACGTAACTGTAAAACCATACGAATCAGTCAAAGGAACGTAACTGTAAAACCAAACGAAACAGTCAAAGGAATGTAACTGTAAAACCATACAAAACAGTCAAAGGAATGTAACTGTAAAGCCATACGAAACAGTCAAAGGAACGTAACTGTAAAACCATACAATACAGTCAAAGGAACGTAACTGTAAAACCATACGATAGTCAAAGGAACGTAACTGTAAAACCATACGAAACAGTCAAAGGAACGTAACTGTAAAACCATACGAAACAGTCAAAGGGACGTAACTGTAAAACCATACAAAACAGTCAAAGGGACGTAACTGTAAAACCATACGAAACAGTCAAAGGAACGTAACTGTAAAACCATACGATAGTCAAAGGAACGTAACTGTAAAACTATACGAAACAGTCAAAGGAACGTAACTGTAAAGCCATACGAAACAGTCAAAGGAACATAACTGTTAAACCATACGATACAGTCAAAGGAACGTAACTGTAAAACCAAACGAAACAGTCAAAGGAACGTAACTGTAAAACCATACGATACAGTCAAAGGAACGTAACTGTAAAACCATACGAAACAGTCAAAGGAACGTAACTGTAAAACCAAACGATACAGTCAAAGGAACGTAACTGTAAAACCATACGAAACAGTCAAAGGAACGTAACTGTAAAACCATACGAAACAGTCAAAGGAACGTACCTGTAAAACCAAGCGAAACAGTCAAAGGAATGTAACTGTAAAACCATACGAAACAGTCAAAGGAATGTAACTGTAAAACCATACGAAACAGTCAAAGGAACGTAACTGTAAAACCATACGATAGTCAAAGGAGCGTAACTGTAAAACCATACAATAGTCAAAGGAACGTAACTGTAAAACCATACGGAACAGTCAAAGGAACGTAACTGTAAAACCATACGAAACAGTCAGAGGAACGTAACTGTAAAACCATACGATACAGTCAAAGGAACGTAACTGTAAAACCATGCGAAACAGTCAAAGGAACGTAACTGTAAAACCTTACGATACAGTCAAAGGAACGTAACTGTAAAACCATACAAAACAGTCAAAGGAACGTAACTGTAAAACCATACAATACAGTCAAAGGAACGTAACTGTAAAACCATACGAAACAGTCAAAGGAACGTAACTGTAAAACCATGCGATACAGTCAAAGGAACGTAACTGTAAAACCATACGAAACAGTCAAAGGAACGTAACTGTAAAACCATACGATACAGTCAAAGGAACGTATCTGTAAAACCATACGATACAGTCAAAGTAACGTAACTGTAAAACCATACCAAACAGTCAAAGGAACGTAACTGTAAAACCATACGATACAGTCAAAAGAACGTAACTGTAAAACCATACGATACAGTCAAAGGAACGTAACTGTAAAACCATACGAAACAGTCAAAGGAACGTAACTGTAAAACCATACCAAACAGTCAAAGGAACGTAACTGTAAAACCATACGAAACAGTCAAAGGAACGTAACTGTAAAACCATATGAAACAGTCAAAGGAACGTAACTCTAAAACCATACGAAACAGTCAAAGGAACGTAACTGTAAAACCATACGAAAGTCAAAGGAACGTAACTGTAAAACCATACGATACAGTCAAAGGAACGTAACTGTAAAACCATACGAAACAGTCAAAGGAACGTAACTGTAAAACCATACGAAACAGTCAAAGGAACGTAACTGTAAAACCATACGAAACAGTCAAAGGAATGTAACTGTAAAGCCATACAAAACAGTCAAAGGAACGTAACTGTAAAACCATACGAAACAGTCAAAGGAACATAACTATAAAACCATACAATAGTCAGTCAAAGGAACGTAACTGTAAAACCATACGAAACAGTCAAAGGAACGTAACTGTAAAACCATACAAAACAGTCAAAGGAACGTAACTGTAAAACCATACGATACAGTCAAAGGAACGTAACACTAATACCATGCGATACAGTCAAAGGAACGTAACTGTAAAAGCATACGAAACAGTCAAAGGAACGTAACTGTAAAACCATACGAAACAGTCAAAGGAACGTAACTGTAAAACCATACGAAACAGTCAATGGAACGTAACTGTAAAACCATACGATACAGTCAAAGGAACGTAACTGTAAAACCATACGAAACAGTCAAAGGAACGTAACTATAAAACCAAACGAAACAGTCAAAGGAATGTAACTGTAAAACCATACGATAGTCAAAGGAACGTAACTGTAAAACCATACGAAACAGTCAAAGGAACGTAACTGTAAAACCATACGAAACAGTCAAAGGGACGTAACTGTAAAACCATACGAAACAGTCAAAGGGACGTAACTGTAAAACCATACGAAACAGTCAAAGGAACGTAACTGTAAAACCATACGATAGTCAAAGGAACGTAACTGTAAAACCCTACGAAACAGTCAAAGGAACGTAGCTGTAAAACCATACAAAACAGTCAAAGGAACGTAACTGTAAAACCATACGATACAGTCAAAGGAACGTAACTGTAAAACCATACGATACAGTCAAAGGAACGTAACTGTAAAACCATACGAAACAGTCAAAGGAACGTAACTGTAAAACCA
The DNA here is from genome assembly GCA_963680875.1 of Bathymodiolus brooksi. Lineage (NCBI taxonomy): Eukaryota > Metazoa > Mollusca > Bivalvia > Mytilida > Modiolidae > Bathymodiolus > Bathymodiolus brooksi. The sequence continues at coordinate 287,641 of OY804582.1, read as the reverse complement.
TACGATAGTCAAAGGAACGTAACTGTAAAATCATACGAAACAGTCAATGGAACATAACTGTAAAACCATACGATACAGTCAAAGGAACGTAACTGTAAAACCATACAAAACAGTCAAAGGAACGTAACTGTAAAACCAAACGAAACAGTCAAAGGAATGTAACTGTAAAACCATACAAAACAGTCAAAGGAATGTAACTGTTAAGCCATACGAAACAGTCAAAGGAACGTAACTGTAAAACCATACAAAACAGTCAAAGGAACGTAACTGTAAAACCATACGAAACAGTCAAAGGAACGTAACTGTAAAACCATACGATACAGTCAAAAGAACGTAACTGTAAAACCATACGATACAGTCAAAGGAACGTAACTGTAAAACCATACGAAACAGTCAAAGGAACGTAACTGTAAAACCATACGAAACAGTCAAAGGAACGTAACTGTAAAACCATACGAAACAGTCAAAGGAACGTAACTGTAAAACCATATGAAACAGTCAAAGGAACGTAACTCTAAAACCATACGATAGTCAAAGGAACGTAACTGTAAAACCATACGGAACAGTCAAAGGAACGTAACTGTAAAACCATGCGAAACAGTCAAAGGAACGTAACTGTAAAACCATACGATACAGTCAAAGGAACGTAACTGTAAAACCATGCGAAACAGTCAAAGGAACGTAACTGTAAAACCTTACGATACAGTCAAAGGAACGTAACTGTAAAACCATACAAAACAGTCAAAGGAACGTAACTGTAAAACCATACGATACAGTCAAAGGAACGTAACTGTAAAACCATACGAAACAGTCAAAGGAACGTAACTGTAAAACCATGCGATACAGTCAAAGGAACGTAACTGTAAAACCATACGAAACAGTCAAAGGAACGTAACTGTAAAACCATACGATACAGTCAAAGGAACGTATCTGTAAAACCATACGATACAGTCAAAGTAACGTAACTGTAAAACCATACGAAACAGTCAAAGGAACGTAACTGTAAAACCATACGATACAGTCAAAAGAACGTAACTGTAAAACCATACGATACAGTCAAAGGAACGTAACTGTAATACCATACGAAACAGTCAAAGGAACGTAACTGTAAAACCATATGAAACAGTCAAAGGAACGTAACTGTAAAACCATACGAAACAGTCAAAGGAACGTAACTGTAAAACCATATGAAACAGTCAAAGGAACGTAACTCTAAAACCATACGAAACAGTCAAAGGAACGTAACTGTAAAACCATACGAAAGTCAAAGGAACGTAACTGTAAAACCATACGATACAGTCAAAGGAACGTAACTGTAAAACCATACGAAACAGTCAAAGGAACGTAACTGTAAAACCATACGAAACAGTCAAAGGAACGTAACTGTAAAACCATACGAAACAGTCAAAGGAATGTAACTGTAAAGCATACAAAACAGTCAAAGGAACGTAACTGTAAAACCATACGAAACAGTCAAAGGAACGTAACTATAAAACCATACAATAGTCAGTCAAAGGAACGTAACTGTAAAATCATACGAAACAGTCAAAGGAACGTAACTGTAAAACCATACAAAACAGTCAAAGGAACGTAACTGTAAAACCATACGATACAGTCAAAGGAACGTAACACTAAAACCATGCGATACAGTCAAAGGAACGTAACTGTAAAACCATACGAAACAGTCAAAGGAACGTAACTGTAAAACCATACGAAACGGTCAAAGGAACGTAACTGTAAAACCATACGAAACAGTCAATGGAACGTAACTGTAAAACCATACGATACAGTCAAAGGAACCTAACTGTAAAACCATACGAAACAGTCAAAGGAACGTAACTATAAAACCAAACGAAACAGTCAAAGGAATGTAACTGTAAAACCATACGATAGTCAAAGGAACGTAACTGTAAAACCATACGAAACAGTCAAAGGAACGTAACTGTAAAACCATACGAAACAGTCAAAGGGACGTAACTGTAAAACCATACGAAACAGTCAAAGGGATGTAACTGTAAAACCATACGAAACAGTCAAAGGAACGTAACTGTAAAACCATACGATAGTCAAAGGAACGTAACTGTAAAACCCTACGAAACAGTCAAAGGAACGTAGCTGTAAAACCATACAAAACAGTCAAAGGAACGTAACTGTAAAACCATACGATACAGTCAAAGGAACGTAACTGTAAAACCATACGATACAGTCAAAGGAACGTAACTGTAAAACCATACGAAACAGTCAAAGGAACGTAACTGTAAAACCATACGATACAGTCAAAGGAACGTAACTGTAAAATCATACGAAACAGTCAATGGAACATAACTGTAAAACCATACGATACAGTCAAAGGAACGTAACTGTAAAACCATACGAATCAGTCAAAGGAACGTAACTGTAAAACCAAACGAAACAGTCAAAGGAATGTAACTGTAAAACCATACAAAACAGTCAAAGGAATGTAACTGTAAAGCCATACGAAACAGTCAAAGGAACGTAACTGTAAAACCATACAATACAGTCAAAGGAACGTAACTGTAAAACCATACGATAGTCAAAGGAACGTAACTGTAAAACCATACGAAACAGTCAAAGGAACGTAACTGTAAAACCATACGAAACAGTCAAAGGGACGTAACTGTAAAACCATACAAAACAGTCAAAGGGACGTAACTGTAAAACCATACGAAACAGTCAAAGGAACGTAACTGTAAAACCATACGATAGTCAAAGGAACGTAACTGTAAAACTATACGAAACAGTCAAAGGAACGTAACTGTAAAGCCATACGAAACAGTCAAAGGAACATAACTGTTAAACCATACGATACAGTCAAAGGAACGTAACTGTAAAACCAAACGAAACAGTCAAAGGAACGTAACTGTAAAACCATACGATACAGTCAAAGGAACGTAACTGTAAAACCATACGAAACAGTCAAAGGAACGTAACTGTAAAACCAAACGATACAGTCAAAGGAACGTAACTGTAAAACCATACGAAACAGTCAAAGGAACGTAACTGTAAAACCATACGAAACAGTCAAAGGAACGTACCTGTAAAACCAAGCGAAACAGTCAAAGGAATGTAACTGTAAAACCATACGAAACAGTCAAAGGAATGTAACTGTAAAACCATACGAAACAGTCAAAGGAACGTAACTGTAAAACCATACGATAGTCAAAGGAGCGTAACTGTAAAACCATACAATAGTCAAAGGAACGTAACTGTAAAACCATACGGAACAGTCAAAGGAACGTAACTGTAAAACCATACGAAACAGTCAGAGGAACGTAACTGTAAAACCATACGATACAGTCAAAGGAACGTAACTGTAAAACCATGCGAAACAGTCAAAGGAACGTAACTGTAAAACCTTACGATACAGTCAAAGGAACGTAACTGTAAAACCATACAAAACAGTCAAAGGAACGTAACTGTAAAACCATACAATACAGTCAAAGGAACGTAACTGTAAAACCATACGAAACAGTCAAAGGAACGTAACTGTAAAACCATGCGATACAGTCAAAGGAACGTAACTGTAAAACCATACGAAACAGTCAAAGGAACGTAACTGTAAAACCATACGATACAGTCAAAGGAACGTATCTGTAAAACCATACGATACAGTCAAAGTAACGTAACTGTAAAACCATACCAAACAGTCAAAGGAACGTAACTGTAAAACCATACGATACAGTCAAAAGAACGTAACTGTAAAACCATACGATACAGTCAAAGGAACGTAACTGTAAAACCATACGAAACAGTCAAAGGAACGTAACTGTAAAACCATACCAAACAGTCAAAGGAACGTAACTGTAAAACCATACGAAACAGTCAAAGGAACGTAACTGTAAAACCATATGAAACAGTCAAAGGAACGTAACTCTAAAACCATACGAAACAGTCAAAGGAACGTAACTGTAAAACCATACGAAAGTCAAAGGAACGTAACTGTAAAACCATACGATACAGTCAAAGGAACGTAACTGTAAAACCATACGAAACAGTCAAAGGAACGTAACTGTAAAACCATACGAAACAGTCAAAGGAACGTAACTGTAAAACCATACGAAACAGTCAAAGGAATGTAACTGTAAAGCCATACAAAACAGTCAAAGGAACGTAACTGTAAAACCATACGAAACAGTCAAAGGAACATAACTATAAAACCATACAATAGTCAGTCAAAGGAACGTAACTGTAAAACCATACGAAACAGTCAAAGGAACGTAACTGTAAAACCATACAAAACAGTCAAAGGAACGTAACTGTAAAACCATACGATACAGTCAAAGGAACGTAACACTAATACCATGCGATACAGTCAAAGGAACGTAACTGTAAAAGCATACGAAACAGTCAAAGGAACGTAACTGTAAAACCATACGAAACAGTCAAAGGAACGTAACTGTAAAACCATACGAAACAGTCAATGGAACGTAACTGTAAAACCATACGATACAGTCAAAGGAACGTAACTGTAAAACCATACGAAACAGTCAAAGGAACGTAACTATAAAACCAAACGAAACAGTCAAAGGAATGTAACTGTAAAACCATACGATAGTCAAAGGAACGTAACTGTAAAACCATACGAAACAGTCAAAGGAACGTAACTGTAAAACCATACGAAACAGTCAAAGGGACGTAACTGTAAAACCATACGAAACAGTCAAAGGGACGTAACTGTAAAACCATACGAAACAGTCAAAGGAACGTAACTGTAAAACCATACGATAGTCAAAGGAACGTAACTGTAAAACCCTACGAAACAGTCAAAGGAACGTAGCTGTAAAACCATACAAAACAGTCAAAGGAACGTAACTGTAAAACCATACGATACAGTCAAAGGAACGTAACTGTAAAACCATACGATACAGTCAAAGGAACGTAACTGTAAAACCATACGAAACAGTCAAAGGAACGTAACTGTAAAACCATACGATAGTCAAAGGAACGTAACTGTAAAATCATACGAAACAGTCAATGGAACATAACTGTAAAACCATACGATACAGTCAAAGGAACGTAACTGTAAAACCATACAAAACAGTCAAAGGAACGTAACTGTAAAACCAAACGAAACAGTCAAAGGAATGTAACTGTAAAACCATACAAAACAGTCAAAGGAATGTAACTGTTAAGCCATACGAAACAGTCAAAGGAACGTAACTGTAAAACCATACAATACAGTCAAAGGAACGTAACTGTAAAACCATACGATAGTCAAAGGAACGTAACTGTAAAACCATACGAAACAGTCAAAGGAACGTAACTGTAAAACCATACGAAACAGTCAAAGGGACGTAACTGTAAAACCATACAAAACAGTCAAAGGGACGTAACTGTAAAACCATACGAAACAGTCAAAGGAACGTAACTGTAAAACCATACGATAGTCAAAGGAACGTAACTGTAAAACCATACGAAACAGTCAAAGGAACGTAACTGTAAAACCATACGAAACAGTCAAAGGAACGTAACTGTAAAACCATACGATACAGTCAAAGGAACGTAACTGTAAAACCATACGAAACAGTCAAAGGAACGTAACTGTAAAACCATATAATACAGTCAAAGGAACGTAACTGTAAAACCATACGAAACAGTCAAAGGAACGTATCTGTAAAACCATACGATACAGTCAAAGGAACGTAACTGTAAAACCATACGATACAGTCAAAGGAACGTATCTGTAAAACCATACGAAACAGTCAAAGGAACGTAACTGTAAAACCATACAATACAGTCAAAGGAACATAACTGTAAACCCATACGAAACAGTCAAAGGAACATAACTGTAAAACCATACGAAACAGTCAAAGGAATGTAACTGTAAAACCATACTATACAGTCAAAGGAACGTAACTGTAAAACCATACGAAACAGTCAAAGGAACGTAACTGTAAAATCATACGAAACAGTCAAAGGAACGTAACTGTAAAACCTTACAATACAGTCAAAGGAACGTAACTGTAAAACCATACGAAACAGTCAAAGGAACGTAACTGTAAAACCATACGATACAGTCAAAGGAACGTAACTGTAAAACCATACGAAACAGTCAAAGGAACGTAACTGTAAAACCATACGAAACAGTCAAAGGAACGTAACTGTAAAACCATACGAAACAGTCAAAGGGACGTAACTGTGAAACCATAAAAAACAGTCAAAGGAACGTAACTGTAAAACCATATAATACAGTCAAAGGAACGTAACTGTAAAACCATATGAAACAGTCAAAGGAACGTATCTGTAAAACCATACGATACAGTCAAAGGAACGTAACTGTAAAACCATACGATACAGTCAAAGGAACGTATCTGTAAAACCATACGAAGCAGTCAAAGGAACGTATCTGTAAAACCATACGATACAGTCAAAGGAACGTAACTGTAAAACCATACGATACAGTCAAAGGAACGTAACTGTAAAACCATAAGAAACAGTCAAAGGAACGTAACTGTAAAACAAACATATAAATAGTTCTGACAGCTGAAATGGCAGGAAATATAACGAGAATGAAAATAGAGACGATAATTTGACTGAAGTTATGGTTTTTATTTAACTCGGAAAATTGTGTAATTGACAGCTATTTATATAATAATGACATTTATTAACAGTAGATACATATATTGAACTCCCTCCTATACTTACATCTACTAACAAAGTAAGTGTACCCATCCCAGGAAAATTTAATTTGTATAGTATCACTGCCTGGCCCATAACAATCATTAAAGACATTACCATTATTGTATATTTCAGTGGGAGAAAGCTCTAGCAGTTTCACCTGGTGTATCTTTAGACTATTGGAAATCTTTAATGAAAAGGTTAGTGACATTATTTTACATATAATTTCCAGCAGCTTCTGTTGTTGCCATTTCTGGGTTTACCAGTTTCAGTGGTTTGTGTTGTTGTGTTGTTGTGGTTGGTTATCATCCTAATTTACTTATTTTGATATATGTAACATAAAAAACCAATGTAATTCCTTTATAGCATTCGGTAGTTGATCTTGATTTTTGCAGTGTATGTAACATATATTTGCTGAAAATAATATTATCATTAAAGCAAGTATGTGCAAGATAAAATATTGATATAGACCACCTATATATCAAGGACATGGTGTTTTTTGTGTTCCATGATTTGAGGTGAGATGTACAGTCAAACCTGTCTTATATGACTGTCCAAGGAAGCATTGAAACTTGGTTGCATAAGACAGGTGGTTGCTTAATACAGGTTAAATCAATATGAAATGTACTACAAAGGGTAATAAAAATTAAGGTCACATCAGATAAGTTATTGCTTAATAGAGATGGTTGCTAAGGCAGGTTTGACTGTAACTTAATAGAGGTGGTTGCTAAGGCAGGTTTGACTGTAACTTAATAGAGGTGGTTGCTAAGACAGGTTTGACTGTAACTTTAGAGGTGGTTGCTAAGACAGGTTTGACTGTAGCTTAATAGAGGTGGTTGCTAAGGCATGTTTGACTAACTTAATAGAGGTGGTTGCTAAGACAGGTTTGACTGTAGCTTAATAGAGGTGGTTGCTAAGGCAGGTTTGACTAACTTGATAGAGGTGGTTGCTAAGGCAGGTTTGACTGTAACTTAATAGAGGTGGTTGCTAAGACAGGTTTGACTAACTTAATAGAGGTGGTTGCTAAGGCAGATTTGACTAACTTAATAGAGGTGGTTGCTAAGACAGGTTTGACTAGCTTAATAGAGGTGGTTGCCAAGGCAGGTTTGACTGTAACTTTATAGAGGTGGTTGCTAAGACAGGTTTGACTGTAACTTAATAGAGGTGGTTGTCAAGGCAGGTTTGACTAACTTAATAGAGGTGGTTGCTAAGGCAGGTTTGACTAACTTAATAGAGGTGGTTGCTAAGGCAGGTTTGACTGTAACTTAATAGAGGTGGTTGCTAAGGCAGGTTTGACTGTAACTTAATAGAGGTGGTTGCTAAGACAGGTTTGACTGTAGCTTAATAGAGGTGGTTGCTAAGACAGGTTTGACTGTAACTTAATAAAGGTGGTTGCTAAGGCAGGTTTGACTAGCTTAATAGAGGTGGTTGCTAAGGCAGGTTTGACTAACTTAATAGAGGTGGTTGCTAAGGCAGGTTTGACTGTAACTTAATAGAGGTGGTTGCTAATGCAGGTTTGACTAACTTAATAGAGGTGGTTACTAAGGCAGGTTTGACTAGCTTAATAGAGGTGGTTGCTAAGGCAGGTTTGACTGTAACTTAATAGAGGTGTTTGCTAAGGCAGGTTTGACTGTAACTTAATAGAGGTGGTTGCTAAGGCAGGTTTAACTGTAACTTAATAGAGGTGGTTGCTAAGGCAGGTTTGACTAACTTAATAGAGGTGGTTGCTAAGACAGGTTTGACTGTAACTTAATAGAGGTGGTTGCTAAGACAGGTTTGACTGTAACTTTAGAGGTGGTTGCTAAGGCATGTTTGACTAACTTAATAGAGGTGGTTGCTAAGGCAGGTTTGACTGTAGCTTAATAGAGGTGGTTGCTAAGGCAGGTTTGACTAACTTGATAGAGGTGGTTGCTATGGCAGGTTTGACTGTAACTTAATAGAGGTGGTTGCTAAGACAGGTTTGACTAACTTAATAGAGGTGGTTGCTAAGGCAGGTTTGACTGTAACTTAATAGAGGTGGTTGCTAAGACAGGTTTGACTGTAACTTAATAGAGGTGGTTGCCAAGGCAGGTTTGACTGTAACTTTATAGAGGTGGTTGCTAAGGCAGGTTTGACTGTAACTTAATAGAGGTGGTTTCTAAGGCAGGTTTGACTGTAACTTAATACAGGTGGTTGCTAAGGCAGGTTTGACTAGTTTAATAGAGGTGGTTGCTAAGGCAGGTTTGACTAATTTAATAGAGGTGGTTGCTAAGGCAGGTTTGACTGTAACTTAATAGAGGTGGTTGCTAAGGCAGGTTTGACTGTAGCTTAATAGAGGTGGTTGCTAAGGCAGGTTTGGATGTAGCTTAATAGAGGTGGTTGCTAAGACAGGTTTGACTAACTTAATAGAGGTGGTTGCTAAGGCAGGTTTGACTAACTTAATAGAGGTGGTTGCTAAGACAGGTTTGACTAGCTTAATAGAGGTGGTTGCCAAGGCAGGTTTGGATGTAGCTTAATAGAGGTGGTTGCTAAGGCAGGTTTGACTGTAACTTGATAGAGGTGGTTGCTAAGGCAGGTTTGACTGTAACTTAATAGAGGTGGTTGCTAAGGCAGGTTTGACTGTAGCTTAATAGAGGTGGTTGCTAAGACAGGTTTGACTGTAACTTAATAGAGGTGGTTGCTAAGGCAGGTTTGACTAGCTTAATAGAGGTGGTTGCTAAGGCAGGTTTGACTGTAACTTAATAAAGGTGGTTGCTAAGGCAGGTTTGACTGTAACTTAATAGAGGTGGTTACTAAGGCAGGTTTGACTGTAGCTTAATAGAGGTGGTTGCTAAGGCAGGTTTGTCTGTAACTTAAGAGGTGGTTACTAAGGCAGGTTTGACTGTAACTTAATAGAGATGTTTGCTAAGGCAGGTTTGACTCTAACTTAATAGAGGTGGTTGCTAAGACAGGTTTGACTGTAACTTAATAGCAAGGCAGGTTTGACTAACTTAATAGAGGTGATTGCTAAGACAGGTTTGACTGTAACTTAATAGAGGTGGTTGCTAAGACAGGTTTGACTGTAACTTAATAGAGGTGGTTGCTAAGGCAGGTTTGACTAACTTAATAGAGGTGGTTGCTAAGGCAGGTTTGACTGTAACTAAATAGAGGTGGTTGCTAAGGCAGGTTTGACTGTAACTTAATAGAGGTGGTTGCTAAGGCAGGTTTGACTGTAACTTAATAGAGGTGGTTGCTAAGACAGGTTTGACTGTAACTTAATAGAGGTTGTTGCTAAGGCAGGTTTGACTAACTTAATAGAGGTGGTTGCTAAGGCAGGTTTGACTGTAACTTAATAGAAGTGGTTGCTAAGGCAGGTTTGACTGTAACTTAATAGAAGTGGTTGCTATGGCAGGTTTGACTGTAACTTAATAGAAGTGGTTGTTAAGGCAGGTTTGACTGTAACTTAATAGAAGTGGTTGCTAAGGCAGGTTTGACTGTAGTTGTTAGTTTTGTTGATATTGTTAACAAAGTTAAAGTATTTACATTTACCTATACAGAGGGAACAGCGTGTTTTTTACATTTCACACAATTTTTCACTACATATCGTGGGCGTGTTTTTTCAATCCCCAGCATGGTATAGCGTGTTTTCCGTCGCGGAACACGCTATATAGTGGGAACCCATGATATGTGGTGGATTGTCGTGGAAATCCGTCGCGGAAAACACGACAGCACTTCATGGATTGGTACACAGCACATGCATATATTGTGTAATCGTTTAAAAAAATTAATTTACTTGATTTGATGTTGAAAGCTCTTGTTACTTCATTTTGGGAGTAATGTAACACGTTCAACGGAACTTGAAAAGTGTGATGCACGTAATTTACAACTGACTGTTAAATAAACACATTTGTATAATAATCTTAGAAAGATTGTTTGTTTACCAAATAAAATCTACTTGCAATAAGATTAAATTAATCCTGTTATCGTATTGAGTTTCAAGTGCATGCATTTATTGCAGATCAAATTATTTACATAAAAATAAATAATTGATTGAAGTGATGGAATTGCGTAAATCGTATGTTTAAAAAAAACATTTAAACAAAGTGTTGCAAAATTTTTCGACGGCACGACCGTCTTCGTCAGTTGCAAAACATAAACTGCTTAGAGATACAAAAAAACAACAAGACGTCATAACATCTAATCGTGTTATTATGACGTCGTAAAAAAATTACTAAAAATAATCCTGAACATTATGAATAAATAAAATACACAAAGCTCAAGATCCAACTTTGTGTAATCTAAGACCTGTTAGACTAATTATTTTCTTTTGTTTATACCCTCTTGTTGAGTGTTACACATTTTAATAAACAGTAATTCACGGGTCTGTCTATATATTGTGTTATTTTTTCTTGAAATTTCTATTCCTGCGTATCAGAAATCGTCGATGGAATGGTCTTTTGAATTAAAATGTATTGAAACCGGCTTGTCATATTTTTTTAAATGTTCTGATATCAGAAAGATGATTTTGTATCCGATCCTTTAACATTGTTTCTGTTTCACCAACATAAACTATGTGCTTACATTTTTTACAGTGCACCGCATAAACTACATTTGATGTTCTGCAGTTTATTTTCTTATTGATCTTAATAACTCTTCCGGATCTTGTTTTCAATTCTCCCCTAAAACTATTTTCACAGATGACACATTTTCGTCCACATTTTCCTTGTAGTCTTGATTCTGACAATGGGTTCTTCTTTAATACTTTTGCAGTCTTTTGGTGGACCATGATATCGGCAAGATTGTTATCCCTTCTAAATGAACAAAGAGGCTGATCCTTAAATATTTTTCTTAGTTGGGGTGATTTCTTTATTATCTTTTGGTGACTACTAAGAATTTTTAAAAAATTTGACAAGCCGGTTTCAATACATTTTAATTCAAAAGACCATTCCATCGACGATTTCAGATACGCAGGAATAGAAATTTCAAGAAAAAATAACACAATATATAGACAGACCCGTGAATCACTGTTTATTAAAATGTGTAACACTCAACAAGAGGGTATAAACAAAAGAAAATAATTAGTCTAACAGGTCTTAGATTACACAAAGTTTGATCTTGAGCTTTGTGTATTTTATTTATACATAATGTTCAGGATTATTTTTAGTAATTTTTTTACGACGTCATAATAACAAGACGTCATAACATCTAAATGTTATGACGTCTTGTTGTTTTTTTTGTATCTCTAAGCAGTTTATGTTTTGCAACTGACGAAGACGGTCGTGCCGTCGAAAATGTTTGCAACACTTTGTTTAAATGTATAAATTATAATCTCCATGAAGAAATGTTTTGTTTTAATGTAGTTTAAAAAAACAAATACACATATTTGAAAATACATGTATTAATTTCGTCAATCATTCAATCTCTATTGTCAGGGTAGATTGTAACGGTTTTTGAATTTATTTGTTGTTTGTACTGAAATTAAAGGAGTAAAAGCTGACATTTAAATATATATATACATGCATTTTAAAAATTCGGTAATTGCTTGTCTAGATTTAAATTTATTTAAATTTCTACCATCGAGGTCATATCCAGTTTTTATTTATTGTGCTTATAAAATTTTTATGCTTTGCTCATAATATCAGCTTTTAGTTGTTCATAGTTTGCTACATTAGCTCTTGGTATGCTTAGCTTATAACATCAGCTTTTAATCTGCTTTTTTGCTTATCTTATAACTGTTAGTATTTTACATGTAGTGCTTACTTAGTCTTGTATTTTAGCTGTATGTTGCATGCTTGTTATTTGTTATTTATTATGTGTCTGTGTATGTCGGTTAAAAGCTCAACAGAGCTTATGTTGTATGTTGTTTTAACCATGCCGACTCTAAATAAAGCTTATTTATTTATTTATTATTTATTTATTAGCTTCCAAAGATTATCTTCAAAGAATGATTCCCCTATCACGTTTACTATTCTGTGTAATATAACAATTAGCCTAACTAATTGACTTTCTACAATACAATTTGAAAATGTGTTTGTCTGTAATTTATTGCTGTTGGAGAATTTTGGAAATATCTCCAAGGCTTTAGTTTACATTTGCAATAGATAGTAAAGTTTATTTCTTGAAAGGTCTGAATATTTGATAAACCGCATTTGTATAATATGATCAAGGCTGACACTTTCATTCATGCAGTACATATACAAATATCCTTGTCGGAAACTGTAAACGGACAAAGAGTCACGGGACATAAAGTCACAATTTTTATAGGACAAAAAGTCACAATAAATATTTTGGGTTAAAAATGTAATAAGAATAGAATGTCACAATACACATTTCACCTGTATGCGGAAAAATAAAAGTTAATACTTTTTTTAATTATAGTTTGCTTAAGACTACGATGTTAATTCAATGACCATTGTTTTTTTTAATTATCTCTTTATTAGATGCTTTTTCCGTTATTATTTGAATTTTGGATCCTTCCTGTTTAGCCTTACACGTCTTTATTATTTTTTTATTTGACATTTACTGATTGCTACATGTAAGACTGCAAATTCTGTTTGATTAATTTACGATTTTTATGACAGAAATATCAATCACAATACTATTATTTAAACTAATACTTATAAGACCGATTTTTAAACTGTCTTTTTTTAATTGAAATATGACCCAAGTTATGTTTAATATATGAAATGTGTGTTAATTAATTTTCATTAAAAAAATACGTTTTCAATAAATTTATATTTCAACATATATTTAAAAATGTGGATTTTTGTCCAATAAAGTTTTCATTGTAAATAATTAAAATACTAGTAGATTTTTTTAAATTTCAAATTGTGACTTTTTATCGAAAAATGTCAGTTGTCAGAACCACGGTGTGATTATTTCCTGTATTATTGTACAGATAAATAATATCAATTCACACACTATCCTGTTAAATAAAAACTACATTTTGCACAGAAGCAAAACCTTTTATTTAAAAAAAAAAACGGACAATCAACCAACAAAAAGGTGGGAAACGACAAAATGGATAGGAAACATTATGCATCCCGATTTTGGCTATCCTTTCCAACTCCTAACCACTAATTTAGCGTTCCAATTTTTTTATAACCTCGAGCATGCCTGATGAAAGTTATTCACATTTTTTACACAGGAATAAAACTTTGACAGTAATTATGTAAACCGGGATGTCGTAATTTTCAGAAAATGAATTGTTACTTATAAAACGACATTTTCGATGGTTTTATCTGCATTTTGTTTACATTTATTGAAATTGTGCTATGCCTATGGTAGCATATATTTAAAGTTTTAGAGCAATTGAATGTTTATTTTGTGAAATAATCATGTTTAAAGAGCGTTTTATCAAAATATGTCGTTCTGGAAAAATTGTCTGCTTTCCTCCCGGTAAAATGGAAAAGGTCACACATTTCTTGTGCATTTATTTATAGCAAATTTCGACTGCAATGTATTTATTTTTCTGTATATTGATATATACATTGTACGGAGCTCATTAATTTTTCGTGGTTAAATTCATGCATTTCAACTAATTATGCCTCACCTTCGAACGAAGGGAGACATATTGTTTTAGTCTGATTTTTTCTTCCGCTTCTTCTGCTTCCGCTTCTTCTGTTTCCACTTCTTCTGCTTCTTCTCAGCGAAGCTTGTCCAGACCATAACTTTTTTGTCTTTCCAGATAGGTCAATTTTATTTGGTATGTGGGTGCATGACCATAAGGCGGTGTGTCGCGTACAGTAGTGACCTTTGTAGGACCTTGACCTTTGACCTCAAGGTCAAATAATTGTTTTTTAAATAGTATTTTCTTTTCCGGGCCATAACATTTTTGTCTTTCGAGATAGGTCAATGATATTTGGTATGTGGGTGCATGACCATAAGGCGGTGTGTCGCGTACCATAATGACCTTCGTGGGACATTGACCTTTGACCTCAAGGTAAAATAATTGTTTTTTAAATAGTATCATTCAACTCATTATGTGTAACTTATTGTTGTACAGATGGCTGCATTAAGGGGAGACATAAGTTTTAGGTATCTAAAACAGTTCTTCCTAGTTATTTTAGTGGCGACTTTTTATATTTCTTTAAACATGTATATATAAAGATAATAGGCTACTTTTTATATATATTTTTTAAATTTATTTTGCAATTTGTTCCGTGTTTTTCGTAAATTGACTGGACTATTATGTACACACTCCTTTGAGGCACCAAATTTGTTTCCACAAAAAAATGAAATAAAAATCATATGGTTACACACTTGTCCAGTTCTTGATTGTCTTTTACTATATGACAGAACGGGATGGTGAAACCATATGATTATTGCTAGTGTAACGGGACGGTGAAACCATATGATTATTGCTAGTGTAAAAGTATTTTTGCTTTTTTTAATTGTCGATATCATATCAAACTGTCAAACTATTATTATTGATAATTATACAAAAAACAGAGGTAACTTTTTTGAGTGAAATGTATATAATTTTGATAATATCGACAAACTTATGTTAAAAAGAAAAGCTGACGACGAGTTCAAGATAATTGTCTTAAAGCAAAGATATTTTTCCAAGATGGTTAGGGCACTCCATGATTGTAATACTACTGTATGAGCGTTAAGATCCATGCAATGGGAAAGTCATCAGCACAAGACTATCACATTGTCTTCGAGTATATTTCAAAATTCATGAAAAAGCTAGCTTTTTCATATGAAAGTATGTTTGTAATGAATACAAAAAGAAATTTTCAAACCATTATAAAATTATGTTATTACTCAAAAATGCTAAATAAACACAACACCTTATTGAACTATTTCCGTACAACAACAAAACAAAACATACAGTATCAGTAATTAACCTCTATTATTTTTTGGTAAAATAGCTTGAAAGAAAGAGTTACCAAGCTCTTACATTTGTCTGACTTAGGATTGTTTAATAAATAGCTTTAATCAGGAAGATCAAACAATCTGATTGTTTATTTGTTCGGGATTGATTGCCAATCAACCAGGTAAAATGGTTAATCAACAGGTAATAAACTAAAACGGTGATAGATGACACATGCCAATTGAATTTGTTATAACTCCCTTATAACATAACTTTTTTCCATCAAAATTCACAATTAAGGTTTTAAATAATATATTTTTCATCTTAACAGATCATTATGCACAAAAAAAAAACATTCCTTCATGTCCTTAGTGACAGTTTTTATTTTTAGAATCTTAGTGCACTAAGACGGTCTTAGCGGTGCTTAGACGCACCGCTGAACTTCTTGTCTATCTTGAATAAAACTTTTACAGAAATTATGTAAACCGGGATGTTTCCGAAACATTTTTTGTATTCACCCGGTGACCACCGCTACAATGTTTTTTTTTCTATTATACTACGCCAAATTGACAAGAAAACATAAAACGTTTCCCTTTTTATATAAACTTACAAAATAAGAAAAAGAACTCTATATTTGAAATGCCCAATTTTCATACACTTCGGTAAATTAATGACAATATCATATATGATGAACAAAATCATATATTCTGTACAAATAATTATCTGTTTGTCTCATAATTAATTTCTACGCTTCATTGTGACATCTATGAAAATGCACACTGTAAATACTCTCATGTATATAATTTTAGGAAGATTATGCACTCCAAATAAATATTAATGTTGGGCATATTAAACCTTTTAAAAATATGTTCCACGATATATCGTGATGATTTCCACGCTATATCGTGTTCACCACACATATATTAATCTCTTCCACGATGATTTCCACGCTATGCGTATCGTGTTCAACACACATATATTAATCTTTCCCACAATGATTTCCACGCTATATCTTGGAAAAAACACATGTATAATAAAAGTTAATCCTTTCCACGATGATACCACCGCGGATGGAAAATATCAGTTTACCTGTTCCGTCGTGTTTTCCGCGACGGAGCCATCGTGGAAAGGATTAATTTCCGTGACAGAATAGTGGGAAATGTAAAAAACATGCTGTGCCCTCTGTATATCCATTGACATATGGTCTTTTTGTGTTCACTGGTTTGAGGTGAGAGGTATTTGTTAGTTTTGTTGATATTGGTGGAATTGTTGATTATCCCCCAGTACTAGGCATCAGGCACATTAATTTTATCCATGTCTGTACGTCTGTGTGTCTGTATGTCTGTACGTCTGCATGTCTGTACATCTGTACGTCTGTATGTCTGTACGTCTGTATGTCTGTACATCTGTACGTCTGTACATCTCTGTCTGTACATCTGTATGTCTACGTCTGTACGTCTGTGTCTGAACGTCTGTATGTCTGTACGTCTGTATGTCTGTACACCTGTACGTCTGTACATCTCTGTATGTCTACGTCTGTACATCTGTGTCTGTACATCTGTATGTCTATGTCTGTACGTCTGTACATCTGTATGTCTACGTCTGTACGTCTGTGTCTGTACATCTGTATGTCTTTGTCTGTATGTCTGAACATCTGTACGTCTGTATGTCTGTACGTCTGTATGTCTATATGTCTGTACGTCTATGTCTGTATGTCTATATGTCTATATGTCTGTATGTCTGTGCATCTGTACGTCTGTGCATCTGTACGTCTGTATGTCTGTCCGTCTATGTCTGTACGTCTGTATGTCTATATGTCTGTATGTCTGTGCATCTGTACGTCTGTATGTCTGTACGTCTGTACGTCTGTATGTCTGTATGTCTGTATGTCTGTACGTCTGTATGTCTGTATGTCTATATGTCTGTATGTCTGTGCATCTGTACGTCTGTATGTCTGTACGTCTACGTCTGTATGTCTCTGTCTGTACATTGGTACATCTGTACGTCTGTATGTCTACATCTGTACGTCGGTACGTCTGTGTGTCTGTACGTCTGTATGTCTACCAGTAAGTTCTCAATAGCTTAATTTCCTCACCAGCAAATCATTGGAAAGTTATATACAATGAGTGAATGAGTGATTGTTGTTTAATGCCAACTCAGCAATTTTTCAGCTATAAATGGCGAGAACAAATTAATTTTCAATGAGATGATGATGAGGTCAGTTTTGTACCAGACCAACATGCTTAGTTGGATTTTTATAGTGCTTGCTCACTGAAACAACAATCTGATGATAGATATGTCGCCCCACTCAGACACATTATCCTGATTCTGAGCCCACCACTCTTTGCTCTTTCTCCTTAATGCTGCATGCTTAGCTGAGAAGTAACAAATACCAATTTTATAGTCTTTGGTTTGACCCGATCGGAGCTTGAACCCACAATCTATCCCACTCGAGGCGAGCATGCTAACCATTACACCACCGATGCGGTTGGAAAGTTACTTATAAGGTCAGGGTCATTAAGGGTCTTCCAAATTTGATTTCTTATTTGTTTAATTTATATTTATTGTAGATATGCATCAAGATTGGTTAGAGAGGAAAGTGACGAGGTTGTGCCATTTGGTGTTGCTATTGGTGACACCGAATTATTGATAAATAACTTCACCAATAGAGGACAGATGTTTGAGGCAGTATTGACTGCTCAGGTGGCATGTGAAGGCACTTTTTTGCCACAACAAAATTCTTGCTCCACTTCAGGATTATCTAATGGAACAGATAAACCCTCTAAACAGGAAGACAAGTATGTTAGATAAACCCTCTAAACAGGAAGACAAGTATGTTAGATAAACCCTCTAAACAGGAAGACAAGTATGTTAGATAAACCCTCTAAACAGGAAGACAAGTATGTTAGATAAACCCTCTAAACAGGAAGACAAGTATGTTAGCTAAGCCCTCTAAACAGGAAGACAAGTATGTTAGATAAACCCTCTAAACAGGAAGACAAGTATGTTAGATAAACCCTCTAAACAGGAAGACAAGTATGTTAGATAAACCCTCTAAACAGGAAGACAAGTATATTAGATATAACCCTAAACAGGAAGACAAGTATGTTAGCTAATTCATCTTGATAAACCCTCTAAACAGGAAGACAAGTATGTTAGATAAACCCTCTAAACAGGAAGACAAGTATGTTAGCTAAGCCCTCTAAGCATGAAGACAAATATGTTAGCTAAGCCCTCTAAACAGGAAGACAAGTATGTTAGATAAACCCTCTAAACAGGAAGACAAGTATGTTAGATAAACCCTCTAAACAGGAAGACAAGTATGTTAGATAAACCCTCTAAACAGGAAGACAAGTATATTAGATATAACCCTAAACAGGAAGACAAGTATGTTAGCTAATTCATCTTGATAAACCCTCTAAACAGGAAGACAAGTATGTTAGATAAACCCTCTAAACAGGAAGACAAGTATGTTAGATAAACCCTCTAAACAGGAAGACAAGTATGTTAGATAAACCCTCTAAACAGGAAGACAAGTATGTTAGATAAACCCTCTAAACAGGAAGAGAAGTATGTTAGATAAACCCTCTAAACAGGAAGACAAGTATGTAAGCTAAGCCCTCTAAGCAGGAAGACAAATATGTTAGATAAACCCTCTAAACAGGAAGACAAGTATGTTAGATAAACCCTCTAAACAGGAAGACAAGTATGTTAGATAAACCCTCTAAAACAGGAAAACAAGTATGTTAGCTAATTCATCATGATAGACCCTCTAAACAGGAAAACAAGTATGTTAGCTAATTCATCATGATAAACCCTCTAAACAGGAAGACAAATATGTTAGATAAACCCTCTAAACAGGAAGACAAGTATGTTAGCTAATTATACCCCCGCTCCACCAGAGGGGAGTATACTGTTTTACCTCTGTCCATCCGTCCGTCCGTCCAAGATATTTTTCGTCGCATTTTTCTCAGCAACTATTGATTGCAGAAATCTAATATTTAGTCACAAGCTTCATATAGGTATGCCATATAGTGGGAAGCGTTTTTGGACCCGTCAGATTCCTACTTCCTGTTTGCCGACTTAGTTGGTTTTTATGCACATTGCTCATATATGCAGGGGTATCATAAGTGAGCATTAGCTCACAGTTCATCTTGTTCATCTTAATAAACCCTTTGAACAGGAAGACACGTATGTTAGCTAATTCATCATGATAAACCCTCTAAATAGGAAGACAAATATGTTAGATAAACCCTCTAAACAGGAAGACAAGTATGTTAGATAAACCCTCTAAACAGGAAGACAAGTATGTTAGATAAACCCTCTAAACAGGTAGCCCGAATAATCCAGTTGTTATATTACGCTTTGCTAAATTAACGCCTGAACGACTTTCTCGATAAAACGTGTCAATCGGAAGCTTCAAATTAGCAATGCATTCTGGGTATAAACTGCATGTGGTGACTTTTGGCACTAAAAGAAGGAGGAGCTTAAGAAATGTTTGTAAACAAAGGTCAATGGAGCGTTCAGGTGTCAAATGTTTTCATTATACCAACGTGTTTGACCTTACTAATCTAAAAGGTGAAAAGAGAAGAAATGTATGAAAACTAAATAATGAATTAAACATCGTTAATCAACTTGTCGATCTCCATTTCTTGTTGTTTGTAAACATTACCAGAAATTGAAAGAACCGCCTTGCGCATACTCGGCAAATAATCATCGCTGATTGGCTCTCTCTTTCAGAGAGCAGCTGACACGTTTTTATCACAAGGAGAGTTCAAGCCCTCATCCAGCGATAGTGCCGATAGAGGGCGCAGTATTATTCGAGTTACTAAACAGGAAGACAAGTATGTTAGATAAACCCTCTAAACAGGAAGACAAGTATGTTAGATAAACCCTCTAAACAGGAAGACAAGTATGTTAGATAAACCCTCTAAACAGGAATACAAGTATGTTAGCTAATTCGTCATGATTCTCTAAACAGGAAGACAAGTATGTTAGCTAATTCATCACGATTCTCTAAACAGGAAGACAAGTATGTTAGCTAATTCATAATTTTTGTCAATTTATTAGATATGTGTGATGTGACCATCAGCTGGTACCTTCTTTTTGTTTGGGTTGTTGATTGTAATGATTATTAAAAACATCAAGTGAAAAAGTGGCTAAAGTTGGTGTTCATTGTTTCCAAGAGAACAGTATATTGCTTAGTAAGACCAAGATGTTCAATTTGTTTAGAAATACCACATCTGTCCCTTTAGTCACAATTCCTCAGTCACTTAATTAACTTGGCTAATTATGAGATTTAATTGTCACTTGGCTCATTTCCCTATTAAAAATATGACTCATAAACCAGAACTGGTCATTATCTGTGCTTTAATTCTGTTATCTACCTGTCATACAGCAGTGACCTAATTTACATGCACCATTGACTTTGTTGAAATCTCATCTACAGATAGTTTGTTGTATGGCTAGCAAGAAAACATTTGTGAATGAAAAATATAGATATTTTTTTCAGGCTTTGTTAACATTGTCAATTGTTTTATTATTGCCAGTAAGTAAGGGTAATAACAAAATTACCGAACTCCGAACAATCTTACCAACGGAAAGTCAAAACTCATAAGTATATAAACAGACAAAATCAGTCAACAACCGGAAAACAGTATTATTACATAATGACTTTAAATATCCGTACTTTAGCTAAGTAAAGTTTAGAAGTCAATAAATAATGGTAATCACCTGCTGGAAGTAAGATTCACTGGATGATGTCATAATGGTAATCACCTGCTGGAAGTAAGATTCACTGGATGATGTCATAATGGTAATCACCTGCTGGAAGTAAGATTCACTGGATGATGTCATAATGGTAATCACCTGCTGGAAGTAAGATTCACTGGATGATGTCATAATGGTAATCACCTGCTGGAAGTAAGATTCACTGGATGATGTCATAATGGTAATCACCTGCTGGAAGTAAGATTCACTGGATGTCATAATGGTAATCACCTGCTGGAAGTAAGATTCACTGGATGATGTCATAATGGTAATCACCTGATGGAAGTAAGATTCACTGGATGATGTCATCATGGTAATCACCTGCTGGAAGTAAGATTCACTGGATGATGTCATAATGGTAATCACCTGCTGGAAGTAAGATTCACTGGATGATGTCATAATGGTAATCACCTGCTGGAAGTAAGATTCACTGGATGATGTCATAATGGTAATCACCTGCTGGAAGTAAGATTCACTGGATGATGTCATAATGGTAATCACCTGCTGGAAGTAAGATTCACTGGATGATGTCATAATGGTAATCACCTGCTGGAAGTAAGATTCACTGGATGACGTCATAATGGTAATCACCTGCTGGAAGTAAGATTCACTGGATGACGTCATAATGGTAATCACCTGCTGGAAGTAAGATTCACTGGATGATGTCATAATGGTAATCACCTGCTGGAAGTAAGATTCACTGGATGATGTCATAATGGTAATCACCTGTTGGAAGTAAGATTCACTGGATGACATCATAATGGTAATCACCTGCTGGAAGTAAGATTCACCGGATGACATCATAATGGTAATCACTTGCTGGAAGTAAGATTCACTGGATGATGTCATAATGGTAATCACCTGCTGGAAGTAAGATTCACTGGATGACATCATAATGGTAATCACCTGCTGAAAGTAAGATTCACTGGATGATGTCATAATGGTAATCACCTACTGGAAGTAAGATTCACTGGATGACATCATAATGGTAATCACCTACTGGAAGTAAGATTCACTGGATGACATCATAAAGGTAATCAGCTGCTGGAAGTAAGATTCACCGGATGACATCATAAGGTAATCACCGGCTGAAAGTAAGATTCACCGGATAACATCATAATGGTAATCACCTGCTGAAAGTAAGATTCACTGGATGACGTCATAATGGTAATCACCTGATGGAAGTAAGATTCACTGGATGACATCATAATGGTAATCACCTGCTGGAAGTAAGATTCACTGGATGACATCATAATGGTAATCATCTGCTGGAAGTAAGATTCACTGGATGACATCATAATGGTAATCACCTGCTGAAAGTAAGATTCACCGGATGACATCATAATGGTAATCACCTGCTGGAAGTAAGATTCACTGGATGATGTCATAAGCAGCTGAAAGTAAGATTCACTGGATGACATCATAATGGTAATCACCTGCTGGAAGTAAGATTCACTGGATGACATCATAATGGTAATCACCTGCTGGAAGTAAGATTCACTGGATGACCTCATAATGGTAATCATCTGCTGAAAGTAAGATTCACTGGATAACGTCATAATGGTAATCACCTGCTGGAAGTAAGATTCACTGGATGATGTCATAATGGTAATCATCAGCTGGAAGTAAGATTCACTGGATGATGTCATAATGGTAATCACCTGCTGGAAGTAAGATTCACTGGATGATGTCATAATGGTAATCACCTGCTGGAAGTAAGATTCACTGGATGATGTCATAATGGTAATCACCTGCTGGAAGTAAGATTCACTGGATGATGTCATAATGGTAATCACCTGCTGGAAGTAAGATTCACTGGATGATGTCATAATGGTAATCACCTGCTGGAAGTAAGATTCACTGGATGACGTCATAATGGTAATCACCTGCTGGAAGTAAGATTCACTGGATGATGTCATAATGGTAATCACCTGCTGGAAGTAAGATTCACTGGATGATGTCATAATGGTAATCACCTGCTGGAAGTAAGATTCACTGGATGACATCATAATGGTAATCACCTGCTGGAAGTAAGATTCACCGGATGACATCATAATGGTAATCACTTGCTGGAAGTAAGATTCACTGGATGATGTCATAATGGTAATCACCTGCTGGAAGTAAGATTCACTGGATGACATCATAATGGTAATCACCTGCTGAAAGTAAGATTCACTGGATGATGTCATAATGGTAATCACCTACTGGAAGTAAGATTCACTGGATGACATCATAATGGTAATCACCTACTGGAAGTAAGATTCACTGGATGACATCATAATGGTAATCACCTGCTGGAAGTAAGATTCACCGGATGACATCATAAGGTAATCACCGGCTGAAAGTAAGATTCACCGGATGACATCATAATGGTAATCACCTGCTGGAAGTAAGATTCACTGGATAACGTCATAATGGTAATCACCTGCTGGAAGTAAGATTCACTGGATGACATCATAATGGTAATCACCTGCTGGAAGTAAGATTCACTGGATGACATCATAATGGTTATCACCTGCTGGAAGTAAGATTCACTGGATGACATCATAATGGTAATCACCTGCTGGAAGTAAGATTCACTGGATGATGTCATAAGCAGCTGAAAGTAAGATTCACTGGATGACATCATAATGGTAATCACCTGCTGGAAGTAAGATTCACTGGATGACATCATAATGGTAATCACCTGCTGGAAGTAAGATTCACTGGATGACCTCATAATGGTAATCATCTGCTGAAAGTAAGATTCACTGGATGACGTCATAATGGTAATCACCTGCTGGAAGTAAGATTCACTGGATGACGTCATAATGGTAATCACCTGCTGGATTTAAGATTCACTGGATGACGTCATAATGGTAATCACCTGCTGGAAGTAAGATTCACTGGATGACATCATAATGGTAATCACCTGCTGGAAGTAAGATTCACTGGATGACGTCATAATGGTAATCACCTGCTGGAAGTAAGATTCACTGGATGATGTCATAATGGTAATCACCTGCTGGAAGTAAGATGCACTGGATGATGTCATAATGGTAATCATCTGCTGAAAGTAACATTCACTGGATGATGTCATAATGGTAATCATCTGCTGAAAGTAAGATTCACTGGATGACATCATAATGGTAATCATCTACTGAAAGTAACATTCACTGGATGACATTCATAATGGTAATCATCTGCTGGAAGTAAGATTCACTGGATGATGTCATAATGGTAATCACCTGCTGGAAGTAAGATTCACTGGATGACATCATAATGGTAATCACCTGCTGGAAGTAAGATTCACTAGATGATGTCATAATGGTAATCATCTGCTGAAAGTAAGATTCACTGGATGACGTCATAATGGTAATCATCTGCTGAAAGTAAGATTCACTGGATGATGTCATAAGCAGCTGGAAGTAAGATTCACTGGATGACATCATAATGGTAATCACCTGCTGGAAGTAAGATTCACTGGATGACATCATAATGGTAATCACCTGCTGGAAGTAAGATTCACTGGGTGATGTCATAATGGTAATCACCTGCTGGAAGTAAGATTCACTGGATGACGTCATAATGGTAATCACCTGCTGGAAGTAAGATTCACTGGATGACATCATAATGGTAATCACCTGCTGGAAGTAAGATTCACTGGATGACGTCATAATGGTAATCACCTGCTGGAAGTAAGATTCACTGGATGATGTCATAAGCAGCTGGAAGTAAGATTCACTGGATGACATCATAATGGTAATCACCTGCTGGAAGTAAGATTCACCGGATGACGTCATAATGGTAATCACCTGCTGGAAGTAAGATTCACTGGATGATGTCATAATGGTAATCACCTGCTGAAAGTAAGATTCACTGGATGACATCATAATGGTAATCACCTGCTGGAAGTAAGATTCACTGGATGATGTCATAATGGTAATCACCTACTGGAAGTAAGATTCACTGGATGATGTCATAAGCAGCTGGAAGTAAGATTCACTGGATGATGTCATAAGCAGCTGGAAGTAAGATTCACTGGATGACATCATAATGGTAATCACCTTCTGGAAGTAAGATTCACTGGATGATGTCATAATGGTAATCACCTGTTGGAAGTAAGATTCACTGGATGACGTCATAATGGTAATCACCTGCTGGAAGTAAGATTCACTGGATGATGTCATAATGGTAATCACCTGCTGGAAGTAAGATTCACTGGATGACATCATAATGGTAATCACCTGCTGGAAGTAAGATTCACCGGATGACATCATAGTGGTAATCACCTGCTGGAAGTAAAATTCACTGGATGACATCATAATGGTAATCACCTGCTGGAAGTAAGATTCACCGGATGACGTCATAATGGTATTCACCTGCTGGAAGTAAGATTCACTGGATAATGTCATAATGGTAATCACCTGCTGGAAGTAAGATTCACTGGATGATGTCATAATGGTAATCACCTGCTGGAAGTAAGATTCACTGGATGATGTCATAATGGTAATCACCTGCTGGAAGTAAGATTCACTGGATGACGTCATAATGGTAATCACCTGCTGGAAGTAAGATTCACTGGATGATGTCATAATGGTAATCACCTGCTGGAAGTAAGATTCACTGGATGATGTCATAATGGTAATCACCTGCTGGAAGTAAGATTCACTGGATGACATCATAATGGTAATCACCTGCTGGAAGTAAGATTCACCGGATGACATCATAATGGTAATCACTTGCTGGAAGTAAGATTCACTGGATGACGTCATAATGGTAATCACCTGCTGGAAGTAAGATTCACTGGATGACATCATAATGGTAATCACCTGCTGAAAGTAAGATTCACTGGATGATGTCATAATGGTAATCACCTACTGGAAGTAAGATTCACTGGATGACATCATAATGGTAATCACCTACTGGAAGTAAGATTCACTGGATGACATCATAATGGTAATTACCTGCTGGAAGTAAGATTCACCGGATGACATCATAAGGTAATCACCGGCTGAAAGTAAGATTCACCGGATGACATCATAATGGTAATCACCTGCTGGAAGTAAGATTCACTGGATAACGTCATAATGGTAATCACCTGCTGGAAGTAAGATTCACTGGATGACATCATAATGGTAATCACCTGCTGGAAGTAAGATTCACTGGATGACATCATAATGGTAATCACCTGCTGGAAGTAAGATTCACTGGATGACATCATAATGGTAATCACCTGCTGGAAGTAAGATTCACTGGATGATGTCATAAGCAGCTGAAAGTAAGATTCACTGGATGACATCATAATGGTAATCACCTGCTGGAAGTAAGATTCACTGGATGACATCATAATGGTAATCACCTGCTGGAAGTAAGATTCACTGGATGACCTCATAATGGTAATCATCTGCTGAAAGTAAGATTCACTGGATGACGTCATAATGGTAATCACCTGCTGGAAGTAAGATTCACTGGATGACGTCATAATGGTAATCACCTGCTGGATTTAAGATTCACTGGATGACGTCATAATGGTAATCACCTGCTGGAAGTAAGATTCACTGGATGACATCATAATGGTAATCACCTGCTGGAAGTAAGATTCACTGGATGACGTCATAATGGTAATCACCTGCTGGAAGTAAGATTCACTGGATGATGTCATAATGGTAATCACCTGCTGGAAGTAAGATTCACTGGATGATGTCATAATGGTAATCATCTGCTGAAAGTAACATTCACTGGATGATGTCATAATGGTAATCATCTGCTGAAAGTAAGATTCACTGGATGACATCATAATGGTAATCATCTGCTGAAAGTAAGATTCACTGGATGATGTCATAATGGTAATCACCTGCTGGAAGTAAGATTCACTGGATGACGTCATAATGGTAATCATCTGCTGGAAGTAAGATTCACTGGATGATGTCATAATGGTAATCACCTGCTGGAAGTAAGATTCACTGGATGACATCATAATGGTAATCACCTGCTGGAAGATGATGTCATAATGGTAATCATCTGCTGAAAGTAAGATTCACTGGATGACGTCATAATGGTAATCATCTGCTGAAAGTAGGATTCACTGGATGATGTCATAAGCAGCTGGAAGTAAGATTCACTGGATGACATCATAATGGTAATCACCTGCTGGAAGTAAGATTCACTGGATGACATCATAATGGTAATCACCTGCTGGAAGTAAGATTCACTGGGTGATGTCATAATGGTAATCACCTGCTGGAAGTAAGATTCACTGGATGACGTCATAATGGTAATCACCTGCTGGAAGTAAGATTCACTGGATGACATCATAATGGTAATCACCTGCTGGAAGTAAGATTCACTGGATGACGTCATAATGGTAATCACCTGCTGGAAGTAAGATTCACTGGATGATGTCATAAGCAGCTGGAAGTAAGATTCACTGGATGACATCATAATGGTAATCACCTGCTGGAAGTAAGATTCACTGGATGACGTCATAATGGTAATCACCTGCTGGAAGTAAGATTCACTGGATGATGTCATAATGGTAATCACCTGCTGAAAGTAAGATTCACTGGATGACATCATAATGGTAATCACCTGCTGGAAGTAAGATTCACTGGATGATGTCATAATGGTAATCACCTGCTGGAAGTAAGATTCACTGGATGATGTCATAAGCAGCTGGAAGTAAGATTCACTGGATGATGTCATAAGCAGCTGGAAGTAAGATTCACTGGATGACATCATAATGGTAATCACCTTCTGGAAGTAAGATTCACTGGATGATGTCATAATGGTAATCACCTGTAGGAAGTAAGATTCACTGGATGACGTCATAATGGTAATCACCTGCTGGAAGTAAGATTCACTGGATGATGTCATAATGGTAATCACCTGCTGGAAGTAAGATTCACTGGATGACATCATAATGGTAATCACCTGCTGGAAGTAAGATTCACCGGATGACATCATAGTGGTAATCACCTGCTGGAAGTAAAATTCACTGGATGACATCAAAATGGTAATCACCTGCTGGAAGTAAGATTCACCGGATGACGTCATAATGGTATTCACCTGCTGGAAGTAAGATTCACTGGATGACATCATAATGGTAATCACCTGCTGGAAGTAAGATTCACTGGATGATGTCATAATGGTAATCACCTGCTGGATTTAAGATTCACTGGAAGACGTCATAATGGTAATCACCTGCTGGAAGTAAGATTAACTGGATGACATCATAATGGTAATCACCTGCTGGAAGTAAGATTCACTGGATGACGTCATAATGGTAATCACCTGCTGGAAGTAAGATTCACTGGATGATGTCATAATGGTAATCACCTGCTGGAAGTAAGATTCACTGGATGACGTCATAATGGTAATCATCTGCTGAAAGTAACATTCACTGAATGATATCATAATGGTAATCATCTGCTGAAAGTAAGATTCACCGGATGACATCATAATGGTAATCATCTGCTGAAAGTAAGATTCACTGGATGATGTCATAATGGTAATCACCTGCTGGAAGTAAGATTCACTGGATGACATCATAATGGTAATCACCTGCTGGAAGTAAGATTCACTGGATGATGTCATAATGGTAATCACCTGCTGGAAGTAAGATTCACTAGATGAATTCACTAGATGACGTCATAATGGTAATCATCTGCTGAAAGTAAGATTCACTGGATGACGTCATAATGGTAATCATCTACTGAAAGTAAGATTCACTGGATGATGTCATAAGCAGCTGGAAGTAAGATTCACTGGATGACATCATAATGGTAATCACCTGCTGGAAGTAAGATTCACTGGATGACATCATAATGGTAATCACCTGCTGGAAGTAAGATTCGCTGGGTGATGTCATAATGGTAATCACCTGCTGGAAGTAAGATTCACTGGATGACGTCATAATGGTAATCACCTGCTGGAAGTAAGATTCACTGGATGACGTCATAATG
Organism: Bathymodiolus brooksi; assembly: GCA_963680875.1. Classification (NCBI taxonomy): domain Eukaryota; kingdom Metazoa; phylum Mollusca; class Bivalvia; order Mytilida; family Modiolidae; genus Bathymodiolus; species Bathymodiolus brooksi. Next base: position 258,514 of record OY804582.1, on the reverse strand, counting down.
GTAATCACCTGCTGGAAGTAAGATTCACTGGATGATGTCATAAGCAGCTGGAAGTAAGATTCACTGGATGACATCATAATGGTAATCACCTGCTGGAAGTAAGATTCACTAGATGATGTCATAATGGTAATCATCTGCTGAAAGTAAGATTCACTGGATGACGTCATAATGGTAATCATCTGCTGAAAGTAAGATTCACTGGATGATGTCATAAGCAGCTGGAAGTAAGATTCACTGGATGACATCATAATGGTAATCACCTGCTGGAAGTAAGATTCACTGGATGACATCATAATGGTAATCACCTGCTGGAAGTAAGATTCACTGGGTGATGTCATAATGGTAATCACCTGCTGGAAGTAAGATTCACTGGATGACGTCATAATGGTAATCACCTGCTGGAAGTAAGATTCACTGGATGACATCATAATGGTAATCACCTGCTGGAAGTAAGATTCACTGGATGACGTCATAATGGTAATCACCTGCTGGAAGTAAGATTCACTGGATGATGTCATAAGCAGCTGGAAGTAACTGGATGACATCATAATGGTAATCACCTGCTGGAAGTAAGATTCACCGGATGACGTCATAATGGTAATCACCTGCTGGAAGTAAGATTCACTGGATGATGTCATAATGGTAATCACCTGCTGAAAGTAAGATTCACTGGATGACATCATAATGGTAATCACCTGCTGGAAGTAAGATTCACTGGATGATGTCATAATGGTAATCACCTGCTGGAAGTAAGATTCACTGGATGATGTCATAAGCAGCTGGAAGTAAGATTCACTGGATGATGTCATAAGCAGCTGGAAGTAAGATTCACTGGATGACATCATAATGGTAATCACCTTCTGGAAGTAAGATTCACTGGATGATGTCATAATGGTAATCACCTGTAGGAAGTAAGATTCACTGGATGACGTCATAATGGTAATCACCTGCTGGAAGTAAGATTCACTGGATGATGTCATAATGGTAATCACCTGCTGGAAGTAAGATTCACTGGATGACATCATAATGGTAATCACCTGCTGGAAGTAAGATTCACCGGATGACATCATAGTGGTAATCACCTGCTGGAAGTAAAATTCACTGGATGACATCAAAATGGTAATCACCTGCTGGAAGTAAGATTCACCGGATGACGTCATAATGGTATTCACCTGCTGGAAGTAAGATTCACTGGATGACATCATAATGGTAATCACCTGCTGGAAGTAAGATTCACTGGATGATGTCATAATGGTAATCACCTGCTGGATTTAAGATTCACTGGAAGACGTCATAATGGTAATCACCTGCTGGAAGTAAGATTCACTGGATGACATCATAATGGTAATCACCTGCTGGAAGTAAGATTCACTGGATGACGTCATAATGGTAATCACCTGCTGGAAGTAAGATTCACTGGATGATGTCATAATGGTAATCACCTGCTGGAAGTAAGATTCACTGGATGACGTCATAATGGTAATCATCTGCTGAAAGTAACATTCACTGAATGATATCATAATGGTAATCATCTGCTGAAAGTAAGATTCACCGGATGACATCATAATGGTAATCATCTGCTGAAAGTAAGATTCACTGGATGATGTCATAATGGTAATCACCTGCTGGAAGTAAGATTCACTGGATGACATCATAATGGTAATCACCTGCTGGAAGTAAGATTCACTGGATGATGTCATAATGGTAATCACCTGCTGGAAGTAAGATTCACTAGATGACGTCATAATGGTAATCACCTGCTGGAAGTAAGATTCACTGGATGATGTCATAATGGTAATCACCTGCTGGAAGTAAGATTCACTGGATGACGTCATAATGGTAATCACCTGCTGGAAGTAAGATTCACTGGATGACGTCATAAGCATTATAGTATATGTAATAAAACAATTACATACTTTAATTTTGTATCAATGAATATGAGTTTTTATTGACCTGCAAAACCAATATTGACCTTAGCCTTTGGCTTCTGTCAATATTATTTTACAGGTCAATAAAAACTCATACTGTAATTGTATAGTATTGTATCTATGGAATGATAATTGATTACATTTTCTACAGGTTATTAAAGAAGTGTGTACAGAGACTGGCAGATTGGTATTTCTACAATGGTTCTCCAATATTGTCAGCCTGTTGTTACTTGTCTGTAGATGATACAGTGGTAAGATCATTATTCCCTACCTAACCATAACCCTAACCCCTAATCATGATCATTATACCCTACCTAACCCTAACCCCTAATCATGATCATTATACCCTACCTAACCCTAATCATGATCATTATACCCTACCTAACCCTAACCCCTAATCAAGATCATTATACCCTACCTAACCCTAACCCCTAATCATGATCATTATAATTAGATATATGTCTAGTGGAAAGATCAGGAGGTTTGGGTGGTGTCACAAGTGGAGCAGGAACTGTTAATCCTTCTGGAGCAACTGAATTCACCCCTGGTTTTTAGTGGGGCAGGAACTGTTAATCCTTCTGGAGCAACTGAATTCACCCCTGGTTTTTAGTGGGGCAGGAACTGTTAATTCTTCTGGAGCAACTGAATTCACCCCTGGTTTTTAGTGGGGCAGGAACTGTTAATTCTTCTGGAGCAACTGAATTCACCCCTGGTTTTTAGTGGGGCAGGAACTGTTAATCCTTCTGGAGCAACTGAATTCACCCCTGGTTTTTAGTGGGGCAGGAACTGTTAATCCTTCTGGAGCAACTGAATTCACCCCTGGTTTTTAGTGGGGCAGGAACTGTTAATCCTTCTGGAGCAACTGAATTCACCCCTGGTTTTTAGTGGGGCAGGAACTGTTAATCCTTCTGGAGCAACTGAATTCACCCCTGGTTTTTAGTGGGGCAGGAACTGTTAATTCTTCTGGAGCAACTGAATTCACCCCTGGTTTTTAGTGGGGCAGGAACTGTTAATTCTTCTGGAGCAACTGAATTCACCCCTGGTTTTTAGTGGGGCAGGAACTGTTAATCCTTCTGGAGCAACTGAATTTACCCCTGGTTTTTAGTGGGGTAGGAACTGTTAATTCTTCTGGAGCAACTGAATTCAGCCCTGGTTTTTAGTGGGGCAGGAACTGTTAATCCTTCTGGAGCAATTGAATTCACCCCTGGTTTTTAGTGGGGCAGGAACTGTTAATCCTTCTGGAGCAACTGAATTCACCCCTGGTTTTTAGTGGGGCAGGAACTGTTAATTCTTCTGGAGCAACTGAATTCACCCCTGGTTTTTAGTGGGGCAGGAACTGTTAATTCTACTGGAGCAACTGAATTCACCCCTGGTTTTTAGTGGGGCAGGAACTGTTAATCCTTCTGGAGCAACTGAATTCACCCCTGGTTTTTAGTGGGGCAGGAACTGTTAATCCTTCTGGAGCAACTGAATTCACCCCTGGTTTTTAGTGGGGCAGGAACTGTTGATCCTTCTGGAGCAACTGAATTCACCCCTGGTTTTTATATTGGGTTTGTGTTGCTCAATCAATAGTTTTCTGTGTAGTGTGGATCATTGTTTGTCTTTTTCCTTTTGGCCATTTTATTGTCTGTCTTTCTTCCAATTTATCGATTGTGATTACCCCTTTAGTGTCTTCAAACTTTTCATAGAGAAGTTAATCTTACAAATTGTGTTGTAGGGAGCAATTGGAATACTCATTAGAGGTCATGAATTAGAACTTGCAGTTGCCATGGGAACAGTGTTAGGAAGTGTTCCAGACCAGACAAATCTAGCAATAGAATATTTATCAAGAAGATGTGAACATCTTAGCAAATGGTAAGTCAGTGTTCATACTGTAACCTTGATACAGAAATCAAGCTTATTGTCTTGTCTAACCACAAGCACATTTAGAATATAGAAGTTTATGAAAAAATAGTTTAAACAATTCCACCAATATCAATAATATAAACAATTAATACTCTCACCTCAAATCATTAAACATTAAAAACACCACAACATATGATTTTGGAAATCTAGGTCCTGACTTAAGAAAGGCTAAAAAATGTGGGAAGGATCAACCAGTTAATGGGACCACAAACCTCCTCCTCTTGATAAAGCAGTTAATGGGAGCCCAAACCTCCCCCTCTTGATAAAGCAGTTAATGGGACCACAAACCTCCTCCTCTTGATAAAACAGTTAATGTGACCCAAAACCTCCCCCTCTTGATAAACCAGTTAATGGGACCACAAACCTCCCCCTCTTGATAAAGCAGTTAATGTGACCACAAACCTCCCCCTCTTGATAAACCAGTTAATGGGACCACAAACCTCCCCCTCTTGATAAACCAGTTAATGGGAGCCCAAGCCTCCCCCTCTTGATAAACCAGTTAATGGGACCACAAACCTCCTCCTCTTGATAAAGCAGTTAATGGGAGCCCAAACCTCCCCCTCTTGATAAAGCAGTTAATGGGACCACAAACCTCCCCCTCTTGATAAACCAGTTAATGGGAGCCCAAGCCTCCCCCTCTTGATAAACCAGTTAATGGGACCACAAACCTCCTCCTCTTGATAAAGCAGTTAATGGGAGACCAAACCTCCCCCTCTTGATAAAGCAGTTAATGGGACCACAAACCTCCTCCTCTTGATAAAACAGTTAATGTGACCCCAAACCTCCCCCTCTTGATAAAGCAGTTAATGGGACCACAAACCTCCCTCTCTTGATAAACCAGTTAATGGGACCACAAACCTCCCCCTCTTGATAAAGCAGTTAATGTGACCACAAACCTCCCCCTCTTGATAAATCAGTTAATGGGACCACAAACCTCCCCCTCTTGATAAAGCAGTTAATGGGAGCCCAAACCTCCCCCTCTTGATAAACCAGTTAATGGGACCACAAACCTCCTCCTCTTGATCAAGCAGTTAATGGGACCACAAACCTCCCCCTCTTGATAAACCAGTTAATGGGACCACAAACCTCCTCCTCTTGATAAAGCAGTTAATGTGACCCCAAACCCCCCCTCTTGATAAACCAGTTAATGGGACCACAAACCTCCCCCTCTTGATAAACCAGTTAATGGGACCACAAACCTCCCCCTCTTGATAAACCAGTTAAAGGGAGCCCAAACCTCCCCCTCTTGATAAACCAGTTAATGGGACCACAAACCTCCTCCTCTTGATAAACCAGTTAATGGGACCACAAACCTCCCCCTCTTGATAAAGCAGTTAATGAGACCATAAACCTCCTCCTCTTGATAAAGCAGCTAATGTGACCCCAAACCCCCCTCTTGATAAACCAGTTAATGGAACCACAAACCTCCTCCTCTTGATAAAGCAGTTAATGGGACCACAAACCTCCCCCTCTTGATAAACCAGTTAATGAGACCACAAACCTCCACCTCTTGATAAAGCAGTTAATGGGACCACAAACCTCCCCCTCTTGATAAAGCAGTTAATGTGACCCCAAAGCTCCCCCTCTTGATAAACCAGTTAATGGGACCACAAACCTCCTCCTCTTGATAAAGCAGTTAATGGGACCACAAACCTCCTCCTCTTGATAAACCAGTTAATGGGACCACAAGCCTCCTCCTCTTGATAAACCAGTTAATTTGACCCTAAACTTCCCCTCTTGATAAACCAGTTAATGGGACCACAAGCCTCCTCCTCTTGATAAAGCAGTTAATGGGATCACAAACCTCCCCCTCTTGATAAACCAGTTAATTGGACCACAAGCCTCCTCCTCTTGATAAAGCAGTTAATGGGACCACAAACCTCCCCCTCTTGATAAAGCAGTTAATGGGAGCCCAAACCTCCCCCTCTTGATAAACCAGTTAATGGGACCACAAACCTCCCCCTCTTGATAAAGCAGTTAATGGGAGCCCAAACCTCCCCCTCTTGATAAACCAGTTAATGTGACCACAAACCTCCCCCTCTTGATAAAGCAGTTAATGTGACCACAAACCTCCCCCTCTTGATAAAGCAGTTAATGTGACCACAAACCTCCCACTCTTGATAAACCAGTTAATGGGACCACACACCTCCTCCTCTTGATAGACCCGTTAATGGGACCACAAACCTCCCCCTCTTGATAAACCAGTTAATGGGACCACAAATCTCCCCCTCTTGATAAAGCAGTTAATGTGACCCCAAACCTCCCCCTCTTGATAAAGCAGTTAATGGGAGCCCAAACCTCCCCCTCTTGATAAAGCAGTTAATGGGACCACAAACCTCCTCCTCTTGATAAAGGAGTTAATGTGACCTCAAACCTCCCCCTCTTGATAAAGCAGTTAATGGGAGACCAAACCTCCCCCTCTTGATAAACCAGTTAATGGGACCACAAACCTCCCCCTCTTGATAAAGCAGTTAATGTGACCCCAAAGCTCCCCCTCTTGATAAACCAGTTAATGGGACCACAAACCTCCTCCTCTTGATAAAGCAGTTAATGGGACCACAAACCTCCTCCTCTTGATAAACCAGTTAATGGGACCACAAGCCTCCTCCTCTTGATAAACCAGTTAATTTGACCCTAAACTTCCCCTCTTGATAAACCAGTTAATGGGACCACAAGCCTACTCCTCTTGATAAAGCAGTTAATGGGATCACAAACCTCCCCCTCTTGATAAACCAGTTAATTGGACCACAAGCCTCCTCCTCTTGATAAAGCAGTTAATGGGACCACAAACCTCCCCCTCTTGATAAAGCAGTTAATGGGAGCCCAAACCTCCCCCTCTTGATAAACCAGTTAATGGGACCACAAACCTCCCCCTCTTGATAAAGCAGTTAATGGGAGCCCAAACCTCCCCCTCTTGATAAACCAGTTAATGTGACCACAAACCTCCCCCTCTTGATAAAGCAGTTAATGTGACCACAAACCTCCCCCTCTTGATAAAGCAGTTAATGTGACCACAAACCTCCCACTCTTGATAAACCAGTTAATGGGACCACAAACCTCCTCCTCTTGATAGACCCGTTAATGGGACCACAAACCTCCCCCTCTTGATAAACCAGTTAATGGGACCACAAATCTCCCCCTCTTGATAAAGCAGTTAATGTGACCCCAAACCTCCCCCTCTTGATAAAGCAGTTAATGGGAGCCCAAACCTCCCCCTCTTGATAAAGCAGTTAATGGGACCACAAACCTCCTCCTCTTGATAAAGCAGTTAATGTGACCCCAAACCTCCCCCTCTTGATAAAGCAGTTAATGGGAGACCAAACCTCCCCCTCTTGATAAACCAGTTAATGGGACCACAAACCTCCTCCTCTTGATAAACCAGTTAATTTGACCCTAAACTTCCCCTCTTGATAAACCAGTTAATGGGACCACAAGCCTCCTCCTCTTGATAAAGCAGTTAATGGGATCACAAACCTCCCCCTCTTGATAAACCAGTTAATTGGACCACAAGCCTCCTCCTCTTGATAAAGCAGAAAATGGGAGACCAAACCTCCCCCTCTTGATAAAGCAGTTAATGGGACCACAATCCTCCCCCTCTTGATAAAGCAGTTAATGTGACCCCCCCCCCCCCTCTTGATAAAGCAGTTAATGGGTGACCAAACCTCCCCCTCTTGATAAACCAGTTAATGGGACCACAAACCTCCTCCTCTTGATAAAGCAGTTAATGTGACCACAAACCTCCCCCTCTTGATAAAGCAGTTAATGTGACCACAAACCTCCCCCTCTTGATAAACCAGTTAATGGGACCACAAACCTCCCCCTCTTGATAAAGCAGTTAATGTGACCACAAACCTCCCCCTCTTGATAAACCAGTTAATGGGACCACAAACCTCCCCCTCTTGATAAACCAGTTAATGGGACCACAAACCTCCCCTTCTTGATAAAGCAGTTAATGTGACCACAAACCTCCCCCTCTTGATAAACCAGTTAATGGGACCACAACCCCCCCCCCCCCTCTTGATAAAGCAGTTAATGTGACCACAAACCTCCCCCTCTTGATAAAGCAGTTAATGGGACCACAAACCTCCCCCTCTTGATAAAGCAGTTAATGTGACCACAAGCCTCCCCCTCTTGATAAAGCAGTTAATGTGACCACAAACCTCCCCCTCTTGATAAACCAGTTAATGGGACCACAAACCTCCCCTTCTTGATAAAGCAGTTAATGTGACCACAAACCTCCCCCTCTTGATAAACCAGTTAATGGGACCACAACCCCCCCCCCCCTCTTGATAAAGCAGTTAATGGGAGACCAAACCTCCCCCTCTTGATAAACCAGTTAATGGGACCACAAACCTCCTCCTCTTGATAAAGCAGTTAATGTGACCACAAACCTCCCCCTCTTGATAAAGCAGTTAATGTGACCACAAACCTCCCCCTCTTGATAAACCAGTTAATGGGACCACAAACCTCCCCCTCTTGATGAAGCAGTTAATGTGACCACAAACCTCCCCCTCTTGATAAACCAGTTAATGGGACCACAAACCTCCCCCTCTTGATAAACCAGTTAATGGGACCACAAACCTCCCCCTCTTGATAAACCAGTTAATGGGACCACAAATCTCCCCCTCTTGATAAAGCAGTTAATGTGACCCCAAACCTCCCCCTCTTGATAAAGCAGTTAATGGGAGCCCAAACCTCCTCCTCTTGATAAAGCAGTTAATGGGACCACAAACCTCCTCCTCTTGATAAAGCAGTTAATGTGACCCCAAACCTCCCCCTCTTGATAAAGCAGTTAATGGGAGACCAAACCTCCCCCTCTTGATAAACCAGTTAATGGGACCACAAACCTTCCCCTCTTGATAAAGCAGTTAATGGGACCACAATCCTCCCCCTCTTGATAAAGCAGTTAATGTGACCCCCCCCCCCTCTTGATAAAGCAGTTAATGGGAGACCAAACCTCCCCCTCTTGATAAACCAGTTAATGGGAGCCCAAACCTCCCCCTCTTGATAAAGCAGTTAATGGGACCACAAACCTCCTCCTCTTGATAAAGGAGTTAATGTGACCTCAAACCTCCCCCTCTTGATAAAGCAGTTAATGGGAGACCAAACCTCCCCCTCTTGATAAACCAGTTAATGGGACCACAAACCTCCCCCTCTTGATAAAGCAGTTAATGTGACCCCAAAGCTCCCCCTCTTGATAAACCAGTTAATGGGACCACAAACCTCCTCCTCTTGATAAAGCAGTTAATGGGACCACAAACCTCCTCCTCTTGATAAACCAGTTAATGGGACCACAAGCCTCCTCCTCTTGATAAACCAGTTAATTTGACCCTAAACTTCCCCTCTTGATAAACCAGTTAATGGGACCACAAGCCTACTCCTCTTGATAAAGCAGTTAATGGGATCACAAACCTCCCCCTCTTGATAAACCAGTTAATTGGACCACAAGCCTCCTCCTCTTGATAAAGCAGTTAATGGGACCACAAACCTCCCCCTCTTGATAAAGCAGTTAATGGGAGCCCAAACCTCCCCCTCTTGATAAACCAGTTAATGGGACCACAAACCTCCCCCTCTTGATAAAGCAGTTAATGGGAGCCCAAACCTCCCCCTCTTGATAAACCAGTTAATGTGACCACAAACCTCCCCCTCTTGATAAAGCAGTTAATGTGACCACAAACCTCCCCCTCTTGATAAAGCAGTTAATGTGACCACAAACCTCCCACTCTTGATAAACCAGTTAATGGGACCACAAACCTCCTCCTCTTGATAGACCCGTTAATGGGACCACAAACCTCCCCCTCTTGATAAACCAGTTAATGGGACCACAAATCTCCCCCTCTTGATAAAGCAGTTAATGTGACCCCAAACCTCCCCCTCTTGATAAAGCAGTTAATGGGAGCCCAAACCTCCCCCTCTTGATAAAGCAGTTAATGGGACCACAAACCTCCTCCTCTTGATAAAGCAGTTAATGTGACCCCAAACCTCCCCCTCTTGATAAAGCAGTTAATGGGAGACCAAACCTCCCCCTCTTGATAAACCAGTTAATGGGACCACAAACCTCCTCCTCTTGATAAACCAGTTAATTTGACCCTAAACTTCCCCTCTTGATAAACCAGTTAATGGGACCACAAGCCTCCTCCTCTTGATAAAGCAGTTAATGGGATCACAAACCTCCCCCTCTTGATAAACCAGTTAATTGGACCACAAGCCTCCTCCTCTTGATAAAGCAGAAAATGGGAGACCAAACCTCCCCCTCTTGATAAAGCAGTTAATGGGACCACAATCCTCCCCCTCTTGATAAAGCAGTTAATGTGACCCCCCCCCCCCTCTTGATAAAGCAGTTAATGGGTGACCAAACCTCCCCCTCTTGATAAACCAGTTAATGGGACCACAAACCTCCTCCTCTTGATAAAGCAGTTAATGTGACCACAAACCTCCCCCTCTTGATAAAGCAGTTAATGTGACCACAAACCTCCCCCTCTTGATAAACCAGTTAATGGGACCACAAACCTCCCCCTCTTGATAAAGCAGTTAATGTGACCACAAACCTCCCCCTCTTGATAAACCAGTTAATGGGACCACAAACCTCCCCCTCTTGATAAACCAGTTAATGGGACCACAAACCTCCCCTTCTTGATAAAGCAGTTAATGTGACCACAAACCTCCCCCTCTTGATAAACCAGTTAATGGGACCACAACCCCCCCCCCCCCCCTCTTGATAAAGCAGTTAATGTGACCACAAACCTCCCCCTCTTGATAAAGCAGTTAATGGGACCACAAACCTCCCCCTCTTGATAAAGCAGTTAATGTGACCACAAGCCTCCCCCTCTTGATAAAGCAGTTAATGTGACCACAAACCTCCCCCTCTTGATAAACCAGTTAATGGGACCACAAACCTCCCCTTCTTGATAAAGCAGTTAATGTGACCACAAACCTCCCCCTCTTGATAAACCAGTTAATGGGACCACAACCCCCCCCCCCCTCTTGATAAAGCAGTTAATGGGAGACCAAACCTCCCCCTCTTGATAAACCAGTTAATGGGACCACAAACCTCCTCCTCTTGATAAAGCAGTTAATGTGACCACAAACCTCCCCCTCTTGATAAAGCAGTTAATGTGACCACAAACCTCCCCCTCTTGATAAACCAGTTAATGGGACCACAAACCTCCCCCTCTTGATGAAGCAGTTAATGTGACCACAAACCTCCCCCTCTTGATAAACCAGTTAATGGGACCACAAACCTCCCCCTCTTGATAAACCAGTTAATGGGACCACAAACCCCCCCCTCTTGATAAACCAGTTAATGGGACCACAAATCTCCCCCTCTTGATAAAGCAGTTAATGTGACCCCAAACCTCCCCCTCTTGATAAAGCAGTTAATGGGAGCCCAAACCTCCTCCTCTTGATAAAGCAGTTAATGGGACCACAAACCTCCTCCTCTTGATAAAGCAGTTAATGTGACCCCAAACCTCCCCCTCTTGATAAAGCAGTTAATGGGAGACCAAACCTCCCCCTCTTGATAAACCAGTTAATGGGACCACAAACCTTCCCCTCTTGATAAAGCAGTTAATGGGACCACAATCCTCCCCCTCTTGATAAAGCAGTTAATGTGACCCCCCCCCCCCTCTTGATAAAGCAGTTAATGGGAGACCAAACCTCCCCCTCTTGATAAACCAGTTAATGGGACCACAAACCTCCTCCTCTTGATAAAGCAGTTAATGTGACCACAAACCTCCCCCTCTTGATAAAGCAGTTAATGTGACCACAAACCTCCCCCTCTTGATAAACCAGTTAATGGGACCACAAACCTCCCCCTCTTGATAAAGCAGTTAATGTGACCACAAACCTCCCCCTCTTGATAAACCAGTTAATGGGACCACAAAGCTCCCCCTCTTGATAAACCAGTTAATGGGACCACAAACCGCCCCTTCTTGATAAAGCAGTTAATGTGACCACAAACCTCCCCCTCTTGATAAACCAGTTAATGGGACCACAACCCCCCCCCCCCCCTCTTGATAAAGCAGTTAATGTGACCACAAACCTCCCCCTCTTGATAAAGCAGTTAATGGGACCACAAACCTCCCCCTCTTGATAAAGCAGTTAATGTGACCACAAGCCTCCCCCTCTTGATAAAGCAGTTAATGTGACCACAAACCTCCCCCTCTTGATAAAGCAGTTAATGGGACCACAAACCTCCCCTTCTTGATAAAGCAGTTAATGTGACCACAAACCTCCCCCTCTTGATAAACCAGTTAATGGGACCACAACCCCCCCCCCCCCCCCTCTTGATAAAGCAGTTAATGGGAGACCAAACCTCCCCCTCTTGATAAACCAGTTAATGGGACCACAAACCTCCTCCTCTTGATAAAGCAGTTAATGTGACCACAAACCTCCCCCTCTTGATAAAGCAGTTAATGTGACCACAAACCTCCCCCTCTTGATAAACCAGTTAATGGGACCACAAACCTCCCCCTCTTGATAAAGCAGTTAATGTGACCACAAACCTCCCCCTCTTGATAAACCAGTTAATGGGACCACAAACCTCCCCCTCTTGATAAACCAGTTAATGGGACCACAAACCTCCCCTTCTTGATAAAGCAGTTAATGTGACCACAAACCTCCCCCTCTTGATAAACCAGTTAATGGGACCACAACCCCCCCCCCCCCCTCTTGATAAAGCAGTTAATGTGACCACAAACCTCCCCCTCTTGATAAAGCAGTTAATGGGACCACAAACCTCCCCCTCTTGATAAAGCAGTTAATGTGACCACAAGCCTCCCCCTCTTGATAAAGCAGTTAATGTGACCACAAACCTCCCCCTCTTGATAAACCAGTTAATGGGACCACAAACCTCCCCTTCTTGATAAAGCAGTTAATGTGACCACAAACCTCCCCCTCTTGATAAACCAGTTAATGGGACCACAACCCCCCCCCCCCTCTTGATAAAGCAGTTAATGTGACCACAAACCTCCCCCTCTTGATAAAGCAGTTAATGGGACCACAAACCTCCCCCTCTTGATAAAGCAGTTAATGTGACCACAAGCCTCCCCCTCTTGATAAAGCAGTTAATGTGACCACAAACCTCCCCCTCTTGATAAACCAGTTAATGGGACCACAAACTTCCCCCTCTTGATAAAGCAGTTAATGTGACCACAAACCTCCCCCTCTTGATAAAGCAGTTAATGGGACCACAAACCTCCCCCTCTTGATAAAGCAGTTAATGGAACCACAAACCTCCCCCTCTTGATAAAGCAGTTAATGTGACCCCAAACCTCCCCCTCTTGATAAAGCAGTTAATGGGAGCCCAAACCTCCCCCTCTTGATAAACCAGTTAATGGGACCACAAACCTCCTCCTCTTGATAAAGCAGTTAATGTGACCCCAAACCTCCCCCTCTTGATAAAGCAGTTAATGGGAGACCAAACCTCCCCCTCTTGATAAACCAGTTAATGGGACCACAAAACTCCCCCTCTTGATAAAGCAGAAAATGGGAGACCAAACCTCCCCCTCTTGATAAAGCAGTTAATGGGACCACAATCCTCCCCCTCTTGATAAAGCAGTTAATGTGACCCCAAACCCCCCCCCCCCCCCCCCTCTTGATAAAGCAGTTAATGGGAGACCAAACCTCCCTCTCTTGATAAACCAGTTAATGGGACCACAAACCTCCTCCTCTTGATAAAGCAGTTAATGTGACCACAAACCTCCCCCTTTTGATAAACCAGTTAATGGGACCACAAACCTCCCCCTCTTGATAAAGCAGTTAATGTGACCACAAACCTCCCCCTCTTGATAAACCAGTTAATGGGACCACAAACCTCCCCCTCTTGATAAACCAGTTAATGGGACCACAAACCTCCCCTTCTTGATAAAGCAGTTAATGTGACCACAAACCTCCCCCTCTTGATAAACCAGTTAATGGGACCACAACCCCCCCCCCCCCCCCCTCTTGATAAAGCAGTTAATGTGACCACAAACCTCCCCCTCTTGATAAAGCAGTTAATGGGACCACAAACCTCCCCCTCTTGATAAAGCAGTTAATGTGACCACAAGCCTCCCCCTCTTGATAAAGCAGTTAATGTGACCACAAACCTCCCCCTCTTGATAAACCAGTTAATGGGACCACAAACCTCCCCTTCTTGATAAAGCAGTTAATGTGACCACAAACCTCCCCCTCTTGATAAACCAGTTAATGGGACCACAACCCCCCCCCCCCCCTCTTGATAAAGCAGTTAATGGGAGACCAAACCTCCCCCTCTTGATAAACCAGTTAATGGGACCACAAACCTCCTCCTCTTGATAAAGCAGTTAATGTGACCACAAACCTCCCCCTCTTGATAAAGCAGTTAATGTGACCACAAACCTCCCCCTCTTGATAAACCAGTTAATGGGACCACAAACCTCCCCCTCTTGATGAAGCAGTTAATGTGACCACAAACCTCCCCCTCTTGATAAACCAGTTAATGGGACCACAAACCTCCCCCTCTTGATAAACCAGTTAATGGGACCACAAACCTCCCCCTCTTGATAAACCAGTTAATGGGACCACAAATCTCCCCCTCTTGATAAAGCAGTTAATGTGACCCCAAACCTCCCCCTCTTGATAAAGCAGTTAATGGGAGCCCAAACCTCCTCCTCTTGATAAAGCAGTTAATGGGACCACAAACCTCCCCCTCTTGATAAAGCAGTTAATGGGACCACAAACCTCCCCCTCTTGATAAAGCAGTTAATGGGACCACAAGCCTCCCCCTCTTGATAAAGCAGTTAATGTGACCACAAACCTCCCCCTCTTGATAAACCAGTTAATGGGACCACAAACTTCCCCCTCTTGATAAAGCAGTTAATGTGACCACAAACCTCCCCCTCTTGATAAAGCAGTTAATGGGACCACAAACCTCCCCCTCTTGATAAAGCAGTTAATGGAACCACAAACCTCCCCCTCTTGATAAAGCAGTTAATGTGACCCCAAACCTCCCCCTCTTGATAAAGCAGTTAATGGGAGCCCAAACCTCCCCCTCTTGATAAACCAGTTAATGGGACCACAAACCTCCTCCTCTTGATAAAGCAGTTAATGTGACCCCAAACCTCCCCCTCTTGATAAAGCAGTTAATGGGAGACCAAACCTCCCCCTCTTGATAAACCAGTTAATGGGACCACAAAACTCCCCCTCTTGATAAAGCAGAAAATGGGAGACCAAACCTCCCCCTCTTGATAAAGCAGTTAATGGGACCACAATCCTCCCCCTCTTGATAAAGCAGTTAATGTGACCCCAAACCCCCCCCCCCCCTCTTGATAAAGCAGTTAATGGGAGACCAAACCTCCCTCTCTTGATAAACCAGTTAATGGGACCACAAACCTCCTCCTCTTGATAAAGCAGTTAATGTGACCACAAACCTCCCCCTTTTGATAAACCAGTTAATGGGACCACAAACCTCCCCCTCTTGATAAAGCAGTTAATGTGACCACAAACCTCCCCCTCTTGATAAACCAGTTAATGGGACCACAAACCTCCCCCTCTTGATAAACCAGTTAATGGGACCACAAACCTCCCCTTCTTGATAAAGCAGTTAATGTGACCACAAACCTCCCCCTCTTGATAAACCAGTTAATGGGACCACAACCCCCCCCCCCCCCCCCCCCCCCCTCTTGATAAAGCAGTTAATGTGACCACAAACCTCCCCCTCTTGATAAAGCAGTTAATGGGACCACAAACCTCCCCCTCTTGATAAAGCAGTTAATGTGACCACAAGCCTCCCCCTCTTGATAAAGCAGTTAATGTGACCACAAACCTCCCCCTCTTGATAAACCAGTTAATGGGACCACAAACCTCCCCTTCTTGATAAAGCAGTTAATGTGACCACAAACCTCCCCCTCTTGATAAACCAGTTAATGGGACCACAACCCCCCCCCCCCCTCTTGATAAAGCAGTTAATGGGAGACCAAACCTCCCCCTCTTGATAAACCAGTTAATGGGACCACAAACCTCCTCCTCTTGATAAAGCAGTTAATGTGACCACAAACCTCCCCCTCTTGATAAAGCAGTTAATGTGACCACAAACCTCCCCCTCTTGATAAACCAGTTAATGGGACCACAAACCTCCCCCTCTTGATGAAGCAGTTAATGTGACCACAAACCTCCCCCTCTTGATAAACCAGTTAATGGGACCACAAACCTCCCCCTCTTGATAAACCAGTTAATGGGACCACAAACCTCCCCCTCTTGATAAACCAGTTAATGGGACCACAAATCTCCCCCTCTTGATAAAGCAGTTAATGTGACCCCAAACCTCCCCCTCTTGATAAAGCAGTTAATGGGAGCCCAAACCTCCTCCTCTTGATAAAGCAGTTAATGGGACCACAAACCTCCTCCTCTTGATAAAGCAGTTAATGTGACCCCAAACCTCCCCCTCTTGATAAAGCAGTTAATGGGAGACCAAACCTCCCCCTCTTGATAAACCAGTTAATGGGACCACAAACCTTCCCCTCTTGATAAAGCAGTTAATGGGACCACAATCCTCCCCCTCTTGATAAAGCAGTTAATGTGACCCCCCCCCCCTCTTGATAAAGCAGTTAATGGGAGACCAAACCTCCCCCTCTTGATAAACCAGTTAATGGGACCACAAACCTCCTCCTCTTGATAAAGCAGTTAATGTGACCACAAACCTCCCCCTCTTGATAAAGCAGTTAATGTGACCACAAACCTCCCCCTCTTGATAAACCAGTTAATGGGACCACAAACCTCCCCCTCTTGATAAAGCAGTTAATGTGACCACAAACCTCCCCCTCTTGATAAACCAGTTAATGGGACCACAAAGCTCCCCCTCTTGATAAACCAGTTAATGGGACCACAAACCGCCCCTTCTTGATAAAGCAGTTAATGTGACCACAAACCTCCCCCTCTTGATAAACCAGTTAATGGGACCACAACCCCCCCCCCCCCCTCTTGATAAAGCAGTTAATGTGACCACAAACCTCCCCCTCTTGATAAAGCAGTTAATGGGACCACAAACCTCCCCCTCTTGATAAAGCAGTTAATGTGACCACAAGCCTCCCCCTCTTGATAAAGCAGTTAATGTGACCACAAACCTCCCCCTCTTGATAAAGCAGTTAATGGGACCACAAACCTCCCCTTCTTGATAAAGCAGTTAATGTGACCACAAACCTCCCCCTCTTGATAAACCAGTTAATGGGACCACAACCCCCCCCCCCTCTTGATAAAGCAGTTAATGGGAGACCAAACCTCCCCCTCTTGATAAACCAGTTAATGGGACCACAAACCTCCTCCTCTTGATAAAGCAGTTAATGTGACCACAAACCTCCCCCTCTTGATAAAGCAGTTAATGTGACCACAAACCTCCCCCTCTTGATAAACCAGTTAATGGGACCACAAACCTCCCCCTCTTGATAAAGCAGTTAATGTGACCACAAACCTCCCCCTCTTGATAAACCAGTTAATGGGACCACAAACCTCCCCCTCTTGATAAACCAGTTAATGGGACCACAAACCTCCCCTTCTTGATAAAGCAGTTAATGTGACCACAAACCTCCCCCTCTTGATAAACCAGTTAATGGGACCACAACCCCCCCCCCCCTCTTGATAAAGCAGTTAATGTGACCACAAACCTCCCCCTCTTGATAAAGCAGTTAATGGGACCACAAACCTCCCCCTCTTGATAAAGCAGTTAATGTGACCACAAGCCTCCCCCTCTTGATAAAGCAGTTAATGTGACCACAAACCTCCCCCTCTTGATAAACCAGTTAATGGGACCACAAACCTCCCCTTCTTGATAAAGCAGTTAATGTGACCACAAACCTCCCCCTCTTGATAAACCAGTTAATGGGACCACAACCCCCCCCCCCTCTTGATAAAGCAGTTAATGTGACCACAAACCTCCCCCTCTTGATAAAGCAGTTAATGGGACCACAAACCTCCCCCTCTTGATAAAGCAGTTAATGTGACCACAAGCCTCCCCCTCTTGATAAAGCAGTTAATGTGACCACAAACCTCCCCCTCTTGATAAACCAGTTAATGGGACCACAAACTTCCCCCTCTTGATAAAGCAGTTAATGTGACCACAAACCTCCCCCTCTTGATAAAGCAGTTAATGGGACCACAAACCTCCCCCTCTTGATAAAGCAGTTAATGGAACCACAAACCTCCCCCTCTTGATAAAGCAGTTAATGTGACCCCAAACCTCCCCCTCTTGATAAAGCAGTTAATGTGACCACAAACCTCCCCCTCTTGATAAACCAGTTAATGGGACCACAAACCTCCCCCTCTTGATAAACCAGTTAATGGGACCACAAACCTCCCCTTCTTGATAAAGCAGTTAATGTGACCACAAACCTCCCCCTCTTGATAAACCAGTTAATGGGACCACAACCCCCCCCCCCCCCCTCTTGATAAAGCAGTTAATGTGACCACAAACCTCCCCCTCTTGATAAAGCAGTTAATGGGACCACAAACCTCCCCCTCTTGATAAAGCAGTTAATGTGACCACAAGCCTCCCCCTCTTGATAAAGCAGTTAATGTGACCACAAACCTCCCCCTCTTGATAAACCAGTTAATGGGACCACAAACCTCCCCTTCTTGATAAAGCAGTTAATGTGACCACAAACCTCCCCCTCTTGATAAACCAGTTAATGGGACCACAACCCCCCCCCCCCCCCCCCCCTCTTGATAAAGCAGTTAATGGGAGACCAAACCTCCCCCTCTTGATAAACCAGTTAATGGGACCACAAACCTCCTCCTCTTGATAAAGCAGTTAATGTGACCACAAACCTCCCCCTCTTGATAAAGCAGTTAATGTGACCACAAACCTCCCCCTCTTGATAAACCAGTTAATGGGACCACAAACCTCCCCCTCTTGATGAAGCAGTTAATGTGACCACAAACCTCCCCCTCTTGATAAACCAGTTAATGGGACCACAAACCTCCCCCTCTTGATAAACCAGTTAATGGGACCACAAACCTCCCCCTCTTGATAAACCAGTTAATGGGACCACAAATCTCCCCCTCTTGATAAAGCAGTTAATGTGACCCCAAACCTCCCCCTCTTGATAAAGCAGTTAATGGGAGCCCAAACCTCCTCCTCTTGATAAAGCAGTTAATGGGACCACAAACCTCCTCCTCTTGATAAAGCAGTTAATGTGACCCCAAACCTCCCCCTCTTGATAAAGCAGTTAATGGGAGACCAAACCTCCCCCTCTTGATAAACCAGTTAATGGGACCACAAACCTTCCCCTCTTGATAAAGCAGTTAATGGGACCACAATCCTCCCCCTCTTGATAAAGCAGTTAATGTGACCCCCCCCCCCCTCTTGATAAAGCAGTTAATGGGAGACCAAACCTCCCCCTCTTGATAAACCAGTTAATGGGACCACAAACCTCCTCCTCTTGATAAAGCAGTTAATGTGACCACAAACCTCCCCCTCTTGATAAAGCAGTTAATGTGACCACAAACCTCCCCCTCTTGATAAACCAGTTAATGGGACCACAAACCTCCCCCTCTTGATAAAGCAGTTAATGTGACCACAAACCTCCCCCTCTTGATAAACCAGTTAATGGGACCACAAAGCTCCCCCTCTTGATAAACCAGTTAATGGGACCACAAACCGCCCCTTCTTGATAAAGCAGTTAATGTGACCACAAACCTCCCCCTCTTGATAAACCAGTTAATGGGACCACAACCCCCCCCCCCCCCCTCTTGATAAAGCAGTTAATGTGACCACAAACCTCCCCCTCTTGATAAAGCAGTTAATGGGACCACAAACCTCCCCCTCTTGATAAAGCAGTTAATGTGACCACAAGCCTCCCCCTCTTGATAAAGCAGTTAATGTGACCACAAACCTCCCCCTCTTGATAAAGCAGTTAATGGGACCACAAACCTCCCCTTCTTGATAAAGCAGTTAATGTGACCACAAACCTCCCCCTCTTGATAAACCAGTTAATGGGACCACAACCCCCCCCCCCCCCTCTTGATAAAGCAGTTAATGGGAGACCAAACCTCCCCCTCTTGATAAACCAGTTAATGGGACCACAAACCTCCTCCTCTTGATAAAGCAGTTAATGTGACCACAAACCTCCCCCTCTTGATAAAGCAGTTAATGTGACCACAAACCTCCCCCTCTTGATAAACCAGTTAATGGGACCACAAACCTCCCCCTCTTGATAAAGCAGTTAATGTGACCACAAACCTCCCCCTCTTGATAAACCAGTTAATGGGACCACAAACCTCCCCCTCTTGATAAACCAGTTAATGGGACCACAAACCTCCCCTTCTTGATAAAGCAGTTAATGTGACCACAAACCTCCCCCTCTTGATAAACCAGTTAATGGGACCACAACCCCCCCCCCCCCTCTTGATAAAGCAGTTAATGTGACCACAAACCTCCCCCTCTTGATAAAGCAGTTAATGGGACCACAAACCTCCCCCTCTTGATAAAGCAGTTAATGTGACCACAAGCCTCCCCCTCTTGATAAAGCAGTTAATGTGACCACAAACCTCCCCCTCTTGATAAACCAGTTAATGGGACCACAAACCTCCCCTTCTTGATAAAGCAGTTAATGTGACCACAAACCTCCCCCTCTTGATAAACCAGTTAATGGGACCACAACCCCCCCCCCCCCCCTCTTGATAAAGCAGTTAATGTGACCACAAACCTCCCCCTCTTGATAAAGCAGTTAATGGGACCACAAACCTCCCCCTCTTGATAAAGCAGTTAATGTGACCACAAGCCTCCCCCTCTTGATAAAGCAGTTAATGTGACCACAAACCTCCCCCTCTTGATAAACCAGTTAATGGGACCACAAACTTCCCCCTCTTGATAAAGCAGTTAATGTGACCACAAACCTCCCCCTCTTGATAAAGCAGTTAATGGGACCACAAACCTCCCCCTCTTGATAAAGCAGTTAATGGAACCACAAACCTCCCCCTCTTGATAAAGCAGTTAATGTGACCCCAAACCTCCCCCTCTTGATAAAGCAGTTAATGGGAGCCCAAACCTCCCCCTCTTGATAAACCAGTTAATGGGACCACAAACCTCCTCCTCTTGATAAAGCAGTTAATGTGACCCCAAACCTCCCCCTCTTGATAAAGCAGTTAATGGGAGACCAAACCTCCCCCTCTTGATAAACCAGTTAATGGGACCACAAAACTCCCCCTCTTGATAAAGCAGAAAATGGGAGACCAAACCTCCCCCTCTTGATAAAGCAGTTAATGGGACCACAATCCTCCCCCTCTTGATAAAGCAGTTAATGTGACCCCAAACCCCCCCCCCCCCCCTCTTGATAAAGCAGTTAATGGGAGACCAAACCTCCCTCTCTTGATAAACCAGTTAATGGGACCACAAACCTCCTCCTCTTGATAAAGCAGTTAATGTGACCACAAACCTCCCCCTTTTGATAAAGCAGTTAATGTGACCACAAACCTCCCCCTCTTGATAAAGCAGTTAATGGGAGACCAAACCTCCCCCTCTTGATAAAGCAGTTAATGGGACCACAATCCTCCCCCTCTTGATAAAGCAGTTAATGTGACCCCAAACCCCCCCCCCCCCCTCTTGATAAAGCAGTTAATGGGAGACCAAACCTCCCCCTCTTGATAAACCAGTTAATGGGACCACAAACCTCCTCCTCTTGATAAAGCAGTTAATGTGACCACAAACCTCCCCCTCCTGATAAAGCAGTTAATGTGACCACAAACCTCCCCCTCTTGATAAACCAGTTAATGAGACCACAAACCTCCCCCTCTTGATAAAGCAGTTAATGTGACCACAAACCTCCCCCTCTTGATAAACCAGTTAATGGGACCACAACCCCCCCCCCCCCCCCTCTTGATAAAGCAGTTAATGGGAGACCAAACCTCCCCCTCTTGATAAACCAGTTAATGGGACCACAAACCTCCTCCTCTTGATAAAGCAGTTAATGTGACCACAAACCTCCCCCTCTTGATAAACCAGTTAATGGGACCACAACCCCCCCCCCCCTCTTGATAAAGCAGTTAATGTGACCACAAACCTCCCCCTCTTGATAAAGCAGTTAATGGGACCACAAACCTCCCCCTCTTGATAAAGCAGTTAATGTGACCACAAGCCTCCCCCTCTTGATAAAGCAGTTAATGTGACCACAAACCTCCCCCTCTTGATAAACCAGTTAATGGGACCACAAACCTCCCCTTCTTGATAAAGCAGTTAATGTGACCACAAACCTCCCCCTCTTGATAAACCAGTTAATGGGACCACAACCCCCCCCCCCCCCTCTTGATAAAGCAGTTAATGGGAGACCAAACCTCCCCCTCTTGATAAACCAGTTAATGGGACCACAAACCTCCTCCTCTTGATAAAGCAGTTAATGTGACCACAAACCTCCCCCTCTTGATAAAGCAGTTAATGTGACCACAAACCTCCCCCTCTTGATAAACCAGTTAATGGGACCACAAACCTCCCCCTCTTGATGAAGCAGTTAATGTGACCACAAACCTCCCCCTCTTGATAAACCAGTTAATGGGACCACAAACCTCCCCCTCTTGATAAACCAGTTAATGGGACCACAAACCTCCCCCTCTTGATAAACCAGTTAATGGGACCACAAATCTCCCCCTCTTGATAAAGCAGTTAATGTGACCCCAAACCTCCCCCTCTTGATAAAGCAGTTAATGGGAGCCCAAACCTCCTCCTCTTGATAAAGCAGTTAATGGGACCACAAACCTCCTCCTCTTGATAAAGCAGTTAATGTGACCCCAAACCTCCCCCTCTTGATAAAGCAGTTAATGGGAGACCAAACCTCCCCCTCTTGATAAACCAGTTAATGGGACCACAAACCTTCCCCTCTTGATAAAGCAGTTAATGGGACCACAATCCTCCCCCTCTTGATAAAGCAGTTAATGTGACCCCCCCCCCCCTCTTGATAAAGCAGTTAATGGGAGACCAAACCTCCCCCTCTTGATAAACCAGTTAATGGGACCACAAACCTCCTCCTCTTGATAAAGCAGTTAATGTGACCACAAACCTCCCCCTCTTGATAAAGCAGTTAATGTGACCACAAACCTCCCCCTCTTGATAAACCAGTTAATGGGACCACAAACCTCCCCCTCTTGATAAAGCAGTTAATGTGACCACAAACCTCCCCCTCTTGATAAACCAGTTAATGGGACCACAAAGCTCCCCCTCTTGATAAACCAGTTAATGGGACCACAAACCGCCCCTTCTTGATAAAGCAGTTAATGTGACCACAAACCTCCCCCTCTTGATAAACCAGTTAATGGGACCACAACCCCCCCCCCCCCCCTCTTGATAAAGCAGTTAATGTGACCACAAACCTCCCCCTCTTGATAAAGCAGTTAATGGGACCACAAACCTCCCCCTCTTGATAAAGCAGTTAATGTGACCACAAGCCTCCCCCTCTTGATAAAGCAGTTAATGTGACCACAAACCTCCCCCTCTTGATAAAGCAGTTAATGGGACCACAAACCTCCCCTTCTTGATAAAGCAGTTAATGTGACCACAAACCTCCCCCTCTTGATAAACCAGTTAATGGGACCACAACCCCCCCCCCCCTCTTGATAAAGCAGTTAATGGGAGACCAAACCTCCCCCTCTTGATAAACCAGTTAATGGGACCACAAACCTCCTCCTCTTGATAAAGCAGTTAATGTGACCACAAACCTCCCCCTCTTGATAAAGCAGTTAATGTGACCACAAACCTCCCCCTCTTGATAAACCAGTTAATGGGACCACAAACCTCCCCCTCTTGATAAAGCAGTTAATGTGACCACAAACCTCCCCCTCTTGATAAACCAGTTAATGGGACCACAAACCTCCCCCTCTTGATAAACCAGTTAATGGGACCACAAACCTCCCCTTCTTGATAAAGCAGTTAATGTGACCACAAACCTCCCCCTCTTGATAAACCAGTTAATGGGACCACAACCCCCCCCCCCCCTCTTGATAAAGCAGTTAATGTGACCACAAACCTCCCCCTCTTGATAAAGCAGTTAATGGGACCACAAACCTCCCCCTCTTGATAAAGCAGTTAATGTGACCACAAGCCTCCCCCTCTTGATAAAGCAGTTAATGTGACCACAAACCTCCCCCTCTTGATAAACCAGTTAATGGGACCACAAACCTCCCCTTCTTGATAAAGCAGTTAATGTGACCACAAACCTCCCCCTCTTGATAAACCAGTTAATGGGACCACAACCCCCCCCCCCCCCCTCTTGATAAAGCAGTTAATGTGACCACAAACCTCCCCCTCTTGATAAAGCAGTTAATGGGACCACAAACCTCCCCCTCTTGATAAAGCAGTTAATGTGACCACAAGCCTCCCCCTCTTGATAAAGCAGTTAATGTGACCACAAACCTCCCCCTCTTGATAAACCAGTTAATGGGACCACAAACTTCCCCCTCTTGATAAAGCAGTTAATGTGACCACAAACCTCCCCCTCTTGATAAAGCAGTTAATGGGACCACAAACCTCCCCCTCTTGATAAAGCAGTTAATGGAACCACAAACCTCCCCCTCTTGATAAAGCAGTTAATGTGACCCCAAACCTCCCCCTCTTGATAAAGCAGTTAATGGGAGCCCAAACCTCCCCCTCTTGATAAACCAGTTAATGGGACCACAAACCTCCTCCTCTTGATAAAGCAGTTAATGTGACCCCAAACCTCCCCCTCTTGATAAAGCAGATAATGGGAGACCAAACCTCCCCCTCTTGATAAACCAGTTAATGGGACCACAAAACTCCCCCTCTTGATAAAGCAGAAAATGGGAGACCAAACCTCCCCCTCTTGATAAAGCAGTTAATGGGACCACAATCCTCCCCCTCTTGATAAAGCAGTTAATGTGACCCCAAACCCCCCCCCCCCCCCCTCTTGATAAAGCAGTTAATGGGAGACCAAACCTCCCTCTCTTGATAAACCAGTTAATGGGACCACAAACCTCCTCCTCTTGATAAAGCAGTTAATGTGACCACAAACCTCCCCCTTTTGATAAAGCAGTTAATGTGACCACAAACCTCCCCCTCTTGATAAAGCAGTTAATGGGAGACCAAACCTCCCCCTCTTGATAAAGCAGTTAATGGGACCACAATCCTCCCCCTCTTGATAAAGCAGTTAATGTGACCCCAAACCCCCCCCCCCCCCCCCCCTCTTGATAAAGCAGTTAATGGGAGACCAAACCTCCCCCTCTTGATAAACCAGTTAATGGGACCACAAACCTCCTCCTCTTGATAAAGCAGTTAATGTGACCACAAACCTCCCCCTCCTGATAAAGCAGTTAATGTGACCACAAACCTCCCCCTCTTGATAAACCAGTTAATGAGACCACAAACCTCCCCCTCTTGATAAAGCAGTTAATGTGACCACAAACCTCCCCCTCTTGATAAACCAGTTAATGGGACCACAAACCTCCCCCTCTTGATAAACCAGTTAATGGGACCACAAACCTCCCCTTCTTGATAAAGCAGTTAATGTGACCACAAACCTCCCCCTCTTGATAAACCAGTTAATGGGACCACAAACCCCCCCCCCCCCCCCCTCTCTTGAAAAAGCAGTTAATGTGACCACAAACCTCCCCCTCTTGATAAAGCAGTTAATGGGACCACAAACCTCCCCTTCTTGATAAACCAGTTAATGGGACCACAAACCTCCTCCTCTTGATAAAGCAGTTAATGTGACCACAAGCCTCCCCCTCTTGATAAAGCAGTTAATGTGACCACAAACCTCCCCCTCTTGATAAAGCAGTTAATGGGACCACAAACTTCCCCCTCTTGATAAAGCAGTTAATGTGACCACAAACCTCCCCCTCTTGATAAACCAGTTAATGGGACCACAAACCTCCCCCTCTTGATAAAGCAGTTAATGGGAGACCAAACCTCCCCCTCTTGATAAACCAGTTAATGGGACCACAAACCTCCCCCTCTTGATAAAGCAGAAAATGGGAGACCAAACCTCCCCCTCTTGATAAAGCAGTTAATGGGACCACAATCCTCCCCCTCTTGATAAAGCAGTTAATGTGACCCCAAACCCCCCCCCCCCCCTCTTGATAAAGCAGTTAATGGGAGACCAAACCTCCCTCTCTTGATAAACCAGTTAATGGGACCACAAACCTCCTCCTCTTGATAAAGCAGTTAATGTGACCACAAACCTCCCCCTTTTGATAAAGCAGTTAATGTGACCACAAACCTCCCCCTCTTGATAAAGCAGTTAATGGGAGCCCAAACCTCCCCCTCTTGATAAACCAGTTAATGGGACCACAAACCTCCCCCTCTTGATAAAGCAGTTAATGGGAGCCCAAACCTCCCCCTCTTGATAAACCAGTTAATGTGACCACAAACCTCCCCCTCTTGATAAAGCAGTTAATGTGACCACAAACCTCCCCCTCTTGATAAAGCAGTTAATGTGACCACAAACCTCCCACTCTTGATAAACCAGTTAATGGGACCACAAACCTCCTCCTCTTGATAGACCCGTTAATGGGACCACAAACCTCCCCCTCTTGATAAACCAGTTAATGGGACCACAAATCTCCCCCTCTTGATAAAGCAGTTAATGTGACCCCAAACCTCCCCCTCTTGATAAAGCAGTTAATGGGAGCCCAAACCTCCCCCTCTTGATAAAGCAGTTAATGGGACCACAAACCTCCTCCTCTTGATAAAGCAGTTAATGTGACCCCAAACCTCCCCCTCTTGATAAAGCAGTTAATGGGAGACCAAACCTCCCCCTCTTGATAAACCAGTTAATGGGACCACAAACCTCCTCCTCTTGATAAACCAGTTAATTTGACCCTAAACTTCCCCTCTTGATAAACCAGTTAATGGGACCACAAGCCTCCTCCTCTTGATAAAGCAGTTAATGGGATCACAAACCTCCCCCTCTTGATAAACCAGTTAATTGGACCACAAGCCTCCTCCTCTTGATAAAGCAGAAAATGGGAGACCAAACCTCCCCCTCTTGATAAAGCAGTTAATGGGACCACAATCCTCCCCCTCTTGATAAAGCAGTTAATGTGACCCCCCCCCCCCTCTTGATAAAGCAGTTAATGGGTGACCAAACCTCCCCCTCTTGATAAACCAGTTAATGGGACCACAAACCTCCTCCTCTTGATAAAGCAGTTAATGTGACCACAAACCTCCCCCTCTTGATAAAGCAGTTAATGTGACCACAAACCTCCCCCTCTTGATAAACCAGTTAATGGGACCACAAACCTCCCCCTCTTGATAAAGCAGTTAATGTGACCACAAACCTCCCCCTCTTGATAAAGCAGTTAATGGGACCGCAAACCTCCCCCTCTTGATAAAGCAGTTAATGGAACCACAAACCTCCCCCTCTTGATAAAGCAGTTAATGTGACCCCAAACCTCCCCCTCTTGATAAAGCAGTTAATGGGAGCCCAAACCTCCCCCTCTTGATAAACCAGTTAATGGGACCACAAACCTCCTCCTCTTGATAAAGCAGTTAATGTGACCCCAAACCTCCCCCTCTTGATAAAGCAGTTAATGGGAGACCAAACCTCCCCCTCTTGATAAACCAGTTAATGGGACCACAAAACTCCCCCTCTTGATAAAGCAGAAAATGGGAGACCAAACCTCCCCCTCTTGATAAAGCAGTTAATGGGACCACAATCCTCCCCCTCTTGATAAAGCAGTTAATGTGACCCCAAACCCCCCCCCCCCCCTCTTGATAAAGCAGTTAATGGGAGACCAAACCTCCCTCTCTTGATAAACCAGTTAATGGGACCACAAACCTCCTCCTCTTGATAAAGCAGTTAATGTGACCACAAACCTCCCCCTTTTGATAAAGCAGTTAATGTGACCACAAACCTCCCCCTCTTGATAAAGCAGTTAATGGGAGACCAAACCTCCCCCTCTTGATAAAGCAGTTAATGGGACCACAATCCTCCCCCTCTTGATAAAGCAGTTAATGTGACCCCAAACCCCCCCCCCCCTCTTGATAAAGCAGTTAATGGGAGACCAAACCTCCCCCTCTTGATAAACCAGTTAATGGGACCACAAACCTCCTCCTCTTGATAAAGCAGTTAATGTGACCACAAACCTCCCCCTCCTGATAAAGCAGTTAATGTGACCACAAACCTCCCCCTCTTGATAAACCAGTTAATGAGACCACAAACCTCCCCCTCTTGATAAAGCAGTTAATGTGACCACAAACCTCCCCCTCTTGATAAACCAGTTAATGGGACCACAAACCTCCCCCTCTTGATAAACCAGTTAATGGGACCACAAACCTCCCCTTCTTGATAAAGCAGTTAATGTGACCACAAACCTCCCCCTCTTGATAAACCAGTTAATGGGACCACAAACCCCCCCCCCCCCCCTCTCTTGAAAAAGCAGTTAATGTGACCACAAACCTCCCCCTCTTGATAAAGCAGTTAATGGGACCACAAACCTCCCCTTCTTGATAAACCAGTTAATGGGACCACAAACCTCCTCCTCTTGATAAAGCAGTTAATGTGACCACAAGCCTCCCCCTCTTGATAAAGCAGTTAATGTGACCACAAACCTCCCCCTCTTGATAAAGCAGTTAATGGGACCACAAACTTCCCCCTCTTGATAAAGCAGTTAATGTGACCACAAACCTCCCCCTCTTGATAAACCAGTTAATGGGACCACAAACCTCCCCCTCTTGATAAAGCAGTTAATGGGAGACCAAACCTCCCCCTCTTGATAAACCAGTTAATGGGACCACAAACCTCCCCCTCTTGATAAAGCAGAAAATGGGAGACCAAACCTCCCCCTCTTGATAAAGCAGTTAATGGGACCACAATCCTCCCCCTCTTGATAAAGCAGTTAATGTGACCCCAAACCCCCCCCCCCCCCTCTTGATAAAGCAGTTAATGGGAGACCAAACCTCCCTCTCTTGATAAACCAGTTAATGGGACCACAAACCTCCTCCTCTTGATAAAGCAGTTAATGTGACCACAAACCTCCCCCTTTTGATAAAGCAGTTAATGTGACCACAAACCTCCCCCTCTTGATAAAGCAGTTAATGGGAGACCAAACCTCCCCCTCTTGATAAAGCAGTTAATGTGACCACAAGCCTCCCCCTCTTGATAAAGCAGTTAATGTGACCACAAACCTCCCCCTCTTGATAAACCAGTTAATGGGACCACAAACCTCCCCTTCTTGATAAAGCAGTTAATGTGACCACAAACCTCCCCCTCTTGATAAACCAGTTAATGGGACCACAACCCCCCCCCCCCCTCTTGATAAAGCAGTTAATGTGACCACAAACCTCCCCCTCTTGATAAAGCAGTTAATGGGACCACAAACCTCCCCCTCTTGATAAAGCAGTTAATGTGACCACAAGCCTCCCCCTCTTGATAAAGCAGTTAATGTGACCACAAACCTCCCCCTCTTGATAAACCAGTTAATGGGACCACAAACTTCCCCCTCTTGATAAAGCAGTTAATGTGACCACAAACCTCCCCCTCTTGATAAAGCAGTTAATGGGACCACAAACCTCCCCCTCTTGATAAAGCAGTTAATGGAACCACAAACCTCCCCCTCTTGATAAAGCAGTTAATGTGACCCCAAACCTCCCCCTCTTGATAAAGCAGTTAATGGGAGCCCAAACCTCCCCCTCTTGATAAACCAGTTAATGGGACCACAAACCTCCTCCTCTTGATAAAGCAGTTAATGTGACCCCAAACCTCCCCCTCTTGATAAAGCAGTTAATGGGAGACCAAACCTCCCCCTCTTGATAAACCAGTTAATGGGACCACAAACCTCCCCCTCTTGATAAAGCAGAAAATGGGAGACCAAACCTCCCCCTCTTGATAAAGCAGTTAATGGGACCACAATCCTCCCCCTCTTGATAAAGCAGTTAATGTGACCCCAAACCCCCCCCCCCCCCTCTTGATAAAGCAGTTAATGGGAGACCAAACCTCCCTCTCTTGATAAACCAGTTAATGGGACCACAAACCTCCTCCTCTTGATAAAGCAGTTAATGTGACCACAAACCTCCCCCTTTTGATAAAGCAGTTAATGTGACCACAAACCTCCCCCTCTTGATAAAGCAGTTAATGGGAGACCAAACCTCCCCCTCTTGATAAAGCAGTTAATGGGACCACAATCCTCCCCCTCTTGATAAAGCAGTTAATGTGACCCCAAACCCCCCCCCCCCCCCCCTCTTGATAAAGCAGTTAATGGGAGACCAAACCTCCCTCTCTTGATAAACCAGTTAATGGGACCACAAACCTCCTCCTCTTGATAAAGCAGTTAATGTGACCACAAACCTCCCCCTTTTGATAAAGCAGTTAATGTGACCACAAACCTCCCCCTCTTGATAAAGCAGTTAATGGGAGACCAAACCTCCCCCTCTTGATAAAGCAGTTAATGGGACCACAATCCTCCCCCTCTTGATAAAGCAGTTAATGTGACCCCCCCCCCCCCCCCTCTTGAAAAAGCAGTTAATGGGAGACCAAACCTCCCCCTCTTGATAAAACAGTTAATGGGACCACAAACCTCCTCCTCTTGATAAAGCAGTTAATGTGACCACAAACCTCCCCCTCCTGATAAAGCAGTTAATGTGACCACAAACCTCCCCCTCTTGATAAACCAGTTAATGAGACCACAAACCTCCCCCTCTTGATAAAGCAGTTAATGTGACCACAAACCTCCCCCTCTTGATAAACCAGTTAATGGGACCACAAACCTCCCCCTCTTGATAAACCAGTTAATGGGACCACAAACCTCCCCTTCTTGATAAAGCAGTTAATGTGACCACAAACCTCCCCCTCTTGATAAACCAGTTAATGGGACCACAAACCCCCCCCCCCCTCTCTTGAAAAAGCAGTTAATGTGACCACAAACCTCCCCCTCTTGATAAAGCAGTTAATGGGACCACAAACCTCCCCTTCTTGATAAACCAGTTAATGGGACCACAAACCTCCTCCTCTTGATAAAGCAGTTAATGTGACCACAAGCCTCCCCCTCTTGATAAAGCAGTTAATGTGACCACAAACCTCCCCCTCTTGATAAAGCAGTTAATGGGACCACACACTTCCCCCTCTTGATAAAGCAGTTAATGTGACCACAAACCTCCCCCTCTTGATAATGCAGTTAATGGGACCACAAACCTCCCCCTCTTGATAAAGCAGTTAATGGGACCACAAACCTCCCCCTCTTGATAAAGCAGTTAATGGAACCACAAACCTCCCCCTCTTGATAAAGCAGTTAATGTGACCCCAAACCTCCCCCTCTTGATAAAGCAGTTAATGGGAGCCCAAACCTCCCCCTCTTGATAAACCAGTTAATGGGACCACAAACCTCCTCCTCTTGATAAAGCAGTTAATGTGACCCCAAACCTCCCCCTCTTGATAAAGCAGTTAATGGGAGACCAAACCTCCCCCTCTTGATAAACCAGTTAATGGGACCACAAACCTCCCCCTCTTGATAAAGCAGAAAATGGGAGACCAAACCTCCCCCTCTTGATAAAGCAGTTAATGGGACCACAATCCTCCCCCTCTTGATAAAGCAGTTAATGTGACCCCAAACCCCCCCCCCCCCCCCCCCCCTCTTGATAAAGCAGTTAATGGGAGACCAAACCTCCCTCTCTTGATAAACCAGTTAATGGGACCACAAACCTCCTCCTCTTGATAAAGCAGTTAATGTGACCACAAACCTCCCCCTTTTGATAAAGCAGTTAATGTGACCACAAACCTCCCCCTCTTGATAAAGCAGTTAATGGGAGACCAAACCTCCCCCTCTTGATAAAGCAGTTAATGGGACCACAATCCTCCCCCTCTTGATAAAGCAGTTGATGTGACCCCAAACCCCCCCCCCTCTTGATAAAGCAGTTAATGGGAGACCAAACCTCCCCCTCTTGATAAACCAGTTAATGGGACCACAAACCTCCTCCTCTTGATAAAGCAGTTAATGTGACCACAAACCTCCCCCTCCTGATAAAGCAGTTAATGTGACCACAAACCTCCCCCTCTTGATAAACCAGTTAATGAGACCACAAACCTCCCCCTCTTGATAAAGCAGTTAATGTGACCACAAACCTCCCCCTCTTGATAAACCAGTTAATGGGACCACAAACCTCCCCCTCTTGATAAACCAGTTAATGTGACCACAAACCTCCCCCTCTTGATAAAGCAGTTAATGGGACCACAAACCTCCCCTTCTTGATAAACCAGTTAATGGGACCACAAACCTCCTCCTCTTGATAAAGCAGTTAATGTGACCACAAGCCTCCCCCTCTTGATAAAGCAGTTAATGTGACCACAAACCTCCCCCTCTTGATAAAGCAGTTAATGGGACCACAAACTTCCCCTCTTGATAAAGCAGTTAATGTGACCACAAACCTCCCCCTCTTGATAAACCAGTTAATGGGACCACAAACCTCCCCCTCTTGATAAAGCAGTTAATGGGAGACCAAACCTCCCCCTCTTGATAAACCAGTTAATGGGACCACAAACCTCCCCCTCTTGATAAAGCAGAAAATGGGAGACCAAACCTCCCCCTCTTGATAAAGCAGTTAATGGGACCACAAACCCCCCCCCCCCCCTCTCTTGAAAAAGCAGTTAATGTGACCACAAACCTCCCCCTCTTGATAAAGCAGTTAATGGGACCACAAACCTCCCCTTCTTGATAAACCAGTTAATGGGACCACAAACCTCCTCCTCTTGATAAAGCAGTTAATGTGACCACAAGCCTCCCCCTCTTGATAAAGCAGTTAATGTGACCACAAACCTCCCCCTCTTGATAAAGCAGTTAATGGGACCACAAACTTCCCCCTCTTGATAAAGCAGTTAATGTGACCACAAACCTCCCCCTCTTGATAAACCAGTTAATGGGACCACAAACCTCCCCCTCTTGATAAAGCAGTTAATGTGACCACAAGCCTCCCCCTCTTGATAAAGCAGTTAATGTGACCACAAACCTCCCCCTCTTGATAAAGCAGTTAATGGGACCACAAACTTCCCCCTCTTGATAAAGCAGTTAATGTGACCACAAACCTCCCCCTCTTGATAAACCAGTTAATGGGACCACAAACCTCCCCCTCTTGATAAAGCAGTTAATGGGAGACCAAACCTCCCCCTCTTGATAAACCAGTTAATGGGACCACAAACCTCCCCCTCTTGATAAAGCAGAAAATGGGAGACCAAACCTCCCCCTCTTGATAAAGCAGTTAATGGGACCACAATCCTCCCCCTCTTGATAAAGCAGTTAATGTGACCCCAAACCCCCCCCCCCTCTTGATAAAGCAGTTAATGGGAGACCAAACCTCCCTCTCTTGATAAACCAGTTAATGGGACCACAAACCTCCTCCTCTTGATAAAGCAGTTAATGTGACCACAAACCTCCCCCTTTTGATAAAGCAGTTAATGTGACCACAAACCTCCCCCTCTTGATAAAGCAGTTAATGGGAGACCAAACCTCCCCCTCTTGATAAAGCAGTTAATGGGACCACAATCCTCCCCCTCTTGATAAAGCAGTTAATGTGACCCCAAACCCCCCCCCCCCCTCTTGATAAAGCAGTTAATGGGAGACCAAACCTCCCCCTCTTGATAAACCAGTTAATGGGACCACAAACCTCCTCCTCTTGATAAAGCAGTTAATGTGACCACAAACCTCCCCCTCCTGATAAAGCAGTTAATGTGACCACAAACCTCCCCCTCTTGATAAACCAGTTAATGAGACCACAAACCTCCCCCTCTTGATATAGCAGTTAATGTGACCACAAACCTCCCCCTCTTGATAAACCAGTTAATGGGACCACAAACCTCCCCCTCTTGATAAACCAGTTAATGGGACCACAAACCTCCCCTTCTTGATAAAGCAGTTAATGTGACCACAAACCTCCCCCTCTTGATAAACCAGTTAATGGGACCACAAACCCCCCCCCCCCCCTCTCTTGAAAAAGCAGTTAATGTGACCACAAACCTCCCCCTCTTGATAAAGCAGTTAATGGGACCACAAACCTCCCCTTCTTGATAAACCAGTTAATGGGACCACAAACCTCCTCCTCTTGATAAAGCAGTTAATGTGACCACAAGCCTCCCCCTCTTGATAAAGCAGTTAATGTGACCACAAACCTCCCCCTCTTGATAAAGCAGTTAATGGGACCACAAACTTCCCCCTCTTGATAAAGCAGTTAATGTGACCACAAACCTCCCTCTCTTGATAAACCAGTTAATGGGACCACAAACCTCCCCCTCTTGATAAAGCAGTTAATGGGACCACAAACCTCCCCCTCTTGATAAAGCAGTTAATGGAACCACAAACCTCCCCCTCTTGATAAAGCAGTTAATGTGACCCCAAACCTCCCCCTCTTGATAAAGCAGTTAATGGGAGCCCAAACCTCCCCCTCTTGATAAACCATGCATACCATATGCATTAATCTGCATTATCAAAATGAAGTATATGTCATTAATTAAGTCTCACAAACAACGTTTGGAAACTTATTGTTTTTGCTCCGTTTCTTCTTATTATTATTATTACATAATGATTTTATTTAATTTTTTTTATTGGCTATCATGCTGTCGCCTGACATTCTGTAAAATTGGATATTGTTTGATTAAAACTCTTATTGACTTGGTTTCACTTTCGTTTTCTAACGAAATCTATAAAAAGAATCATGTGAATTATATTTCTATTCGACCAATGGACATAAAGGTAATGTGCAATTTCGTCCAATCAGAATTGTCGTATTAGCGTTACTTTAGAATGAACAAGTAATCATCATGTCCGACGCAGGCGATGGGCTTGCATAAGTCAAACGGAGATTTGCAGAAATCTCGGAGACTTGCTTTCACTTTCACTTTTCATTTTAATGTAATAAAACAATTACAGTCTTTTATTGACCTCAACAAAAGACTATAATTGTATATTATTATTATTATTATTCTCCTTTCTTTCTTTGCGACATGAACGTGTCCACGGTCAGATCTCAGAAACTTCTGGACAGAATTAAATAAAACCTAATGGAGTTATAGATATATGTTTCTAGTTGGATCTAAATTTTCAGTTTTGGGGTAAAGGGGGTTTAAGTCATATTTGGGGGGTTCAAACGGGATAGGGTTTACTATAGAATCCTATGGGAAAGTTGAAATTTCATACATTAATGTTGATAACTTCTAAATGGTTAATAATAGAGACATAAAATTTGACATAGTGATAGGTCACCATCTGAGGAGCAATTCTGCATTTTAAAATTTTTTAAGATGTCTACCATTTTCAAAATGGCTGCCAAAACACGGGATAAAAAATCGGTGGTAAACATTCAACATTGTCCGATATCATCAAAATTTGATATGTGGGTAGATAATAATGTCCCGAATTGATTCCTGACATTGAAAAATTTCTACCGGTCACCATTTTCAAAATGGCCGCCACAATACCGCACAAATTCAACGTCCGATTTCAACGACATTTCATATGTAGGTAGATTATGATGTCCCGAATTGATTCCTGACATCGAAAAATATCTACCGGTCTCCATTTTCAAAATGGTCACCACAATACGCAAAATTCAACATTGTTCGATTTCAAAGGTAGCTTTTGATTTATTTACGGACATTTTGTCTGCTGTTGGTTTGCTGTCTACAGGTAATAGAAAACACATAATTTTTTGTTGTTGCTTTATGCTATAAACCACAGTACTCATCTTCATATAACATTCATTCATATTGTTGATGGCACCAAACTGAACTTGAAGTTGCTGTAAACAGTTAATTTGAGATAGCAAAGGCAAATAGTAAAATATTTAATATATTTGATTAGAAGTGTAGCTTCAAGTTCAGTTACAGAGTGATACCTGACACTAAATTTGAAATTGTTAATTTTTATTATTGAAACATACTTATAATAAATAATCATATGATTATTTGATTATTTCAAAAGACAATTTCATCATGTCAGGTATCACTAGCATGACCAGGGCTACAAGTCTGTAGTTCCTCCACGTGTTGGCAACGGAAACAGTCATTGGCCGGTTTGGGAGACTTCATAATCGTTAGGTTATAATCATATCTTATTATTATTATTATTATTCTCCTTTCTTTCTTTGGGACATGAACGTGTCCACGGCCAGATCTCAGGAACTACTGGACAGAATTAAATAAAACCTAATGGAGTTATAGATATATGTTTCTAGTTGGATATAAATTTTCAGTTTTGGGGTAAAGAAGGTATAAGTCATATTTTGGGGGGTTCAAAGGGGGTGGGATTTACTATAGAATCCTATTGTAAAGTTGAAATTTCATACTTCTAAATGGTTAATAATAGAGACATAAATTTTGACACAATGATAGGTCACCATCTGAGGAGCAATTCTGCATTTTCAAAATTTTCAAGATGTCTGCCATTTTCAAAATGGCTGCCAAAACACAGCATAAAAAATCGGCGGTAAAAATTCATCATTGTCCGATATCATCAATATGTGGGTAGATAATGATGTCCCGAATTGATTCCCGACATTGAAAATTTTCTACCGGTCACCATTTTCAAAATGGCCGTCACAATGCCACAAAAATTCAACATTTTCCGATATCATCAAAATTTGATATGTGGGTAGATAATGATGCCCGAATTGATTCCCGACATTGAAAAATTTCTACCGTCACCATTTTCAAAATGGCCATCACAAAGCCGCAAAAATTCAACATTGTCCGATATCATCAAAATTTGATATGTGGGTAGATAATGATGTCCCGACATTGAAAAATTTCTACCGGTCGCTATTTTCAAAATGGCCACCACAATACCGCACAAATTCAACATTGTCCGATTTTAACGACATTTCATATGTAGGTAGATTATAATGTCCAGAATATATTCCTGACATCGAAAAATTTCTACCAATCGCCATTTCCAAAATGGCCACCACAATACGGCACAGATTCAACATTGTTCGATTTCAACGAAATTTCATATGTAGGTAGACTATGATGTCCTGAATTGATTCCTGACATCGAAAAATTTCTACCAGTCGCCATTTCCAAAATGGTCGCCACAATACCGCACAAATTCAACATTGTTCGATTTCAACGAAATTTCATATTTAGGTAGATCATGATGTCCTGAATTGATTCCCGACATCGGAAAAATTTCTACCGGTCTCCATTTTCAAAATGGCCACCACAATACCGCAAAAATTCAACATTGTTCGATTTCAAAGGTAGCTTTTGATTTATTTTTGGACATTTATCTGCTGCTGGTTTGCTGTCTATAGGTAATAGAAAACACATAATTTTTTGTTGTTGCTTTATGCTATAAACCACAGTACTCATCTTCATATAACATTCATTCATATTGTTGATGGCACCAAACTGAACTTGAAGTTGCTGTAAACAGTTAATTTGAGATAGCAACGGCAAATAGTAAAATATTTAATATATTTGATTAGAAGTGTAGCTTCAAGTTCAGTTACAGAGTGATACCTGACACTAAATTTGAAATTGTTAATTTTTATTATTGAAACATACTTATAATAAATAATCATATGATTATTTGATTATTTCAAAAGACAATTTCATCATGTCAGGTATCACTAGCATGACCAGGGCTACAAGTCTGTAGTTCCTCCACGTGGTGGCACCAGAAACAGTCATTGGCCGGTTTGGGAGGTTATAATCATATCTTGTTTTAAACATAATTAAATGGTTTAACAGAAATCAAGTTCAAAATATCGAAACAGTTGTGTCTGAATTACAATGTCTAATAAGAATTTCTGTCATAGTTACTGCTTGGTCCATTAAAAAACAACTAGTTCTTACAGTCAATTATGTTGTAATCCCTCTTTTTGGGGAGACATATTGATCTCGTTCTTTCCATCCATCCATCACAAATGTTTGTGTGTCAACTCCTCCTACATTTTCAATTATTCCTCAAATGCTTATACTTATTACCAAATGAAAATTAGCATTTTGTTACGGCAATTAATTAATTTTTAGTCCATTTCTTTCCAAACTGATATTTAGTCAGAACAATGTAGATAATTTTTTAATCAAACAGATAAAAGTACATGTGAAATTTATTAAAAAATGACATTTAAATGCAAAGTGAAAGTAGAACTACTTTGTGTCCAGTAAGTTAAGTGAATGTAGAACTACTTTTTCCAGTGCATTAAGTGAAAGTAGAACTACTTTGTGTCCAGTGAGTAAACTGAAAGTAGAACTACTTTATGTCAGTAAGTAAAGTGAAAGTAGAACTACTTTATGTCAGTAAGTAAAGTGCAAATTGGAACTACTTTGTGTCCAGTAAGTAAAGTGAAAGTAGAACTACTTTGTGTCCAGTGAGTAAAGTGAAAGTAAAACTACTTTGTGTCCAGTAAGTAAAGTGAAAGTAGAACTACTTTGTGTCCAGTGAGTAAAGTGAAAGTAAAACTACTTTGTGTCCAGTAAGTAAAGTGAAAGTAGAACTACTTTGTGTCCTGTGAGTAAAGTGAAAGTAAAACTACTTTGTGTCCAGTAAGAAGAGTGAAAGTAGAACTACTTTGTGTCCAGTGAGTAAAGTGAAAGTAGAACTACTTTGTGTCCAGTAAGTAAAGTGAAAGTAGAACTACTTTGTGTCCAGTTAGTACTACTTTTGACCATGACACATTTTGATCGACTGATTTAGTGGAAACTGACCTTAGTTAGTAAAATTAGTTTTTCAGTTAGTGCTGGTATATATTAGTGGTACAAATGTGTGGAGTCCTATAGAATCTTATATGTTAAGATACTTTTTGTAACAATTCACAGTTACACTTCACTATTTTTTGTAATTTGATATTTCAGGGAACTTTTTTGTAATTTGATTTTTCAGGGAACTTTTTTGTAATTTGATTTTTCAGGGAACTAGCTATTGATTTATTAAAGCTTATACCAGACAACAGTTTACTTCTAGCCAAGTGTTGTTCACGTTGTTCTGCATGTAAAGATGAGATTAATGATCTTCATAGAAGGGTAATTATTAAACAACTACTAAAGAATGTAAATAACAAAGAAATCTCACAAATTATCTAGACTTGCTGCAATTCCCTTTCTTAATAATAATCCCTTTAAATAAACTGTTTCTATAATAGTTGAAATCTTGACTGAACACCTATATTTACTAACCATATATTCAGTAAATCTTGACTGACCACCTCTATTTACTAACCATATATTCAGTAAATCTTGACTGACCACCTATATTTACTAACCATATATTCAGTAAATCTTGACTGACCACCTCTATTTACTAACCATATATATTCAGTAAATCTTGACTGACCACCTCTATTTACTAACCATATATTCAGTAAATCTTGACTGACCACCTCTATTTACTAACCATATATTCAGTAAATCTTTACTGACCACCTATATTTACTAACCATATATTCAGTAAATCTTGACTGACCACCTCTATTTACTAACCATATATATTCAGTAAATCTTGACTGACCACCTCTATTTACTAACCATATATTCAGTAAATCTTGACTGACCACCTCTATTTACTAACCATATATTCAGTAAGTCTTGACTGACCACCTCTATTTACTAACCATATATTCAGTAAATCTTGACTGACCAGCTATATTTACTAACCATATATTCAGTAAGTCTTGACTGACCCCCTCTATTTACTAACCATCTATTCAGTAAATCTTGACTGACCCCCTCTATTTACTAACCATATATTCAGTAAATCTTGACTGACCACCTCTATTTACTAACAAAATATATTCAGTAAATCTTGACTGACCACCTATATTTACTAACCATATATATTCAGTAAATCTTGACTGACCCCCTCTATTTACTAACCATCTATTCAGTAAATCTTGACTGACCCCCTCTATTTACTAACCATATATTCAGTAAATCTTGACTGACCCTCTATTTACTAACCATATATTCAGTAAATCTTGACTGACCACCTATATTTACTAACCATATATTCAGTAAATCTTGACTGACCACCTCTATTTACTAACCATATATTCAGTAAATCTTGACTGACCACTTCTATTTACTAACCATATATTCAGTAAATCTTGACTGACCACCTCTATTTACTAACCATATATTCAGTAAATCTTGACTGACCACATATTTACTAACCATATATTCAGTAAATCTTGACTGACCACCTCTATTTACTAACCATATATTCAGTAAATCTTGACTGACCAGCTATATTTACTAACCATATATTTAGTAAATCTTGACTCACCACCTCTATTTACTAACCATATATTCAGTAAATATTGACTGACCACCTCTATTTACTAACCATATATTCAGTAAATCTTGACTGACCACCTCTATTTACTAACCATATATTCAGTAAATCTTGACTGACCACCTCTATTTACTAACCATATATTCAGTAAATCTTGACTGACCACCTCTATTTACTAACCATATATTCAGTAAATCTTGACTGACCACCTCTATTTACTAACCATATATTCAGTAAATCTTGACTGACCACCTCTATTTACTAACCATATATTCAGTAAGTCTTGACTGACCACCTATATTTACTAACCATATATTCAGTAAATCTTGACTGACCACCTCTATTTACTAACCATATATTCAGTAAATCTTGACTGACCACCTCTATTTACTAACCATATATATTCAGTAAATCTTGACTGACCACCTCTATTTACTAACCATATATTCAGTAAATCTTGACTGACCACCTCTATTTACTAACCATATATTCAGTAAATCTTGACTGACCACCTCTATTTACTAACCATATATATTCAGTAAATCTTGACTGACCACCTCTATTTACTAACCATATATTCAGTAAATCTTGACTGACCACCTATATTTACTGACTGACCACCTCTATTTACTAACCATATATATTCAGTAAATCTTGACTGACCACCTCTATTTACTAACCATATATTCAGTAAATCTTGACTGACCACCTTTATTTACTAACCATATATTCAGTAAGTCTTGACTGACCACCTCTATTTACTAACCATATATTCAGTAAGTCTTGACTGACCATCTCTATTTACTAACCATATATTCAGTAAGTCTTGACTGACCACCTCTATTTACTCACCATATATTCAGTAAATCTTGACTGACCACCTCTATTTACTAACCATATATTCAGTAAATCTTGACTGACCACCTCTATTTACTAACCATCTATTCAGTAAATCTTGACTGACCCCCTCTATTTACTAACCATATATTCAGTAAATCTTGACTGACCACCTCTATTTACTAACCATATATTCAGTAAGTCTTGACTGACCACCTCTATTTACTAACCATATATTCAGTAAGTCTTGACTGACCACCTCTATTTACTAACCATATATTCAGTAAGTCTTGACTGACCACATCTATTTACTAACCATATATTCAGTAAATCTTGACTGACCACCTATATTTACTGACTGACCACCTCTATTTACTAACCATATATATTCAGTAAATCTTGACTGACCACCTCTATTTACTAACCATATATTCAGTAAGTCTTGACTGACCACCTCTATTTACTAACCATATATTCAGTAAGTCTTGACTGACCACATCTATTTACTAACCATATATTCAGTAAATCCTGACTGACCACCTCTATTTACTAACCATCTATTCAGTAAATCTTGACTGACGACCTCTATTTACTAACCATATATTCAGTAAATCTTGACAGACCACCTCTATTTACTAACCATCTATTCAGTAAGTCTTGACTGACCACCTCTATTTACTAACCATCTATTCAGTAAGTTTTGACTGATCACCTCTATTTACTAACCATATATTCAGTAAATCTTGACTGACCACCTCTATTTACTAACCATATATTCAGTAAATCTTGACTGACCACCTCTATTTACTAACCATATATTCAGTAAATCTTGACTGACCACCTCTATTTACTAACCATATATTCAGTAAGTCTTGACTGACCACCTATATTTACTAACCATATATTCAGTAAATCTTGACTGACCACCTCTATTTACTAACCATATATTCAGTAAATCTTGACTGACCACCTCTATTTACTAACCATATATATTCAGTAAATCTTGACTGACCACCTCTATTTACTAACCATATATTCAGTAAATCGTGACTGACCACCTCTATTTACTAACCATATATTCAGTAAATCTTGACTGACCACCTCTATTTACTAACCATATATATTCAGTAAATCTTGACTGACCACCTATATTTACTGACTGACCACCTCTATTTACTAACCATATATATTCAGTAAATCTTGACTGACCACCTCTATTTACTAACCATATATTCAGTAAATCTTGACTGACCACCTCTATTTACTAACCATATACTC
Organism: Bathymodiolus brooksi; assembly: GCA_963680875.1. Classification (NCBI taxonomy): domain Eukaryota; kingdom Metazoa; phylum Mollusca; class Bivalvia; order Mytilida; family Modiolidae; genus Bathymodiolus; species Bathymodiolus brooksi. The sequence continues at coordinate 216,401 of OY804582.1, read as the reverse complement.
AGTAAGTCTTGACTGACCACCTATATTTACTAACCATATATTCAGTAAATCTTGACTGACCACCTCTATTTACTAACTATATATTCAGTAAATCTTGACTGACCACCTCTATTTACTAACCATATATTCAGTAAATCTTGACTGACCACCTCTATTTACTCACCATATATTCAGTCAATCTTGACTGACCACCTATATTTACTAACCATATATTCAGTAAATCTTGACTGACCACGTCTATTTACTAACCATATATTCAGTAAATCTTGACTGACCACATATTTACTAACCATATATTCAGTAAATCTTGACTGACCACCTCTATTTACTAACCATATATTCAGTAAATCTTCACTGACCAGCTATATTTACTAACCATATATTTAGTAAATCTTGACTCACCACCTCTATTTACTAACCATATATTCAGTAAATATTGACTGACCACCTCTATTTATAACCATATATTCAGTAAATCTTGACTGACCACCTCTATTTACTAACCATATATTCAGTAAATATTGACTGACCACCTCTATTTATAACCATATATTCAGTAAATCTTGACTGACCACCTCTATTTACTAACCATATATTCAGTAAATCTTGACTGACCACCTCTATTTACTAACCATATATTCAGTAAATCTTGACTGACCACCTCTATTTCCTAACCATATATTCAGTAAATCTTGACTGACCACCTCTATTTACTAACCATATATTCAGTAAATCTTGACTGACCACCTCTATTTACTAATCATATATTCAGTAAGTCTTGACTGACCACCTATATTTACTCACCATATATTCAGTAAATCTTGACTGACCAACCCTATTTACTAACCATATATTCAGTAAATCTTGACTGACCACCTCTATTTACTAACCATATATATTCAGTAAATCTTGACTGACCACCTCTATTTACTAACCATATATTCAGTAAATCTTGACTGACCACCTCTATTTACTAACCATATATTCAGTAAATCTTGACTGACCACCTCTATTTACTAACCATATATATTCAGTAAGTCTTGACTGACCACCTCTATTTACTAACCATATATTCAGTAAATCTTGACTGACCACCTCTATTTACTAACCATCTATTCAGTAAGTCTTGACTGACCACCTATATTTACTAACCATATATTCAGTAAATCTTGACTGACCACCTCTATTTACTAACCATATATTCAGTAAATCTTGACTGACCACCTCTATTTACTAACCATATATTCAGTAAATCTTGACTGACCACCTCTATTTACTAACCATATATTCAGTAAATATTGACTGACCACCTATATTTGCTAACCATATATTCAGTAAATCTTGACTGACCACCTCTATTTACTAACCATATATTCAGTAAATCTTGACTGACCACCTCTATTTACTAACCATATATTCAGTAAATCTTGACTGACCACCTCTATTTACTAACCATATATTCAGTAAGTCTTGACTGACCACCTATATTTACTAACCATATATTCAGTAAATCTTGACTGACCACCTCTATTTACTAACCATATATTCAGTAAATCTTGACTGACCACCTCTATTTACTAACCATATATATTCTGTAAATCTTGACTGACCACCTCTATTTACTAACCATATATTTAGTAAATCTTGACTCACCACCTCTATTTACTAACCATATATTCAGTAAATATTGACTGACCACCTCTATTTATAACCATATATTCAGTAAATCTTGACTGACCACCTCTATTTACTAACCATATATTCAGTAAGTCTTGACTGACCACCTCTATTTACTCACCATATATTTAGTAAATCTTGACTGACCACCTCTATTTACTAACCATATATTCAGTAAATCTTGACTGACCACCTATATTTACTGACTGACCACCTCTATTTACTAACCATATATATTCAGTAAATCTTGACTGACCACCTCTATTTACTAACCATATATTCAGTAAGTCTTGACTGACCACCTCTATTTACTAACCATATATTCAGTAAGTCTTGACTGACCACATCTATTTACTAACCATATATTCAGTAAATCCTGACTGACCACCTCTATTTACTAACCATCTATTCAGTAAATCTTGACTGACGACCTCTATTTACTAACCATATATTCAGTAAATCTTGACAGACCACCTCTATTTACTAACCATCTATTCAGTAAGTCTTGACTGACCACCTCTATTTACTAACCATCTATTCAGTAAGTTTTGACTGATCACCTCTATTTACTAACCATATATTCAGTAAATCTTGACTGACCACCTCTATTTACTAACCATATATTCAGTAAATCTTGACTGACCACCTCTATTTACTAACCATATATTCAGTAAATCTTGACTGACCACCTCTATTTACTAACCATATATTCAGTAAGTCTTGACTGACCACCTATATTTACTAACCATATATTCAGTAAATCTTGACTGACCACCTCTATTTACTAACCATATATTCAGTAAATCTTGACTGACCACCTCTATTTACTAACCATATATATTCAGTAAATCTTGACTGACCACCTCTATTTACTAACCATATATTCAGTAAATCGTGACTGACCACCTCTATTTACTAACCATATATTCAGTAAATCTTGACTGACCACCTCTATTTACTAACCATATATATTCAGTAAATCTTGACTGACCACCTATATTTACTGACTGACCACCTCTATTTACTAACCATATATATTCAGTAAATCTTGACTGACCACCTCTATTTACTAACCATATATTCAGTAAATCTTGACTGACCACCTCTATTTACTAACCATATACTCAGTAAGTCTTGACTGACCACCTATATTTACTAACCATATATATTCAGTAAATCTTGACTGACCACCTCTATTTACTAACCATATATTCAGTAAATCTTGACTGACCACCTCTATTTACTAACCATATATTCAGTAAATCTTGACTGACCACCTCTATTTACTAACCATATATATTCAGTAAGTCTTGACTGACCACCTCTATTTACTAACCATATATTCAGTAAATCTTGACTGACCACCACTATTTACTAACCATCTATTCAGTAAGTCTTGACTGACCACCTATATTTACTAACCATATATTCAGTAAATCTTGACTGACCACCTCTATTTACTAACCATATATTCAGTAAATCTTGACTGACCACCTCTATTTACTAACCATATATTCAGTAAATCTTGACTGACCACCTCTATTTACTAACCATATATTCAGTAAATATTGACTGACCACCTATATTTGCTAACCATATATTCAGTAAATCTTGACTGACCACCTCTATTTACTAACCATATATTCAGTAAATCTTGACTGACCACCTCTATTTACTAACCATATATTCAGTAAATCTTGACTGACCACCTCTATTTACTAACCATATATTCAGTAAGTCTTGACTGACCACCTATATTTACTAACCATATATTCAGTAAATCTTGACTGACCACCTCTATTTACTAACCATATATTCAGTAAATCTTGACTGACCACCTCTATTTACTAACCATATATATTCTGTAAATCTTGACTGACCACCTCTATTTACTAACCATATATTTAGTAAATCTTGACTCACCACCTCTATTTACTAACCATATATTCAGTAAATATTGACTGACCACCTCTATTTATAACCATATATTCAGTAAATCTTGACTGACCACCTCTATTTACTAACCATATATTCAGTAAGTCTTGACTGACCACCTCTATTTACTCACCATATATTTAGTAAATCTTGACTGACCACCTCTATTTACTAACCATATATTCAGTAAATCTTGACTGACCACCTATATTTACTGACTGACCACCTCTATTTACTAACCATATATATTCAGTAAATCTTGACTGACCACCTCTATTTACTAACCATATATTCAGTAAGTCTTGACTGACCACCTCTATTTACTAACCATATATTCAGTAAGTCTTGACTGACCACATCTATTTACTAACCATATATTCAGTAAATCCTGACTGACCACCTCTATTTACTAACCATCTATTCAGTAAATCTTGACTGACGACCTCTATTTACTAACCATATATTCAGTAAATCTTGACAGACCACCTCTATTTACTAACCATCTATTCAGTAAGTCTTGACTGACCACCTCTATTTACTAACCATCTATTCAGTAAGTTTTGACTGATCACCTCTATTTACTAACCATATATTCAGTAAATCTTGACTGACCACCTCTATTTACTAACCATATATTCAGTAAATCTTGACTGACCACCTCTATTTACTAACCATATATTCAGTAAATCTTGACTGACCACCTCTATTTACTAACCATATATTCAGTAAGTCTTGACTGACCACCTATATTTACTAACCATATATTCAGTAAATCTTGACTGACCACCTCTATTTACTAACCATATATTCAGTAAATCTTGACTGACCACCTCTATTTACTAACCATATATATTCAGTAAATCTTGACTGACCACCTCTATTTACTAACCATATATTCAGTAAATCGTGACTGACCACCTCTATTTACTAACCATATATTCAGTAAATCTTGACTGACCACCTCTATTTACTAACCATATATATTCAGTAAATCTTGACTGACCACCTATATTTACTGACTGACCACCTCTATTTACTAACCATATATATTCAGTAAATCTTGACTGACCACCTCTATTTACTAACCATATATTCAGTAAATCTTGACTGATCACCTCTATTTACTAACCATATACTCAGTAAGTCTTGACTGACCACCTATATTTACTAACCATATATTCAGTAAATCTTGACTGACCACCTCTATTTACTAACTATATATTCAGTAAATCTTGACTGACCACCTCTATTTACTAACCATATATTCAGTAAATCTTGACTGACCACCTCTATTTACTCACCATATATTCAGTCAATCTTGACTGACCACCTATATTTACTAACCATATATTCAGTAAATCTTGACTGACCACGTCTATTTACTAACCATATATTCAGTAAATCTTGACTGACCACATATTTACTAACCATATATTCAGTAAATCTTGACTGACCACCTCTATTTACTAACCATATATTCAGTAAATCTTCACTGACCAGCTATATTTACTAACCATATATTTAGTAAATCTTGACTCACCACCTCTATTTACTAACCATATATTCAGTAAATATTGACTGACCACCTCTATTTATAACCATATATTCAGTAAATCTTGACTGACCACCTCTATTTACTAACCATATATTCAGTAAATATTGACTGACCACCTCTATTTATAACCATATATTCAGTAAATCTTGACTGACCACCTCTATTTACTAACCATATATTCAGTAAATCTTGACTGACCACCTCTATTTACTAACCATATATTCAGTAAATCTTGACTGACCACCTCTATTTCCTAACCATATATTCAGTAAATCTTGACTGACCACCTCTATTTACTAACCATATATTCAGTAAATCTTGACTGACCACCTCTATTTACTAATCATATATTCAGTAAGTCTTGACTGACCACCTATATTTACTCACCATATATTCAGTAAATCTTGACTGACCAACCCTATTTACTAACCATATATTCAGTAAATCTTGACTGACCACCTCTATTTACTAACCATATATATTCAGTAAATCTTGACTGACCACCTCTATTTACTAACCATATATTCAGTAAATCTTGACTGACCACCTCTATTTACTAACCATATATTCAGTAAATCTTGACTGACCACCTCTATTTACTAACCATATATATTCAGTAAGTCTTGACTGACCACCTCTATTTACTAACCATATATTCAGTAAATCTTGACTGACCACCTCTATTTACTAACCATCTATTCAGTAAGTCTTGACTGACCACCTATATTTACTAACCATATATTCAGTAAATCTTGACTGACCACCTCTATTTACTAACCATATATTCAGTAAATCTTGACTGACCACCTCTATTTACTAACCATATATTCAGTAAATCTTGACTGACCACCTCTATTTACTAACCATATATTCAGTAAATATTGACTGACCACCTATATTTGCTAACCATATATTCAGTAAATCTTGACTGACCACCTCTATTTACTAACCATATATTCAGTAAATCTTGACTGACCACCTCTATTTACTAACCATATATTCAGTAAATCTTGACTGACCACCTCTATTTACTAACCATATATTCAGTAAGTCTTGACTGACCACCTATATTTACTAACCATATATTCAGTAAATCTTGACTGACCACCTCTATTTACTAACCATATATTCAGTAAATCTTGACTGACCACCTCTATTTACTAACCATATATATTCTGTAAATCTTGACTGACCACCTCTATTTACTAACCATATATTTAGTAAATCTTGACTCACCACCTCTATTTACTAACCATATATTCAGTAAATATTGACTGACCACCTCTATTTATAACCATATATTCAGTAAATCTTGACTGACCACCTCTATTTACTAACCATATATTCAGTAAGTCTTGACTGACCACCTCTATTTACTCACCATATATTTAGTAAATCTTGACTGACCACCTCTATTTACTAACCATATATTCAGTAAATCTTGACTGACCACCTATATTTACTGACTGACCACCTCTATTTACTAACCATATATATTCAGTAAATCTTGACTGACCACCTCTATTTACTAACCATATATTCAGTAAGTCTTGACTGACCACCTCTATTTACTAACCATATATTCAGTAAGTCTTGACTGACCACATCTATTTACTAACCATATATTCAGTAAATCCTGACTGACCACCTCTATTTACTAACCATCTATTCAGTAAATCTTGACTGACGACCTCTATTTACTAACCATATATTCAGTAAATCTTGACAGACCACCTCTATTTACTAACCATCTATTCAGTAAGTCTTGACTGACCACCTCTATTTACTAACCATCTATTCAGTAAGTTTTGACTGATCACCTCTATTTACTAACCATATATTCAGTAAATCTTGACTGACCACCTCTATTTACTAACCATATATTCAGTAAATCTTGACTGACCACCTCTATTTACTAACCATATATTCAGTAAATCTTGACTGACCACCTCTATTTACTAACCATATATTCAGTAAGTCTTGACTGACCACCTATATTTACTAACCATATATTCAGTAAATCTTGACTGACCACCTCTATTTACTAACCATATATTCAGTAAATCTTGACTGACCACCTCTATTTACTAACCATATATATTCAGTAAATCTTGACTGACCACCTCTATTTACTAACCATATATTCAGTAAATGGTGACTGACCACCTCTATTTACTAACCATATATTCAGTAAATCTTGACTGACCACCTCTATTTACTAACCATATATATTCAGTAAATCTTGACTGACCACCTATATTTACTGACTGACCACCTCTATTTACTAACCATATATATTCAGTAAATCTTGACTGACCACCTCTATTTACTAACCATATATTCAGTAAATCTTGACTGACCACCTCTATTTACTAACCATATACTCAGTAAGTCTTGACTGACCACCTATATTTACTAACCATATATTCAGTAAATCTTGACTGACCACCTCTATTTACTAACTATATATTCAGTAAATCTTGACTGACCACCTCTATTTACTAACCATATATTCAGTAAATCTTGACTGACCACCTCTATTTACTCACCATATATTCAGTCAATCTTGACTGACCACCTATATTTACTAACCATATATTCAGTAAATATTGACTGACCACGTCTATTTACTAACCATATATTCAGTAAATCTTGACTGACCACATATTTACTAACCATATATTCAGTAAATCTTGACTGACCACCTCTATTTACTAACCATATATTCAGTAAATCTTCACTGACCAGCTATATTTACTAACCATATATTTAGTAAATCTTGACTCACCACCTCTATTTACTAACCATATATTCAGTAAATATTGACTGACCACCTCTATTTATAACCATATATTCAGTAAATCTTGACTGACCACCTCTATTTACTAACCATATATTCAGTAAATATTGACTGACCACCTCTATTTATAACCATATATTCAGTAAATCTTGACTGACCACCTCTATTTACTAACCATATATTCAGTAAATCTTGACTGACCACCTCTATTTACTAACCATATATTCAGTAAATATTGACTGACCACCTCTATTTATAACCATATATTCAGTAAATCTTGACTGACCACCTCTATTTACTAACCATATATTCAGTAAATCTTGACTGACCACCTCTATTTACTAACCATATATTCAGTAAATCTTGACTGACCACCTCTATTTCCTAACCATATATTCAGTAAATCTTGACTGACCACCTCTATTTACTAACCATATATTCAGTAAATCTTGACTGACCACCTCTATTTACTAATCATATATTCAGTAAGTCTTGACTGACCACCTATATTTACTCACCATATATTCAGTAAATCTTGACTGACCAACCCTATTTACTAACCATATATTCAGTAAATCTTGACTGACCACCTCTATTTACTAACCATATATTCAGTAAATCTTGACTGACCACCTCTATTTACTAACCATATATATTCAGTAAGTCTTGACTGACCACCTCTATTTACTAACCATATATTCAGTAAATCTTGACTGACCACCTCTATTTACTAACCATCTATTCAGTAAGTCTTGACTGACCACCTATATTTACTAACCATATATTCAGTAAATCTTGACTGACCACCTCTATTTACTAACCATATATTCAGTAAATCTTGACTGACCACCTCTATTTACTAACCATATATTCAGTAAATCTTGACTGACCACCTCTATTTACTAACCATATATTCAGTAAATATTGACTGACCACCTATATTTGCTAACCATATATTCAGTAAATCTTGACTGACCACCTCTATTTACTAACCATATATTCAGTAAATCTTGACTGACCACCTCTATTTACTAACCATATATTCAGTAAATCTTGACTGACCACCTCTATTTACTAACCATATATTCAGTAAGTCTTGACTGACCACCTATATTTACTAACCATATATTCAGTAAATCTTGACTGACCACCTCTATTTACTAACCATATATTCAGTAAATCTTGACTGACCACCTCTATTTACTAACCATATATATTCAGTAAATCTTGACTGACCACCTCTATTTACTAACCATATATTTAGTAAATCTTGACTCACCACCTCTATTTACTAACCATATATTCAGTAAATATTGACTGACCACCTCTATTTATAACCATATATTCAGTAAATCTTGACTGACCACCTCTATTTACTAACCATATATTCAGTAAATCTTGACTGACCACCTCTATTTACTAACCATATATTCAGTAAATCTTGACTGACCACCTCTATTTCCTAACCATATATTCAGTAAATCTTGACTGACCACCTCTATTTACTAACCATATATTCAGTAAATCTTGACTGACCACCTCTATTTACTAATCATATATTCAGTAAGTCTTGACTGACCACCTATATTTACTAACCATATATTCAGTAAATCTTGACTGACCACCTCTATTTACTAACCATATATTCAGTAAATCTTGACTGACCACCTCTATTTACTAATCATATATTCAGTAAGTCTTGACTGACCACCTATATTTACTAACCATATATTCAGTAAATCTTGACTGACCAACCCTATTTACTAACCATATATTCAGTAAATCTTGACTGACCACCTCTATTTACTAACCATATATATTCAGTAAATCTTGACTGACCACCTCTATTTACTAACCATATATTCAGTAAATCTTGACTGACCACCTCTATTTACTAACCATATATTCAGTAAATCTTGACTGACCACCTCTATTTACTAACCATATATATTCAGTAAATCTTGACTGACCACCTCTATTTACTAACCATATATTCAGTAAATCTTGACTGACCACCTCTATTTACTAACCATATATTCAGTAAATCTTGACTGACCACCTCTATTTACTAACCATATATATTCAGTAAATCTTGACTGACCACCTCTATTTACTAACCATATATTCAGTAAATCTTGACTGACCACCTCTATTTACTAACCATATATTCAGTAAATCTTGACTGACCACCTCTATTTACTGACCATATATTCAGTAAGTCTTGACTGACCACCTATATTTACTAACCATATATTCAGTAAATCTTGACTGACCACCTCTATTTACTAACCATATATTCAGTAAATCTTGACTGACCACCTCTATTTACTAACCATATATATTCAGTAAATCTTGACTGACCACCTCTATTTACTAACCATATATTCAGTAAATCTTGACTGACCACCTCTATTTACTAACCATATATTCAGTAAATCTTGACTGACCACCTCTATTTACTAACCATATATATTCAGTAAATCTTGACTGACCACCTCTATTTACTAACCATATATTCAGTAAATCTTGACTGACCACCTATATTTACTGACTGACCACCTCTATTTACTAACCATATATATTCAGTAAATCTTGACTGATGACCTCTATTTACTAACCATATATTCAGTAAATCTTGACTGACCACCTCTATTTACTAACCATATATTCAGTAAGTCTTGACTGACCACCTATATTTACTAACCATATATTCAGTAAATCTTGACTGACCACCTCTATTTACTAACTATATATTCAGTAAATCTTGACTGACCACCTCTATTTACTAACCATATATTCAGTAAATCTTGACTGAACACCTCTATTTACTAACCATATATTCAGTAAATCTTGACTGACCACCTCTATTTACTAACCATATATTCAGTAAGTCTTGACTGACCACCTATATTTACTAACCATATATTCAGTAAGTCTTGACTGACCACCTCTATTTACTAACTATATATTCAGTAAATCTTGACTGACCACCTATATTTACTAACCATATATATTCAGTAAATCTTGACTGACCACCTATATTTACTAACCATATATATTCAGTAAATCTTGACTGACCCCCTCTATTTACTAACCATCTATTCAGTAAATCTTGACTGACCCCCCTCTATTTACTAACCATATATTCAGTAAATCTTGACTGACCACCTCTATTTACTGACCATATATTCAGTAAGTCTTGACTGACCACCTATATTTACTAACCATATATTCAGTAAATCTTGACTGACCACCTCTATTTACTAACCATATATTCAGTAAATCTTGACTGACCACCTCTATTTACTAACCATATATATTCAGTAAATCTTGACTGACCACCTCTATTTACTAACCATATATTCAGTAAATCTTGACTGACCACCTCTATTTACTAACCATATATTCAGTAAATCTTGACTGACCACCTCTATTTACTAACCATATATATTCAGTAAATCTTGACTGACCACCTCTATTTACTAACCATATATTCAGTAAATCTTGACTGACCACCTATATTTACTGACTGACCACCTCTATTTACTAACCATATATATTCAGTAAATCTTGACTGATGACCTCTATTTACTAACCATATATTCAGTAAATCTTGACTGACCACCTCTATTTACTAACCATATATTCAGTAAGTCTTGACTGACCACCTATATTTACTAACCATATATTCAGTAAATCTTGACTGACCACCTCTATTTACTAACTATATATTCAGTAAATCTTGACTGACCACCTCTATTTACTAACCATATATTCAGTAAATCTTGACTGAACACCTCTATTTACTAACCATATATTCAGTAAATCTTGACTGACCACCTCTATTTACTAACCATATATTCAGTAAGTCTTGACTGACCACCTATATTTACTAACCATATATTCAGTAAGTCTTGACTGACCACCTCTATTTACTAACTATATATTCAGTAAATCTTGACTGACCACCTATATTTACTAACCATATATATTCAGTAAATCTTGACTGACCCCCTCTATTTACTAACCATATATTCAGTAAATCTTGACTGACCACCTCTATTTACTAACCATATATTCAGTAAGTCTTGACTGACCACCTCTATTTACTAACCATGTATTCAGTAAATCTTGACTGACCACCTCTATTTACTAACCATTTATTCAAAAAATCTTGACTGACCACCTCTATTTACTAACCATCTATTCAGTAAATCTTGACTGACCCCCTCTATTTACTAACCATATATTCAGTAAATCTTGACTGACCACCTCTATTTACTAACCATATATTCAGTAAGTCTTGACTGACCACCTCTATTTACTAACCATATATTCAGTAAGTCTTGACTGACCATCTCTATTTACTAACCATATATTCAGTAAGTCTTGACTGACCATCTCTATTTACTCACCATATATTCAGTAAATCTTGACTGACCACCTCTATTTACTAACCATATATTCAGTAAATCTTGACTGACCACCTCTATTTACTAACCATCTATTCAGTAAATCTTGACTGACCCCCTCTATTTACTAACCATATATTCAGTAAATCTTGACTGACCACCTCTATTTACTAACCATCTATTCAGTAAATCTTGACTGACCCCCTCTATTTACTAACCATATATTCAGTAAATCTTGACTGACCACCTCTATTTACTAACCATATATTCAGTAAGTCTTGACTGACCACCTCTATTTACTAACCATATATTCAGTAAGTCTTGACTGACCACCTCTATTTACTAACCATATACATGTATTCAGTAAGTCTTGACTGACCACATCTATTTACTAATCATATATTCAGTAAATCTTGACTGACCACCTATATTTACTGACTGACCACCTCTATTTACTAACCATATATATTCAGTAAATCTTGACTGACCACCTCTATTTACTAACCATATATATTCAGTAAATCTTGACTGACCACCTCTATTTACTAACCATATATTCAGTAAATCTTGACTGACCACCTCTATTTACTAACCATATATTCAGTAAATCTTGACTGACCACCTCTATTTACTAACCATATATATTCAGTAAATCTTGACTGACCACCTCTATTTACTAACCATATATTCAGTAAATCTTGACTGACCACCTATATTTACTGACTGACCACCTCTATTTACTAACCATATATATTCAGTAAATCTTGACTGACCACCTCTATTTACTAACCATATATTCAGTAAATCTTGACTGACCACCTTTATTTACTAACCATATATTCAGTAAGTCTTGACTGACCACCTCTATTTACTAACCATATATTCAGTAAGTCTTGACTGACCATCTCTATTTACTAACCATATATTCAGTAAGTCTTGACTGACCACCTCTATTTACTCACCATATATTCAGTAAATCTTGACTGACCACCTCTATTTACTAACCATATATTCAGTAAATCTTGACTGACCACCTCTATTTACTAACCATCTATTCAGTAAATCTTGACTGACCCCCTCTATTTACTAACCATATATTCAGTAAATCTTGACTGACCACCTCTATTTACTAACCATATATTCAGTAAGTCTTGACTGACCACCTCTATTTACTAACCATATATTCAGTAAGTCTTGACTGACCACCTCTATTTACTAACCATATATTCAGTAAGTCTTGACTGACCACATCTATTTACTAACCATATATTCAGTAAATCTTGACTGACCACCTATATTTACTGACTGACCACCTCTATTTACTAACCATATATATTCAGTAAATCTTGACTGACCACCTCTATTTACTAACCATATATTCAGTAAGTCTTGACTGACCACCTCTATTTACTAACCATATATATTCAGTAAATCTTGACTGACCACCTCTATTTACTAACCATATATTCAGTAAATCTTGACTGACCACCTCTATTTACTAACCATATATTCAGTAAATCTTGACTGACCACCTCTATTTACTAACCATATATTCAGTAAATCTTGACTGACCACCTCTATTTACTAATCATATATTCAGTAAGTCTTGACTGACCACCTATATTTACTCACCATATATTCAGTAAATCTTGACTGACCAACCCTATTTACTAACCATATATTCAGTAAATCTTGACTGACCACCTCTATTTACTAACCATATATATTCAGTAAATCTTGACTGACCACCTCTATTTACTAACCATATATTCAGTAAATCTTGACTGACCACCTCTATTTACTAACCATATATTCAGTAAATCTTGACTGACCACCTCTATTTACTAACCATATATATTCAGTAAGTCTTGACTGACCACCTCTATTTACTAACCATATATTCAGTAAATCTTGACTGACCACCTCTATTTACTAACCATCTATTCAGTAAGTCTTGACTGACCACCTATATTTACTAACCATATATTCAGTAAATCTTGACTGACCACCTCTATTTACTAACCATATATTCAGTAAATCTTGACTGACCACCTCTATTTACTAACCATATATTCAGTAAATCTTGACTGACCACCTCTATTTACTAACCATATATTCAGTAAATATTGACTGACCACCTATATTTGCTAACCATATATTCAGTAAATCTTGACTGACCACCTCTATTTACTAACCATATATTCAGTAAATCTTGACTGACCACCTCTATTTACTAACCATATATTCAGTAAATCTTGACTGACCACCTCTATTTACTAACCATATATTCAGTAAGTCTTGACTGACCACCTATATTTACTAACCATATATTCAGTAAATCTTGACTGACCACCTCTATTTACTAACCATATATTCAGTAAATCTTGACTGACCACCTCTATTTACTAACCATATATATTCTGTAAATCTTGACTGACCACCTCTATTTACTAACCATATATTTAGTAAATCTTGACTCACCACCTCTATTTACTAACCATATATTCAGTAAATATTGACTGACCACCTCTATTTATAACCATATATTCAGTAAATCTTGACTGACCACCTCTATTTACTAACCATATATTCAGTAAATCTTGACTGACCACCTCTATTTACTAACCATATATTCAGTAAATCTTGACTGACCACCTCTATTTCCTAACCATATATTCAGTAAATCTTGACTGACCACCTCTATTTACTAACCATATATTCAGTAAATCTTGACTGACCACCTCTATTTACTAATCATATATTCAGTAAGTCTTGACTGACCACCTATATTTACTAACCATATATTCAGTAAATCTTGACTGACCACCTCTATTTACTAACCATATATTCAGTAAATCTTGACTGACCACCTCTATTTACTAATCATATATTCAGTAAGTCTTGACTGACCACCTATATTTACTAACCATATATTCAGTAAATCTTGACTGACCAACCCTATTTACTAACCATATATTCAGTAAATCTTGACTGACCACCTCTATTTACTAACCATATATATTCAGTAAATCTTGACTGACCACCTCTATTTACTAACCATATATTCAGTAAATCTTGACTGACCACCTCTATTTACTAACCATATATTCAGTAAATCTTGACTGACCACCTCTATTTACTAACCATATATATTCAGTAAATCTTGACTGACCACCTCTATTTACTAACCATATATTCAGTAAATCTTGACTGACCACCTATATTTACTGACTGACCACCTCTATTTACTAACCATATATATTCAGTAAATCTTGACTCACCACCTCTATTTACTAACCATATATTCAGTAAATCTTGACTGACCACCTCTATTTACTAACCATATATTCAGTAAGTCTTGACTGACCACCTATATTTACTAACCATATATTCAGTAAATCTTGACTGACCACCTCTATTTACTAACTATATATTCAGTAAATCTTGACTGACCACCTCTATTTACTAACCATATATTCAGTAAATCTTGACTGACCACCTCTATTTACTCACCATATATTCAGTAAATCTTGACTGACCACCTATATTTACTAACCATATATTCAGTAAATCTTGACTGACCACGTCTATTTACTAACCATATATTCAGTAAATCTTGACTGACCACATATTTACTAACCATATATTCAGTAAATCTTGACTGACCACCTCTATTTACTAACCATATATTCAGTAAATCTTCACTGACCAGCTATATTTACTAACCATATATTTAGTAAATCTTGACTCACCATCTCTATTTACTAACCATATATTCAGTAAATATTGACTGACCACCTCTATTTACTAACCATATATTCAGTAAATCTTGACTGACCACCTCTATTTACTAACCATATATTCAGTAAATCTTGACTGACCACCTCTATTTACTAACCATATATTCAGTAAATCTTGACTGACCACCTCTATTTCCTAACCATATATTCAGTAAATCTTGACTGACCACCTCTATTTACTAACCATATATTCAGTAAATCTTGACTGACCACCTCTATTTACTAACCATATATTCAGTAAGTCTTGACTGACCACCTATATTTACTAACCATATATTCAGTAAATCTTGACTGACCACCCCTATTTACTAACCATATATTCAGTAAATCTTGACTGACCACCTCTATTTACTAACCATATATATTCAGTAAATCTTGACTGACCACCTCTATTTACTAACCATATATTCAGTAAATCTTGACTGACCACCTCTATTTACTAACCATATATTCATTAAATCTTGACTGACCACCTCTATTTACTAACCATATATATTCAGTAAGTCTTGACTGACCACCTCTATTTACTAACCATATATTCAGTAAATCTTGACTGACCACCTCTATTTACTAACCATATATTCAGTAAATCTTGACTGACCACCTCTATTTACTAACTATATATTCAGTAAATCTTGACTGACCACCTCTATTTACTAACCATATATTCAGTAAATCTTGACTGACCACCTCTATTTACTAACCATATATTCAGTAAATCTTGACTGACCACCTCTATTTACTAACCATATATTCAGTAAATCTTGACTGACCACCTCTATTTACTAACCATATATTCAGTAAATCTTGACTGACCACCTCTATTTACTCACCATATATTCAGTAAATCTTGACTGACCACCTATATTTACTAACCATATATTCAGTAAATCTTGACTGACCACGTCTATTTACTAACCATATATTCAGTAAATCTTGACTGACCACATATTTACTAACCATATATTCAGTAAATCTTGACTGACCACCTCTATTTACTAACCATATATTCAGTAAATCTTCACTGACCAGCTATATTTACTAACCATATATTTAGTAAATCTTGACTCACCATCTCTATTTACTAACCATATATTCAGTAAATATTGACTGACCACCTCTATTTACTAACCATATATTCAGTAAATCTTGACTGACCACCTCTATTTACTAACCATATATTCAGTAAATCTTGACTGACCACCTCTATTTACTAACCATATATTCAGTAAATCTTGACTGACCACCTCTATTTCCTAACCATATATTCAGTAAATCTTGACTGACCACCTCTATTTACTAACCATATATTCAGTAAATCTTGACTGACCACCTCTATTTACTAACCATATATTCAGTAAGTCTTGACTGACCACCTATATTTACTAACCATATATTCAGTAAATCTTGACTGACCACCCCTATTTACTAACCATATATTCAGTAAATCTTGACTGACCACCTCTATTTACTAACCATATATATTCAGTAAATCTTGACTGACCACCTCTATTTACTAACCATATATTCAGTAAGTCTTGACTGACCACCTCTATTTACTAACCATATATTCATTAAATCTTGACCGACCACCTCTATTTACTAACCATATATATTCAGTAAGTCTTGACTGACCACCTCTATTTACTAACCATATATTCAGTAAATCTTGACTGACCACCTCTATTTACTAACCATATATTCAGTAAGTCTTGACTGACCACCTATATTTACTAACCATATATTCAGTAAATCTTGACTGACCACCTCTATTTACTAACCATATATTCAGTAAATCTTGACTGACCACCTCTATTTACTAACCATATATTCAGTAAATCTTGACCGACGACCTCTATTTACTAACCATATATTCAGTAAATATTGACTGACCACCTCTATTTGCTAACCATATATTCAGTAAATCTTGACTGACCCCCTCTATTTACTAACCATATATTCAGTAAATCTTGAATGACCACCTCTATTTACTAACCATATATTCAGTAAGTCTTGACTGACCACATCTATTTACTAACCATATATTCAGTAAATCCTGACTGACCACCTCTATTTACTAACCATCTATTCAGTAAATTTTGACTGACGACCTCTATTTACTAACCATATATTCAGTAAATCTTGACTGACCACCTCTATTTACTAACCATCTATTCAGTAAGTCTTGACTGACCACCTCTATTTACTAACCATCTATTCCTAACCAAAGTTGTGGTCCATTGCTAATTTGAAATGGCACATTATTCTCTAAAATGGCCCCTTGATGTGGTCAAGTAAGGAGCCATAGTCTCTTTGACAAAAAATTCTTCCCAATCCCTGCTTGTTTCTATTTATAGACAGGTCTTCATTATTTCTATTTAAAGACAGGTCTTCCTTCTTCTACTTATATAGACAGATCTTCCTTGTTTCTATTTATAGGTAGGTCTTCATTATTTTTATTTATAGACTGGTCTTCCTTTTTTCTATTTATAGGCAGGTCTTCCATCAGTAGATAATTGTTTAACAGAAGCTGAGAAATTGAAGAATGTAGTCAATCCTTTTGAATGTGTCAAGTTTTATCTGCTGTCATCAAGTCCTGAACTTGGTGTAGATATAGGTCTACAAGAAGTCAAAAGTGAGTTACCTCTTAATAACTTGGTGTATATATAGGTCTACAAGAAGTCAAAAGTGAGTTACCTCTTATTAACTTGGTGTATATATAGATCAAAGTGAGTTACCTCTTATTAACTTGGTGTAAATATAGGTCTGCAAGAAATCAAAAGTGAGTTACCTCTTGTTAACTTGATGTAGATATAGATCTACAAGAAGTCAAAAGTGAGTTACCTCTTATTAACTTGGTGTAGATATAGGTCTACAAGAAGTGAAAAGTGAGTTACCTCTTATTAACATTGTAAATATAGGTCTACAAGAAGTCAAAAGTGAGTTACCTCTTAATAACTTGGTGTAGATATAGGTCTACAAGAAGTGAAAAGTGAGTTACCTCTTATTAACTTGGTGTAGATATAGGTCTACAAGAAGTCAAAAGTGAGTTACTTCTTAATAACTTGGTGTAGATATAGGTCTACAAGAAGTCAAAAGTGAGTTACCTCTTATTAACTTGGTGTAGATATAGGTCTACAAGAAGTCAAAAGTGAGTTACTTCTTAATAACTTGGTGTAGATATAGGTCTACAAGAAGTCAAAAGTGAGTTACCTCTTAATAACTTGGTGTATATATAGGTCTACAAGAAGTCAAAAGTGAGTTACCTCTTAATAACTTGGTGTATATATAGCCTAGGTCTACAAGAAGTCAAAAGTGCGTTACTTCTTAATAACTTGGTGTAGATATAGGTCTACAAGAAGTCAAAAGTGAGTTACTTCTTAATAACTTGGTGTATATATAGGTCTACAAGAAGTCAAAAGTGAGTTACCTCTTAATAACTTGGTGTATATATAGGTCTACAAGAAGTCAAAAGTGAGTTACCTCTTAATAACTTGGTGTATATATAGGTCTACAAGAAGTCAAAAGTGAGTTACCTCTTAATAACTTGGTGTATATATAGGTCTACAAGAAGTCAAAAGTGAGTTACCTCTTACTAACTTGGTGTATATATAGGTCTACAAGAAGTCAAAAGTGAGTTACCTCTTATTAACTTGGTGTATATATAGATCAAAGTGAGTTACCTCTTGTTAACTTGGTGTAGATATAGGTCTGCAAGAAGTCAAAAGTGAGTTACCTCTTGTTAACTTGGTGTAGATATAGATCTACAAGAAGTCAAAAGTTAGTTACCTCTTATTAACTTGGTGTAGATATAGGTCTACAAGAAGTGAAAAGTGAGTTACCTCTTATTAACTTTGTAGATATAGGTCTACAAGAAGTCAAAAGTGAGTTACCACTTGTTAACTTGGTGTAGATATAGGTCTACAAGAAGTCAAAAGTGAGTTACCTCTTATTAACTTTGTGTAGATATAAGTCTACAAGAAGTCAAAAGTGAGTTACCTCTTAATAACTTTGTGTAGATATAGGTCTACAAGAAGTCAAAGGTGAGTTACCTCTTACTAACTTGATGTAGATATAGGTCTACAAGAAGTCAAAAGTGAGTTACCTCTTAATAACTTGGTGTATATATAGGTCTACAAGAAGTCAAAAGTGAGTTACTTCTTAATAACTTGGTGTAGATATAGGTCTACAAGAAGTCAAAAGTGAGATACCTCTTAATAACTTGGTGTATATATAGGTCTACAAGAAGTCAAAAGTGAGTTACCTCTTAATAACTTGGTGTAGATATAGGTCTACAAGAAGTCAAAAGTGAGTTACCTCTTAATAACTTGGTGTATATATAGGTCTACAAGAAGTCAAAAGTGAGTTACTTCTTAATAACTTGGTGTAGATATAGGTCTACAAGAAGTCAAAAGTCAGTTACTTCTTAATAACTTGGTGTAGATATAGGTCTACAACAAGTCAAAAGTTAGTTACCTCTTAATAACTTGGTGTAGATATAGGTCTGCAAGAAGTTAAAAGTGAGTTACTTCTTAGTAACTTGGTGTAGATATAGATCTACAAGAAGTCAAAAGTGAGTTACTTCTTAATAACTTGGTGTAGATATAGGTCTACAAGAAGTCAAAAGTGAGTTACTTCTTATTAACTTGGTGTAGATATAGGTCTACAAGAAGTCAAAAGTGAGTTACCTCTTAATAACTTGGTGTAGATATAGGTCTACAACAAGTCAAAAGTGAGTTACCTCTTAATAACTTGGTGTAGATATAGGTCTACAAGAAGTCAAAAGTGAGTTACCACTTGTTAACTTGGTGTGTAGATATAGGTCTACAAGAAGTCAAAAGTGAGTTACCTCTTATTAACTTGGTGTAGATATAGATCTACAAGAAGTGAAAAGTGAGTTACCTCTTGTTTACTTGGTGTAGATATAGGTCTACAAGAAGTCAAAAGTGAGTTACTTCTTATTAACTTGGTGTAGATATAGGTCTACAAGAAGTCAAAAGTGAGTTACTTCTTATTAACTTGGTGTAGATATAGGTCTACAAGAAGTCAAAAGTGAGTTACCTCTTACTAACTTGATGTAGATATAGGTCTACAAGAAGTCAAAAGTGAGTTACTTCTTAATAACTTGTTAATAACTTGTATACATGTTTCAGTGTTCCATTAGTAGGTCACATAAGACAGGTATGACTGTATTCATGTTTCAGTGTTCCATTAGTAGGTCACATAAGACAGGTATGACTGTATACATGAGTGAAGTAGGTTGTTGGTTTGAGCCCAGATTGGGTCTAACCAAAGACTATAAGATTGGTATTTGATGCTTCCCTGCTAAGCATGCAGCAAAGAGCAAAGACTGGTTAGCTCGGAATCATGATTATGTGGCCGAGTGGGGCCGACATGTTTACCCACAGACTGTTGTTTCTGTGAGATAGCATAAATCCAATTACACATGTTGGTTTAGTACAAAGCGGATCTCATCATCTCATTGAAAATTAACTTGTTCTTGCCATGATATAGCTGAAAGATTGCTCAGTTGGTGTTAAACAACAATCAATCAATCATCAACATATAAATATTTTCCAAAGTTATTGAGATCCTTGGTAAAATGTACAAATAATGGCTGAACCAATTTAAAAGTAGATGAATTTTATACAGATATATCATGTTTGGGAGGAAAAAATACCAGTCGAGAGACTAAATTTCCCGAGCCGAATATGGCAAGGAAAATTTAGTCTAAAGACTGGTATTTTTCGCAAATTCCCCTCCCAAACATGATATATCTGTTTAATTACACAGAATATTATTTAGAGCGCTGGCTAAATAAATAATACCTTTGGTTTGTCGTTTTCAGGACCTAACATGATGTATCTGTTTAATTCTACCGAATGATGTTACATAAAACGCACAACTGATAATGTTTTACAAATTTTGTTACAAGTGTATAGGTGAAGGGTAAAAATGGCAAATACGATTGTTACATGAAATGCACAACTGATAACTGTTTACAAATTTTGTTACAAGCATCTCGGTGAAGGGTAAAAATGGCAAATACGATTTTGCAAATACCATGACAAAAAGTTAAATCTTATGCAAATACACCTACATGAAGTAAAAATTCTGCAAATTCACAATGCAAGGTCTGAATTTGTAAAAAAAATAGCATGGCTATTAACCAATCAGAATCCAGCATTCTTATGCAAGGCCTGAATTTGTAAAAAAAATATCATGGCTATTAACCAATCAGAATCCAGCATTCTTATATAATGTGTAATTACAATATGATTTTTTGTAAATCTGCACCTGATATCAATATATTTATCACACTCTAAAATAAAATTAGAATCATCTTCAACAGCACTTTTGTTGCACATATTACAAATTCATTCAAATCTGACAATATTAGAATTTCAACTAGTTTCTATATTTAAATGCATGTTAGTAATAATATTCTATATTTAGTAATTAATATATGTTATCAGTCTCGAGATGTTATATACCCTGTTTTAAAAGGCAGTTATTATAGGAAAAACATAAATATGTGTATCTTTGGACAAAGGTCACAGAGAGTGATTATTGATTTTCTGTGGCATATGAAATACACAGCACAGACATTAGGTGAGAGTGATTATTGATTTTCTGTGGCATATGAAATACACAGCACAGACAATAGGTGAGAGCGATTATTGATTTTCTGTGCCATATGAAAAACACAGCACAGCTTCCATGAAGTGTTAGAAGTAAATTTTTAGCCTATCAAAATTCTACTTGCCACAAGAACATCAGATAATGTTTTATATAACATTGCATATTATGATCATTGTAAAGAGATTGTTTGAAATGCATTTTCATAGATCATTAGATTAAATAGTTATTGTACCTGTTTATTTTTAGAAAAGTTGTCATCAGGATTCTGGGATATAGATGAAGTGTTCTCATTACTACAACTTATTGGTTGTATAAGATCAGATAAGCTTGAACAACTACATGAGTAAGTTTAGCTTGAACAATTACACGAGTAAGTTTAGCTTGAACAACTACAAGAGTAAGTTTAGTTTAAACAACTACATGAGTAAGTTTAGCTTGAACAATTACATGAGTAAGTTTAGCTTGAACAATTACACGAGTAAGTTTAGCTTGAACAACTACATGAGTAAGTTTAGTTTAAACAACTACATGAGTGAGTTTAGCTTGAACAATTACATGATTAAGTTTAGCTTGAACAACTACATGAGTAAGGTTAGCTTGAACAACTACATGAATAAGTTTAGCTTGAACAATTACATGAGTAAAATTAGCTTCAACAACTGCACGAGTAAGTTTAGCTTGAACAACTACACGAGTAAGTTTAGCTGGAACAATTACACAAGTAAATTTAGCTTGAACAACTACATGAGTAAGTTTAGCTTAAACAACTACATGTATAAGTTTATCTTGAACAATTACATGAGTAAATTTAGCTTTAACAACTGCATGAGTAAGTTTAGCTTGAACAACTACACGAGTAAGTTTAGCTTGAAAAATTACACAAGTAAGTTTAGCTTGAACAAATACATGAGTAAATTTAGCTTGAGCAACTACATGAGTAAGTTTAGCTTGAACAACTACATGAATAAGTTTAGTTTGAACAATTACATGAGTAAGTTTAGCTTGAACAACTACATGAGTAAGTTTAGTTTAAATAACTACATGAGTAAGTTTTGCTTGAACAATTACATGAGTAAGTTTAGCTTGAACAACTACATGAGTAAGTTTAGCTTGAACAACTACATGAGTAAGTTTAGCTTGAACAACTGCACGAGTAAGTTTAGCTTGAACAACTACACGAGTACGTTTAGCTTGAACAGTTACACGAGTAAGTTTAGCTTGAACAACTACATGAGTAAGTTTAGCTTAAACAACTACATGTGTAAGTTTAGCTTGAACAATTACATGAGTAAGTTTAGCTTGAACAACTACATGAGTAAGTGTAGTTTGAACAACTGCATGAGTACGTTTAGCTTGAACAACTACATGAGTAAATTTAGCTTGAACAACTGCATGAGTAAGTTTAGCTTGAACAACTACACAAGTAAGTTTAGATTGAACAATTACAAGAGTAAGTTTAGCTTGAACAACTATATGAGTAAGTTTAGCATGAACAACTACATGAGTAAGTTTAGCTTGAATAACTACATGGGTAAGTTTAGCTTGAACAACTACATGAGTAAGCTTAGCATGAACAACTACATGAGTAAGTTTAGCTTGAACAACTACAAGTAAGTTTAACTTGAACAACTACACCAGTAAGTTTAGCTTGAACAATTACATGAGTAAGTTTTGCTTGAACTATTACATGAGTACATTTAGCTTAAACAACTACATGTGTAAGTTTAGCTTGAACAATTACATGAGTAAGTTTAGCTTGAACAACTACATGAGTAAGTGTAGTTTGAACAACTGCATGAGTACGTTTAGCTTGAACAACTACACGAGTAAGTTTAGCTTGAACAACTGCACGAGTAAGTTTAGTTTGAACAACTACATGAGTAAGTTTAGCTTAAACAGTTACAAGAGTAAGTTTAGCTTGAACAACTATATGAGTAAGTTTAGCATGAACAACTACATGAGTAAGTTTAGCTTGAACAACTACATGAGTAAGTTTAGCTTGAACAACTACATGAGTAAGCTTAGCATGAACAACTACATGAGTATGTTTAGCTTGAACAACTACAAGTAAGTTTGGCTTGAACAACTACACGATTAAGTTTAACTTGAACAACTACACCAGTAAGTTTAGCTTGAACAATTACATGAGTAAGTTTTGCTTGAACAATTACATGAGTACATTTAGCTTAAACACCTACATGAGTAAGTTTAGCTTGAACAATTGCATGAGTAAGGTTAGCTTGAACAACTACATGAGTAAGTTTAGCTTGAACAATTACACAAGTAAGTTTAGCTTGAACAACTACATGAGTAAGTTTAGCTTAAACAACTACATGAGTAAGTTTAGCTTGAACAGTTACATGAGTAAGTTTAGCTTGAACAACTACATGAGTAAGTTTAGCTTGAACAACTACATGAGTAAGTTTAGCTTGAACAACTACATGAGTAAGTTTAGCTTGAACAATTACACGAGTAAGTTTAGCTTGAACAACTACATGAGTAAGTTTAGTTTAAATAATTACATCAGTAAGTTTAGCTTGAACAATTACATCAGTAAGTTTAGCTTGAACAACTACATGAGTAAGTTTAGCTTGAACAACTACATGAGTAAGTTTAGCTTGAACAACTACATGAGTAAATTTAGCTTGAACAACTGCACGAGTAAGTTTAGCTTGAACAGTTACACGAGTAAGTTTAGCTTGAACAACTACATGGGTAAGTTTAGCTTAAACAACTACATGTGTAAGTTTAGCTTGAACAATTATATGAGTAAGTTTAGCTTGAACAACTACATGAGTAAGTTTAGTTTGAACAACTGCATGAGTACGTTTAGCTTGAACAACTACATGAGTAAGTTTAGCTTGAACAACTGCACGAGTAAGTTTAGTTTGAACAACTACACAAGTAAGTTTAGCTTGAACAATTACATGAGTAAGTTTAGCTTGAACAACTATATGAGTAAGTTTAGCATGAACAACTACATGAGTAAGTTTAGCTTGAACAACTACATGAGTAAGTTTAGCTTGAACAACTACATGAGTAAGCTTAGCATGAACAACTACATGAGTAAGTTTAGCTTGAACAACTACAAGTAAGTTTAGCTTGAACAACTACACGATTAAGTTTAACTTGAACAACTACACCAGTAAGTTTAGCTTGAGCAATTACCTCAGTAAGTTTTGCTTGAACAATTACATGAGTACATTTAGCTTAAACACCTACATGGGTAAGTTTAGCTTGAACAATTGCATGAGTAAGGTTAGCTTGAACAACTACATGAGTAAGTTTAGCTTGAACAATTACACGAGTAAGTTTAGCTTGAACAACTACAAGTAAGTTTAGCTTGAACAACTACACGATTAAGTTTAACTTGAACAACTACACCAGTAAGTTTAGCTTGAGCAATTACCTCAGTAAGTTTTGCTTGAACAATTACATGAGTACATTTAGCTTGAACACCTACATGGGTAAGTTTAGCTTGAACAATTGCATGAGTAAGGTTAGCTTGAACAACTACATGAGTAAGTTTAGCTTGAACAATTACACGAGTAAGTTTAGCTTGAACAACTACATGAGTAAGTTTAGCTTGAACAACTACAAGTAAGTTTAGCTTGAACAACTACACGATTAAGTTGAACTTGAACAACTACACCAGTAAGTTTAGCTTCAACAATTACATGAGTAAGTTTTGCTTGAACAATTACATGAGTACATTTAGCTTAAACACCTACATGAGTAAGTTTAGCTTGAACAATTGCATGAGAAAGGTTAGCTTGAACAACTACATGAGTAAGTTTAGCTTGAACAACTACATGAGTATGTTTAGCTTGAACAATTACATGAGTAAGTTTAGCTTGAACAACTACATGAGTAAGTTTAGCTTAAAAAACTACATGAGTAAATTTAGCTTGAACAATTACATGAGTAAGATTAGCTTGAACAACTACATGAGTAAGTTTAGCTTGAAAAACTACATGAGTAAGTTTAGCTTGAACAACTACATGAGTAAGTTTAGCTTGAACAATTACACGAGTAAGTTTAGCTTGAACAACTACATGAGTAAGTTTAGTTTAAATAATTACATCAGTAAGTTTAGCTTGAACAATTACATCAGTAAGTTTAGCTTGAACAACTACATGAGTAAGTTTAGCTTGAACAACTACATGAGTAAGTTTAGCTTGAACAACTACATGAGTAAATTTAGCTTGAACAACTGCACGAGTAAGTTTAGCTTGAACAACTACAAGAGTAAGTTTAGTTTAAACAACTACATGAGTAAGTTTAGCTTGAACAATTACATGAGTAAGTTTAGCTTGAACAATTACACGAGTAAGTTTAGCTTGAACAACTACATGAGTAA
Organism: Bathymodiolus brooksi; assembly: GCA_963680875.1. Lineage (NCBI taxonomy): Eukaryota > Metazoa > Mollusca > Bivalvia > Mytilida > Modiolidae > Bathymodiolus > Bathymodiolus brooksi. The sequence goes on along the minus strand of OY804582.1, from coordinate 189,220 downwards.
GTTTAGTTTAAACAACTACATGAGTGAGTTTAGCTTGAACAATTACATGATTAAGTTTAGCTTGAACAACTACATGAGTAAGGTTAGCTTGAACAACTACATGAATAAGTTTAGCTTGAACAATTACATGAGTAAAATTAGCTTCAACAACTGCACGAGTAAGTTTAGCTTGAACAACTACACGAGTAAGTTTAGCTGGAACAATTACACAAGTAAATTTAGCTTGAACAACTACATGAGTAAGTTTAGCTTAAACAACTACATGTATAAGTTTATCTTGAACAATTACATGAGTAAATTTAGCTTTAACAACTGCATGAGTAAGTTTAGCTTGAACAACTACACGAGTAAGTTTAGCTTGAAAAATTACACAAGTAAGCTTAGCTTGAACAACTACATGAGTAAGTTTAGCTTAAGCAACTACATGTATAAGTTTATCTTGAACAATTACATGAGTAAGTTTAGCTTGAACAAATACATGAGTAAATTTAGCTTGAGCAACTACATGAGTAAGTTTAGCTTGAACAACTACATGAATAAGTTTAGTTTGAACAATTACATGAGTAAGTTTAGCTTGAACAACTACATGAGTAAGTTTAGTTTAAATAACTACATGAGTAAGTTTTGCTTGAACAATTACATGAGTAAGTTTAGCTTGAACAACTACATGAGTAAGTTTAGCTTGAACAACTACATGAGTAAGTTTAGCTTGAACAACTGCACGAGTAAGTTTAGCTTGAACAACTACACGAGTACGTTTAGCTTGAACAGTTACACGAGTAAGTTTAGCTTGAACAACTACATGAGTAAGTTTAGCTTAAACAACTACATGTGTAAGTTTAGCTTGAACAATTACATGAGTAAGTTTAGCTTGAACAACTACATGAGTAAGTGTAGTTTGAACAACTGCATGAGTACGTTTAGCTTGAACAACTACATGAGTAAATTTAGCTTGAACAACTGCATGAGTAAGTTTAGCTTGAACAACTACACAAGTAAGTTTAGATTGAACAATTACAAGAGTAAGTTTAGCTTGAACAACTATATGAGTAAGTTTAGCATGAACAACTACATGAGCAAGTTTAGCTTGAATAACTACATGGGTAAGTTTAGCTTGAACAACTACATGAGTAAGCTTAGCATGAACAACTACATGAGTAAGTTTAGCTTGAACAACTACAAGTAAGTTTAACTTGAACAACTACACCAGTAAGTTTAGCTTGAACAATTACATGAGTAAGTTTTGCTTGAACTATTACATGAGTACATTTAGCTTAAACAACTACATGTGTAAGTTTAGCTTGAACAATTACATGAGTAAGTTTAGCTTGAACAACTACATGAGTAAGTGTAGTTTGAACAACTGCATGAGTACGTTTAGCTTGAACAACTACACGAGTAAGTTTAGCTTGAACAACTGCACGAGTAAGTTTAGTTTGAACAACTACATGAGTAAGTTTAGCTTAAACAGTTACAAGAGTAAGTTTAGCTTGAACAACTATATGAGTAAGTTTAGCATGAACAACTACATGAGTAAGTTTAGCTTGAACAACTACATGAGTAAGTTTAGCTTGAACAACTACATGAGTAAGCTTAGCATGAACAACTACATGAGTATGTTTAGCTTGAACAACTACAAGTAAGTTTGGCTTGAACAACTACACGATTAAGTTTAACTTGAACAACTACACCAGTAAGTTTAGCTTGAACAATTACATGAGTAAGTTTTGCTTGAACAATTACATGAGTACATTTAGCTTAAACACCTACATGAGTAAGTTTAGCTTGAACAATTGCATGAGTAAGGTTAGCTTGAACAACTACATGAGTAAGTTTAGCTTGAACAATTACACAAGTAAGTTTAGCTTGAACAACTACATGAGTAAGTTTAGCTTAAACAACTACATGAGTAAGTTTAGCTTGAACAGTTACATGAGTAAGTTTAGCTTGAACAACTACATGAGTAAGTTTAGCTTGAACAACTACATGAGTAAGTTTAGCTTGAACAACTACATGAGTAAGTTTAGCTTGAACAATTACACGAGTAAGTTTAGCTTGAACAACTACATGAGTAAGTTTAGTTTAAATAATTACATCAGTAAGTTTAGCTTGAACAATTACATCAGTAAGTTTAGCTTGAACAACTACATGAGTAAGTTTAGCTTGAACAACTACATGAGTAAGTTTAGCTTGAACAACTACATGAGTAAATTTAGCTTGAACAACTGCACGAGTAAGTTTAGCTTGAACAGTTACACGAGTAAGTTTAGCTTGAACAACTACATGGGTAAGTTTAGCTTAAACAACTACATGTGTAAGTTTAGCTTGAACAATTATATGAGTAAGTTTAGCTTGAACAACTACATGAGTAAGTTTAGTTTGAACAACTGCATGAGTACGTTTAGCTTGAACAACTACATGAGTAAGTTTAGCTTGAACAACTGCACGAGTAAGTTTAGTTTGAACAACTACACAAGTAAGTTTAGCTTGAACAATTACATGAGTAAGTTTAGCTTGAACAACTATATGAGTAAGTTTAGCATGAACAACTACATGAGTAAGTTTAGCTTGAACAACTACATGAGTAAGTTTAGCTTGAACAACTACATGAGTAAGCTTAGCATGAACAACTACATGAGTAAGTTTAGCTTGAACAACTACAAGTAAGTTTAGCTTGAACAACTACACGATTAAGTTTAACTTGAACAACTACACCAGTAAGTTTAGCTTGAGCAATTACCTCAGTAAGTTTTGCTTGAACAATTACATGAGTACATTTAGCTTAAACACCTACATGAGTAAGTTTAGCTTGAACAATTGCATGAGTAAGGTTAGCTTGAACAACTACATGAGTAAGTTTAGCTTGAACAATTACACGAGTAAGTTTAGCTTGAACAACTACAAGTAAGTTTAGCTTGAACAACTACACGATTAAGTTTAACTTGAACAACTACACCAGTAAGTTTAGCTTGAGCAATTACCTCAGTAAGTTTTGCTTGAACAATTACATGAGTACATTTAGCTTAAACACCTTCATGGGTAAGTTTAGCTTGAACAATTGCATGAGTAAGGTTAGCTTGAACAACTACATGAGTAAGTTTAGCTTGAACAATTACACGAGTAAGTTTAGCTTGAACAACTACATGAGTAAGTTTAGCTTGAACAACTACAAGTAAGTTTAGCTTGAACAACTACACGATTAAGTTGAACTTGAACAACTACACCAGTAAGTTTAGCTTCAACAATTACATGAGTAAGTTTTGCTTGAACAATTACATGAGTACATTTAGCTTAAACACCTACATGAGTAAGTTTAGCTTGAACAATTGCATGAGAAAGGTTAGCTTGAACAACTACATGAGTAAGTTTAGCTTGAACAACTACATGAGTATGTTTAGCTTGAACAATTACATGAGTAAGTTTAGCTTGAACAACTACATGAGTAAGTTTAGCTTAAAAAACTACATGAGTAAATTTAGCTTGAACAATTACATGAGTAAGATTAGCTTGAACAACTACATGAGTAAGTTTAGCTTGAAAAACTACATGAGTAAGTTTAGCTTGAACAACTACATGAGTAAGTTTAGCTTGAACAATTACACAAGTAAGTTTAGCTTGAACAACTACATGAGTAAGTTTAGTTTAAATAACTACATGAGTAAGTTTAGCTTGAACAATTACATGAGTAAGTTTAGCTTGAACAACTACATGAGTAAGTTTAGCTTGAACAACTACATGAGTAAGTTTAGCTTGAACAACTACATGAGTAAGTTTAGCTTGAACAACTACATGAGTAGGTTTAGCTTGAACAATTACATGAGTAAGTTTAGCTTGAACAACTACATGAGTAAGTTTAGCTTGAACAATTACACGAGTAAGTTTAGCTTGAACAACTATACGAGTAAATTTAGCTTGAACAACTACATGAGTAAGTTTAGCTTGAACAACTACATGAGTAAGTTTAGCTTGAACAACTACATGATTAGTTTAGCTTGAGCAACTACATTAGTAAGTTTAGCTTGAAAACTACACGAATAAGTTTAGCTTGAACAACTGCATGAGTAAGTTTAGCTTGAACAATTACATAAGTAAGTTTAACTTGAACAATTACATGAGTAAGTATAGCTTGAACAAATACATGAGTAAGCTTAGCTTGAACAATTACACGAGTAAGTTTAGCTTGAACAACTATACAAGTAAGTTTAGCTTGAACAACTACATGATTAAGTTTAGCTTGAACAAATACATGAGTAAGTTTGGCTTCAACAACTACATGATTAATTTAGCTTGAACAACTACATGAGTAAGGTTAGTTTGAACAACTACACGAGTAAGTTTAGCTTGAACAACTACATGAATAAGGTTAGCTTGAACAATTACATGAATAAGTTTAGCTTGAACAATTACATAAGTAAGTTTAGCTTGAAAAACTGTGTGAGTAAGTTTAGCTTGAAAAACTACACTAGTAAGTTTATCTTGAACAACTACATGAGTAAGTTTAGCTTGAACAATTACATGAGTATGTTTAGCTTGAACAACTACATGAGTAGGTTTAGCTTGAACAATTACATGAGTAAGTTTAGCTTAAACAATTAAATGAGTAAGTTTAGCTTGAACCATTACATGAGTAAGATTAGATTGAACAACTACATGAGTAAGTATATCTTGAACAATTACACAAGAAAGTTTAGCTTGAACAACTACACGAGTAAGTTTAGCTTGAACAACTACATGAGTAAGTTTAGATTGAACAACTACATGAGTAAGTTTAGCTTGAACAATTACACGAGTAAGTTTAGCTTGAACAATTACATGAGTAATTTAGTTTGAACAACTACATGAGTAAGTTTAGCTTGAACAACTACATGAGTAAGATTAACTTGAACAATTACACGAGTAAGTTTAGCTTGAACAACTATGCAAGTAAGTTTAGCTTGAACAACTACATGAGTAAGTTTAGCTTGAACAACTACATGAGTAAGTTTAGCTTGAACAACTACATGAGTAAGTTTAGCTTGAACAATTATATGAGTAAGTTTAACTTGTAGAATTACATGAGTATGTTTAGCTTGAACAACTACATGAGTAAGTTTAGCTTGAACAACTACATGAGTAAGTTTAGCTTGAACAACTGCATGAGTAAGTTTAGCTTGAACAACTACACAAGTAAGTTTAGCTTGAACAATTAAATAAGTAAGTTTAGCTTGAACAACTACATGAGTAAGTTTAGCTTGAACAACTATATGAGTAAGTTTAGCTTGAACAACTACATGAGTAAGTTTAGCTTGAACAACTACATGAGTAAGTTTATCTTGAACAACTACATGAGTAAGTTTTGCTTAAGCAACTACACGAGTAAGTTTAGCTTGAACAACTATATAAGTAAGTTTAGCTTGAACAACTACATGAATAAGTTTAGCTTGAACAACTACATGAGTAAGTTTAGATTGAACAACTACATGAGTAAGTTTAGCTTGTACAACTTTAGCTTGAACTATATGAGTAAGTTTAGCTTGAACAATTACATGAGTAAGTTATCTTGTAGAATTACATGAGTAAGTTTAGCTTGAACAACTACATGAGTGAGTTTAGCTTGAACAACTACATGAGTAAGTTTAGTTAGAAAGGATATGGGTGTAAATAAACATGAGAAACTATCCAACCTTACACTTAAGTCACATATTAAAAGCAAAGAAACAGAGCTTTTGTTGCTGTTCTTCATTTAACAGTCACAGTAGGTTCTTCAATAATGTGTATAACTCATACCCTAAAATGATCATGAAACAGTCTGCAACTGAGAGGTACTCATAGCTTCTGTTGATAAACACTACAGCTTGGCATCTATCAAACACTATGGATGGCTCAAACTGTTTTCCTTATTAGCTCATCTGGCCTTTATGCCATGTGAGCTATTGTCATCACTTTTCGTCCGTCGTCCGTCCGTCGTCCGTCCGTCATCATTTCACATTTTAATCTTCTCCTCAGAAACCACTGGGCCAATTGCAACCAAACTTTGGTGGAATGATCCTTGGATGGCCCCCTTCCAAATTTGGGTTCAGTGATCATGACTTCCATCCAAGATGGCCGTCAAGCTAAAAATAGAAAAAAGGGGGGATGAAATTTTAATTGTCCATTGCTGCTTTAGTATAAGTCAAAATGAGCTAAAATTTTAACTGCTGCTACATGGCAAGGAGTAGTTTAACATATATTCTGGGTTTTTCTGTGATAAATTTCTTTCAGCCAATTTATACCAAATATGCAAATTAGGCATATTTTGATAAAAGATCACATTTAAATCTTCTCCTCTGAAACCGCTGAACCAAATTAAACAAAACCCGGCAGGGATGGTCCCTGGGTGGGTCCCTTTCAAAATTGTGTCTGACAGCCCTGCCCTCCATTCAAGATGGCTGCTGTTACTAAAAATAGAAATTTATTCAATTGTCCATTGCTGCTTTAGTATAAGTCAAAATGAGCTCAAATTTTAACTGCAGCTACATGACAAGGAGTAGTTTAGCATTTGTTCTCACTTGTTTAGAGAAATGAACCTCTGGTGAGCTTTTCTCACTTGATTAGAGAAATGAACCTCTGGTGGACTTTTCTCACTTGTTTAGAGAAATGAACCTCTGGTGAGCTTTTCTCACTTGATTAGAGAAATGAACCTCTGGTGAATTTTTCTCACTTGATTAGAGAAATGAACCTCTGGTGAGCTTTTCTCACTTGTTTAGAGAAATGAACCTCTGGTGAGCTTTTTTCACTTGTTTAGAGAAATAAACCTCTGGTAAGCTTTTCTTGCTTATTTAGAGAAATGAACCTCTGGTGAGCTTTTCTCACTTGTTTAGAAAAATGAACCCCTGGTGAGCTTTTCTCACTTGTTTAGAGAAATGAACCTCTGGTGAGCTTTTCTCACTTGTTTAGAGAAATGAACGTCTGGTGAGCTTTTCTCACTTGTTTAGAGAAATGAACCTCTGGTGAGCTTTTCTCGCTTGTTTAGAGAAATGAATGTCTGGTGAGCTTTTCTCGCTTGTTTAGAGAAATGAACCTCTGGTGAGCTTTTCTCACTTGTTTAGAGAAATGAACCTCTGGTGAGCTTTTCTCACTTGTTTCATGGAGAGTATCAATAGTTAAATCTGTCAGCCATGTCTGTATATTGTGTTTAACCTGCAATGTCGTTTGAATAAGAATTGATGTTAAAAATATCTTTCATATATAACTGTTGGTATAATATCCAGTGATTCGTGATTTTCAAGAAGACCTTTACAGTTGACCATGATGTATGTCTGATCTATTATTTTCAGAACGAGGTATGAGATATTGTGTCTATGTTCTACAGTTGACCATGATGTATGTCTGATCTATTATTTTCAGAATGAGGTATGAGATACTGTGTCTATGTTCTACAGTTGACCATGATGTATGTCTGATCTATTATTTTCAGAATGAGGTATGAGATACTGTGTCTATGTTCTACAGTTGACCATGATGTATGTCTGATCTATTATTTTCAGAATGAGGTATGAGATATTGTGTCTATGTTCTACAGTTGACCATGATGTATGTCTGATCTATTATTTTCAGAACGAGGTATGAGATACTGTGTCTATGTTCTACAGTTGACCATGATGTATGTCTGATCTATTATTTTCAGAACGAGATATGAGATATTGTGTCTATGTTCTACAGTTGACCATGATGTATGTCTGATCTATTATTTTCAGAACGAGGTATGAGATACTGTGTCTATGTTCTACAGTTGACCATGATGTATGTCTGATCTATTATTTTCAGAACGAGGTATGAGATACTGTGTCTATGTTCTACAGTTGACCATGATGTATGTCTGATCTATTATTTTCAGAACGAGATATGAGATATTGTGTCTATGTTCTACAGTTGACCATGATGTATGTCTGATCTATTATTTTCAGAACGAGGTATGAGATACTGTGTCTATGTTCTACAGTTGACCATGATGTATGTCTGATCTATTATTTTCAGAACGAGATATGAGATAGTGTGTCTATGTTCTACAGTTGACCATGATGTATGTCTGATCTATTATTTTCAGAATGAGGTATGAGATAGTGTGTCTATGTTCTACAGTTGACCATGATGTATGTCTGATCTATTATTTTCAGAATGAGGTATGAGATACTGTGTCTATGTTCTACAGTTGACCATGATGTATGTCTGATCTATTATTTTCAGAATGAGATATGAGATATTGTGTCTATGTTCTACAGTTGACCATGATGTATGTCTGATCTATTATTTTCAGAATGAGGTATGAGATATTGTGTCTATGTTCTACAGTTGACCATGATGTATGTCTGATCTATTATTTTCAGAATGAGGTATGAGATATTGTGTCTATGTTCTACAGTTGACCATGATGTATGTCTGATCTATTATTTTCAGAACGAGGTATGAGATACTGTGTCTATGTTCATACATTGGAGCTTTGATGGCCATCAGAAAAGGATATGATCCTATAGTGTTATTTCTCTTTTCATTAGCTAGGTAAGCTACAGGGGTTAGTGGTATAGGGGACAGAGTGGTTAACATCCTCGATTTAACGTGGAACTCTTGTTCATGTTTGGTATGATATGAGCATGCACAATTATTATATCAATTAATTCTATAGGAGTTACTGCCCCTTTTTATCATTTAACTTTGTGACAGTCAGATTGAAAGTTAAGATGACAAATGAATTAGGTTATTTTTAAGCACAACACTGCATGCAGTCATGCTTTTGTTGATTGTTACTTTATTTCAGTATCATTCCAGTTCTTTTAATAACAATTACCAAGAAAAGTTTAAAGATACCAAAGATACAATCAGAAGAAGTAAATCAAAGAAGGACAACACAGAAAATTAAAGAATGAGTAACACGAATCCCACTAAAACTACAGGGTGACTTCAGGTGCTCTGGAAGAGTAAGCAGTTCCTGCTCCACTAGTGACACCTGTCATGTTACTCTTTTTATTAACCCTGTAATAAGTCATGAATATAAGTGTCCTTCAGTTTATTAAAACTTATGTGTTTATTCTTATAAAATTGTTTTTAGATAATTCAATCTTGAGTATTTATTCTTATAAAATTGTTTTCAGATAATTCAATCTTAAGTATTTATTCTTATAAAATTGTTTTTAGATAATTCAATCTTAAGTATTTATTCTTATAAAATTGTTTTCAGATAATTCAATCTTAAGTATTTATTCTTATAAAATTGTTTTCAGATAATTATACCCCCGCTCCCCGAATGGGGAGGGGGGTATACTGTTTTACCTCTGTCCGTCTGTCCGTCCGTCCAAGATATTTTTCGTCGCACATTTCTCAGTAACTGTTAATGGCAGAAATCTGATATTTGGTCACAAGCATCATATAGGTATACCATATTGTGGGTAGTGTTTTTGGACCCATCAGATTCCTACTTCCTGTTTGCTGACTTAGTTGGTTTTTATACACATTGAACGTGTATGCACATTTTTCGTCGCATTTTTCTCAGCAACTATTGATGGCAGAAATCTGATATTTGGTCACAAGCTTCATATAGGTACCCCATATCGTGGGAAACATTTTTGAACCCATCGGATTCCTACTTCCTGTTTGCCGACTTTGTTGATTTTTATACATATTGAACATATATGCTCATTTTTCGTCGCATTTTTCTCAGCAACTTGTGATGGCAGAAATCTGATGTTTGGTCACAAGCTTCATATAGGTACCCCATATTGTGGGAAGCGTTTTTGGACCCGTCAGATTCCTACTTCCTGTTTGCCGACTTTGTTGGTTTTTATACACATTGAACATATATGCTCATTTTTTGTCGCATTTTTCTCGGCAACTATTGATGGCAGAAATCTGATGTTTGGTCACAAGCTTCATATAGGTACCCCATATCGTGGGAAGCGTTTTTTGACCCGTCAGATTCCTACTTCCTGTTTGCCGAAGAGCGGGGGTATCATAGGTGAGCATTAGCTCACAGTTCATCTTGTTCAATCTTGAGTATTTATTCTTATAAAATTGTTTTCAGATAATTCAATTTTAAGTATTTATTCTTATAAAATTGTTTTCAGTTTATTAAAACTTAAGTATTTAATCTTATCAAATTGTTTTCAGTTAATTAAATCTTATGTATTTATTCTTATAAAATTGTTTTCAGTTAATTAAATCTTAATTATTTATTCTTATCAAATTATTTTCAGTTAATTAAAACTTAAGTATTTATTCTTATCAAATTATTTTCAGTTAATTAAATCTTATGTATTTATTCTGATAAAATTGTTTTCAGGACTTTAATGCAAAGACACAGGCTGACTTTACCTATAACTGATGAGATGATAGAGAAAGAACAAAGAGCTTGGAACATTGTACTGAGTCATAAAGATGAAAGGAGGTACGATATTTAGGATTGATGTTTATATGCCGACAGCCAAATTGAAGGTTTTGTCACAATGTCAAAAAGTAGAAAAAAACACAAAAAATCAAGATGCCACAGTGGCGGCATTATTATATATATAAAAAGACATATTTTCAAAGGAATCACTAACTTAACCAAGGAATGCCAGTCTCCTAACAGAATATGGCTTAAATTAGACAAAAAAATTCTTTGGCATAGAAAAGGACCTGTATTTATGTGCTGTATATATTCCTCCTTTTAACTCAGTCCACTCAGATGAAGACTTCTTAAATTTAGAAAATGAAATAGCACTATTTTCAACAAAAGGGGAAATAGCCTTAATTGGTGACTTCAACTCTAGGGTCGGAAATTACCCTGATTTTGCCAAATATGAAGCAAATGATACCAACTTATTTCAAGATATTTTACCTCCTAATTATGATGAAGATTGCCATATACAAAGATATAACCAAGATAAAATTTAGAATTTCCATGGAAAATCTCTACTCAATTTGTGCATATCCTCAGGACTACGGATACTAAATGGTCGTTATTTAGGCGACTCTTTAGGATATCATACATGTTTTACTCCAAATGGTTGTAGCACTGTTGATTATGGTATTGTAAGTAAGTGCCTTCTGTCCTCAGTTAAATATTTCTGCACTTTAGATCTGTCATATCTCTCTGACCATGTTCAAATATATTTTACATTGAAATGCAATATAAATCCTTCTTTCAAACTGAGAAAAGATACAGCCTTGAAAAAATATATAACCTATAAATGGACGAAAGAGTCAAAAGAAAAACTGACAAACTTTTTATGCTCTAATACAACCCTGAATAAAACAGAATCCTTTATAAACCCAACTACAGTGAAACTTGTCTAAGCTGAACTCTGAATAAAACAGAATCCTTTATAAACCCAACTACAGTGAAACCTGTCTAAGCTGAACCCTGAATAAAACAGAATCCTTTTTCAACCCAACTACAGTGAAACCTGTCTAAGCTGAACTCTGAATAAAACAGAATCCTTTATAAACCCAACTACAGTGAAACCTGTCTAAACTGAACCCTGAATAAAACAGAATCCTTTATGAACCCAACTACAGTGAAACCTGTCTAAAGTGAACCCTGAATAAAACAGAATCCTTTATAAACCCAACTACAGTGAAACCTTTCTAAACTGAACTCTGAATAAAACAGAATCCTTTATCAACCCAACTACAATGAAACCTGTCTAAGCTGAACCCAGCATAAAACAGAATCCTTTATAAACCCAACTACAGTGAAACCTTTCTAAACTGAACCCTGAATAAAACAGAATCGTTTATAAACCCAACTACAATGAAACCTGTCTAAGCTGAACCCTGAATAAAACAGAATCCTTTATAAACCCAACTACAGTGAAAAATGTCTAAGCTGAACCCTGAATAAAACAGAATCCTTTATAAACCCAACTACAGTGAAACCTCTCTAAGCTGAACCCTGAATAAAACAGAATCCTTTATAAACCCAACTACAGTTAAGCCTATCTAAACTGAACCCTGAATAACACAGAATCCTTTATAAACTCAACTACAGTGAAATATGTCTAAACTGAACCCTGACTAAAACAGAATCATTTATAAACCCAACTACAGTGAAACCTGTCTAAGCTGAACCCTGAATGAAACAGAATCCTTTATCAACCCAACTACAGTGAAAACTGTCTAAGCTGAATCCTGAATAAAACATAACCCTATATCAACCCAACTACAGTGAAACCTGTCAAAGCTGAACCCTGAATAAAACAGAATCCTTTATAAACCCAACTACAGTGAAACCTTTCTAAACTGAACCCTGAATAAAACAGAATCCTTTATAAACCCAACTACAGTGTATTTTCTAGATCTCCCTCAGGTAACCATAGCAGAGCTTGTGTTTAGTTTTACATCATAATGTGCTTGACATCACACAAACTCACAAAAATGACATTAGAAAGTGCATGTGACCTCTAAATCACACCTGAAGTGACTTACATCACAGGTACCAGCAAAACAAATAGAAATTTAAGGCATACTTTTGATATATTATAATAAAGATATATTTATTTCAGTTTAACATTTAAAATTGATGTCACTAAGTTGAATGTGGCACCAGATATACTCACAAATTTCCAGAACCTGATTAAAAAAGTTGGAACAGAGAGAAGTTTGGTTGGAGCAGGACCTGATCTGGTTGCCAGTTCACATCTACCATCACATTCAGATGTACACGAGTCTATTATAACAGCTACAAGGATTATGGTATGTTTTTATGTTTGTACACAAGTCTGTTATAACAGCTACAAGGATTATGGTATGTTTTTATGTTTGTACACAAGTCTGTTATAACAGCTACAAGGATTATGGTATGTTTTTATGTTTGTACACAAGTCTGTTATAACAGCTACAAGGATTATGGTATGTTTTTATGCTTGTACACAAGTCTATTATAACAGCTACAAGGATTATGGTATGTTTTTATGTTTGTACACAAGTCTGTTATAACAGCTACAAGGATTATGGTATATTTTTATGTTTGTACACAAGACTGTTATAACAGCTACAAGGATTATGGTATGTTTTTATGTTTGTACACAAGTCTGTTATAGCAGATACAAGGATTATGGTATGTTTTTATGCTTGTACACAAGTCTGTTATAACAGATACAAGGATTATGGTATGTTTTTATGTTTGTACACAAATATGTAATAACAGATACAAGGATTATGGTATGTTTTTATGTGTGTACACGAGTCTGTTATAACAGCTACAAGGATTATGGTATGTTTTTATGTTTGTACACAAGTCTATTATAACAGCATCAAGGATTATGGTATGTTTTTATGTTTGTACACAAGTCTGTTATAACAGATACAAGGATTATGGTATGTTTTTATGTTTGTACACAAGTCTGTTATAACAGCCACAAGGATTATGGTATGTTTTTATGTTTGTACACAAGACTGTTATAACAGCTACAAGGATTATGGTATGTTTTTATGTTTGTACACAAGTCTATTATAACAGCATCAAGGATTATGGTATGTTTTTATGTTTGTACACAAGTCTGTTATAAAAGATACAAGGATTATGGTATGTTTTTATGTTTGTACATGAGTCTATTATAAAAGATACAAGGATTATGGTATGTTTTTATGTTTGTACACAAGTCTGTTATAACAGATACAAGGATTATGGTATGTTTTTATGTGTGTACACAAGTCTGTTATAAAAGATACAAGGATTATGGTATGTTTTTATGTTTGTACACAAGTCTGTTATAAAAGATACAAGGATTATGGTATGTTTTTATGTTTGTACACAAGTCTGTTATAACAGCATCAAGGATTATGGTATGTTTTTATGTTTGTACACAAGTCTGTTATAACAGATACAAGGATTATGGTATTTTTTATGTTTGTACATGAGTCTGTTATAACAGCTACAAGAATTATGGTATGTTTTTATGTTTGTACATGAGTCTATTATAAAAGATACAAGGATTATGGTATGTTTTTATGTTTGTACACGAGTCTGTTATAACAGATACAAGGATTATGGTATGTTTTTATGTTTGTACACAATTCTGTTATAACAGATACAAGGATTATGGTATGTGTTCATGTTTGTACACAAGTCTGTTATAACAGATACAAGGATTATGGTATGTTTTTATGTTTGTACACAAGTCTATTATAACAGATACAAGGATTATGGTATGTTTTTATGTTTGTACACAAGTCTGTTATAACAGATACAAGGATTATGGTATGTTTTTATGTTTGTACATGAGTCTATTATAACAGATACAAGGATTATGGTATGTTTTTATGTTTGTACACAAGTCTGTTATAACAGATACAAGGATTATGGTATGTTTTTATGTTTGTACACAAGTCTGTTATAACAGCTACAAGGATTATGGTATGTTTTTATGTTTGTACACAAGTCTGTTATAACAGCTACAAGGATTATGGTATGTTTTCATGTTTGTACACAAGTCTATTATAACAGCCACAAGGATTATGGTATGTTTTTATGTTTGTACATGAGTCTATTATAACAGATACAAGGATTATGGTATGTTTTTATGTTTGTACACAAGTCTGTTATAACAGATACAAGGATTATGGTATGTTTTTATGTTTGTACACAAGTCTGTTATAACAGCTACAAGGATTATGGTATGTTTTTATGTTTGTACACAAGTCTGTTATAACAGCTACAAGGATTATGGTATGTTTTCATGTTTGTACACAAGTCTATTATAACAGCCACAAGGATTATGGTATGTTTTTATGTTTGTACATGAGTCTATTATAACAGATACAAGGATTATGGTATGTTTTTATGTTTGTACACAAGTCTATTATAACAGATACAAGGATTATGGTATGTTTTTATGTTTGTACACAAATCTATTATAACAGATACAAGGATTATGGTATGTTTTTATGTTTGTACATGAGTCTGTTATAACAGCTACAAGGATTATGATATGTTTTTATGTTTGTACACAAGTCTATTATAACAGATACAAGGATTATGGTATGTTTTTATGTTTGTGCACAAGTCTGTTATAACAGCTACAAGAATTATGGTATGTTTTTATGTTTGTACACAAGTATGTAATAACAGATACAAGGATTATGGTATGTTTTTATGTGTGTACACGAGTCTGTTATAACAGCTACAAGGATTATGGTATGTTGTTATGTTTGTACACAAGTCTATTATAACAGCATCAAGGATTATGGTATGTTTTTATGTTTGTACACAAGTCTGTTATAACAGATACAAGGATTATGGTATGTTTTTATGTTTGTACACAAGTCTGTTATAACAGCCACAAGGATTATGGTATGTTTTTATGTTTGTACACAAGTCTATTATAACAGCATCAAGGATTATGGTATGTTTTTATGTTTGTACACAAGTCTGTTATAAAAGATACAAGGATTATGGTATGTTTTTATGTTTGTACACAAGTCTGTTATAACAGATACAAGGATTATGGTATGTTTTTATGTTTGTACACAAGTCTGTTATAACAGCCACAAGGATTATGGTATGTTTTTATGTTTGTACACAAGTCTATTATAACAGCATCAAGGATTATGGTATGTTTTTATGTTTGTACACAAGTCTGTTATAAAAGATACAAGGATTATGGTATGTTTTCATGTTTGTACACAAGTCTATTATAAAAGATACAAGGATTATGGTATGTTTTTATGTTTGTACACAAGTCTGTTATAACAGATACAAGGATTATGGTATGTTTTTATGTGTGTACACAAGTCTGTTATAAAAGATACAAGGATTATGGTATGTTTTTATGTTTGTACACAAGTCTGTTATAAAAGATACAAGGATTATGGTGTGTTTTTATGTTTGTACATGAGTCTATTATAACAGATACAAGGATTATGGTATGTTTTTATGTTTGTACACAAGTCTGTTATAACAGCTACAAGGATTATGGTATGTTTTCATGTTTGTACACAAGTCTATTATAACAGCCACAAGGATTATGGTATGTTTTTATGTTTGTACATGAGTCTATTATAACAGATACAAGGATTATGGTATGTTTTTATGTTTGTACACAAGTCTATTATAACAGATACAAGGATTATGGTATGTTTTTATGTTTGTACACAAGTCTATTATAACAGCATCAAGGATTATGGTATGTTTTTATGTTTGTACATGAGTCTGTTATAACAGCTACAAGGATTATGATATGTTTTTATGTTTGTACACAAGTCTATTATAACAGATACAAGGATTATGGTATGTTTTTATGTTTGTACACAAGTCTATTATAACAGATACAAGGATTATGGTATGTTTTTATGTTTGTGCACAAGTCTGTTATAACAGCTACAAGAATTATGGTATGTTTTTATGTTTGTACACAAGTCTATTATAACAGCATCAAGGATTATGGTATGTTTTTATGTTTGTACACAAGTATGTAATAACAGATACAAGGATTATGGTATGTTTTTATGTGTGTACACGAGTCTGTTATAACAGCTACAAGGATTATGGTATGTTTTTATGTTTGTACACAAGTCTATTATAACAGCATCAAGGATTATGGTATGTTTTTATGTTTGTACACAAGTCTGTTATAACAGATACAAGGATTATGGTATGTTTTTATGTTTGTACACAAGTCTGTTATAACAGCCACAAGGATTATGGTATGTTTTTATGTTTGTACACAAGTCTATTATAACAGCATCAAGGATTATGGTATGTTTTTATGTTTGTACACAAGTCTGTTATAACAGATACAAGGATTATGGTATGTTTTTATGTGTGTACACAAGTCTGTTATAAAAGATACAAGGATTATGGTATGTTTTTATGTTTGTACACAAGTCTGTTATAAAAGATACAAGGATTATGGTGTGTTTTTATGTTTGTACATGAGTCTATTATAACAGATACAAGGATTATGGTATGTTTTTATGTGTGTATACGAGTCTGTTATAACAGCTACAAGGATTATGGTATGTTTTTATGTTTGTACCCAAGTCTGTTATAACAGCTACAGAGATTATGGTATGTTTTTATGTTTGTACACAAGTCTGTTATAACAGCTACAAGGATTATGGTATATTTTTATGTTTGTACACAAGTCTGTTATAACAGATACAAGGATTATGGTATGTTTTTATGTTTGTACACAAGTCTGTTATAACAGCCACAAGGATTATGGTATGTTTTTATGTTTGTACACAAGTATGTTATAACAGCTACAAGGATTATGGTATGTTTTTATGTTTGTACACAAGTCTATTATAACAGCATCAAGGATTATGGTATGTTTTTAGGTTTGTACACAAGTCTGTTATAAAAGATACAAGGATTATGGTATGTTTTTATGTTTGTACACAAGTCTATTATAACAGATACAAGGATTATGGTATGTTTTTATGTGTGTATACGAGTCTGTTATAACAGCTACAAGGATTATGGTATGTTTTTATGTTTGTACACAAGTCTGTTATAACAGATACAAGGATTATGGTATGTTTTTATGTTTGTACACAAGTCTGTTATAAAAGATACAAGGATTATGGTATGTTTTTATGTTTGTACACAAGTCTATTATAACAGCTACAAGGATTATGGTATGTTTTTATGTTTGTACACAAGTCTGTTATAACAGCATCAAGGATTATGGTATGTTTTTATGTTTGTACACAAGTCTGTTATAACAGATACAAAGATTATGGTATGTTTTTGTTTGTACACAAGTCTATTATAACAGCATCAAGGATTATGGTATGTTTTTATGTTTGTACACAAGTCTGTTATAACAGATACAAGGATTATGGTATGTTTTTATGTTTGTACACAAGTCTGTTATAACAGCTACAAGGATTATGGTATGTTTTTATGTTTGTACACGAGTCTATTATAACAGCATCAAGGATTATGGTATGTTTTTATGTTTGTACACAAGTCTATTATAACAGATACAAGGATTATGGTATGTTTTTATGTTTGTACATGAGTCTGTTATAACAGCTACAAGGATTATGGTATGTTTTTATGTTTGTACGTGAGTCTGTTATAACAGATACAAGGATTATGGTATGTTTTTATGTTTGTACATGAGTCAGTTATAACAGATACAAGGATTATGGTATGTTTTTATGTTTGTACACAAGTCTGTTATAACAGATACAAGGATTATGGTATGTTTTCATGTTTGTACATGAGTCTGTTATAACAGATACAAGGATTATGGTATGTTTTTATGTTTGTACATGAGTCTGTTATAACAGATACAAGGATTATGGTATGTTTTCATGTTTGTACATGAGTCTATTATAAAAGATACAAGGATTATGGTATGTTTTTATGTTTGTACACGAGTCTGTTATAAAAGATACAAGGATTATGGTATGTTTTCATGTTTGTACATGAGTCTATTATAAAAGATACAAGGATTATGGTATGTTTTTCTGTTTGTACACGAGTCTGTTATAACAGATACAAGGATTATGGTATGTTTTCATGTTTGTACATGAGTCTATTATAAAAGATACAAGGATTATGGTATGTTTTTATGTTTGTACACGAGTCTGTTATAACAGATACAAGGATTATGGTATGTTTTTATGTTTGTACACAAGTCTGTTATAACAGCTACAAGGATTATGGTATGTTTTTATGTTTGTACACAAGTCTGTTATAACAGATACAAGGATTATGGTATGTTTTCATGTTTGTACACAATTCTGTTATAACAGCTACAAGGATTATGGTATGTTTTCATGTTTGTACATGAGTCTGTTATAACAGATACAAGGATTATGGTATGTTTTTATGTTTGTACACAAGTCTATTATAACAGATACAAGGATTATGGTATGTTTTTATGTTTGTACACAAGTCTGTTATAACAGATACAAGGATTATGGTATGTTTTTATGTTTGTACACAAGTCTGTTATAACAGATACAAGGATTATGGTATGTTTTCATGTTTGTACACAATTCTGTTATAACAGCTACAAGGATTATGGTATGTTTTCATGTTTGTACATGAGTCTGTTATAACAGATACAAGGATTATGGTATGTTTTTATGTGTGTACACGAGTCTGTTATAAAAGATACAAGGATTATGGTATGTTTTTATGTTTGTACACAAGTCTGTTATAACAGATACAAGGATTATGGTATGTTTTCATGTTTGTACACAATTCTGTTATAACAGCTACAAGGATTATGGTATGTTTTCATGTTTGTACATGAGTCTGTTATAACAGCTACAAGGATTATGGTATGTTTTTATGTTTGTACACAAGTCTATTATAACAGATACAAGGATTATGGTATGTTTTTATGTTTGTACACAAGTCTGTTATAACAGATACAAGGATTATGGTATGTTTTTATGTTTGTACACAAGTCTGTTATAACAGCTACAAGGATTATGGTATGTTTTTATGTTTGTACACAAGTCTGTTATAACAGCTACAAGGATTATGGTATGTTTTCATGTTTGTACACAAGTCTATTATAACAGATACAAGGATTATGGTATGTTTTTATGTTTGTACATGAGTCTATTATAACAGATACAAGGATTATGGTATGTTTTTATGTTTGTACACAAGTCTATTATAACAGATACAAGGATTATGGTATCTTTTTATGTTTGTACACAAGTCTATTATAACAGCATCAAGGATTATGGTATGTTTTTATGTTTGTACATGAGTCTGTTATAACAGCTACAAGGATTATGATATGTTTTTATGTTTGTACACAAGTCTATTATAACAGATACAAGGATTATGGTATGTTTTTATGTTTGTGTGCAAGTCTGTTATAACAGCTACAATAATTATGGTATGTTTTTATGTTTGTACATGAGTCTATTATAACAGCATCAAGGATTATGGTATGTTTTTATGTTTGTACACAAGTCTATTATAACAGCTACAAGGATTATGGTATGTTTTTATGTTTGTACACAAGTCTATTATAACAGATACAAGGATTATGGTATGTTTTTATGTTTGTACACAAGTATGTTATAACAGCTACAAGGATTATGGTATGTTTTTATGTTTGTGCATGAGTCTATTATAACAGCTACAAGGATTATGGTATGTTTTTATGTTTGTACACAAATATGTAATAACAGATACAAGGATTATGGTATGTTTTTATGTTTGTACACATGTCTATTATAGCATCTACAAGGATTATGGTATGTTTTTATGTTTGTACACAAGTCTGTTATAACAGCTACAAGGATTATGGTATATTTTTATGTTTGTACACAAGTCTGTTATAACAGCTACAAGGATTATGGTATGTTTTTATGTTTGTTCACAAGTATGTAATAACAGATACAAGGATTATGGTATGTTTTTATGTTTGTACACAAGACTGTTATAACAGCTACAAGGATTATGGTATGTTTTTATGTTTGTACACAAGTCTATTATAACAGATACAAGGATTATGGTATGTTTTTATGTTTGTACACGAGTCTATTATAACAGATACAAGGATTATGGTATGTTTTTATGTTTGTACACAAGTCTGTTATAACAGCTACAAGGATTATGGTATGTTTTTTATGTTTGTACACAAGTCTGTTATAACAGCTACAAGGATTATGGTATGTTTTTATGTTTGTACACAAGTCTATTATAACAGCTACAAGGATTATGGTATGTTTTTATGTTTGTACATGAGTCTATTATAACAGATACAAGGATTATGGTATGTTTTTATGTTTGTACATGAGTCTATTATAACAGCTACAAGGATTATGGTATGTTTTTATGTTTGTACATGAGTCTATTATAACAGATACAAGGATTATGGTATGTTTTTATGTTTGTACATGAGTCTATTATAAAAGATACAAGGATTATGGTACGTTTTTATGTTTGTACATGAGTCAATTATAACAGCTACAAGGATTATGGTATGTTTTTATGTTTGTACATGAGTCTATTATAACAGATACAAGGATTATGGTATGTTTTTATGTTTGTACATGAGTCTATTATAAAAGATACAAGGATTATGGTATGTTTTTATGTTTGTACATGAGTCAATTATAACAGATACAAGGATTATGGTATGTTTTTATGTTTGTACACAACTCTGTTATAACAGCATCAAGGATTATGGTATGTTTTCATGTTTGTACACAAGTCTGTTATAACAGATACAAGGATTATGGTATGTTTTTATGTTTGTACATGAGTCTGTTATAACAGATACAAGGATTATGGTATGTTTTTATGTTTGTGCACAAGTCTGTTATAACAGCTACAAGGATTATGGTATGTTTTTATGTGTGTACACGAGTCTATTATAACAGCTACAAGGATTATGGTATGTTTTTATGTTTGTACACAAGTCTGTTATAACAGATACAAGGATTATGGTATGTTTTTATGTTTGTACACAAGTCTGTTATAACAGCTACAGAGATTATGGTATGTTTTTATGTTTGGACATAAGTCTGTTATAACAGCTACAAGGATTATGGTATGTTTTTATGTTTGTACACAAGTCTGTTATAACAGATACAAGGATTATGGTATGTTTTTATGTTTGTACATGAGTCTGTTATAACAGCTACAAAGATTATGGTATGTTTTTATGTTTGTACATGAGTCTGTTATAACAGATACAAGGATTATGGTATGTTTTTATGTTTTTACACAAGTCTGTTATAAGGATTATGGTACGTTTTTATATTTGTACACAAGTCTGTTATAACAGATACAAGGATTATGGTATTTTTTATGTTTGTACATGAGGCTGTTATAACAGCTACAAGGATTATGATATGTTTTTATGTTTGTACACAAGTCTATTATAACAGATACAAGGATTATGGTATGTTTTTATGTTTGTACACAAGTCTGTTATAACAGATACAAGGATTATGGTACGTTTTTATGTTTGTACACAAGTCTGTTATAACAGATACAAGGATTATGGTATTTTTTATCTTTGTACATGAGTCTGTTATAACAGCTACAAGGATTATGATATGTTTTTATGTTTGTACACAAGTCTATTATAACAGATACAAGGATTATGGTATGTTTTTATGTTTGTACACAAGTCTGTTATAACAGCTACAAGGATTATGGTATGTTTTTTATGTTTGTACACAAGTCTGTTATAACAGATACAAGGATTATGGTATGTTTTTATGTTTGTACACGAGTCTATTATAACAGATACAAGGATTATGGTATGTTTTTATGTTTGAACACAAGTCTGTTATAACAGCTACAAGGATTATGGTATGTTTTTATGTTTGTACACAAGACTGTTATAACAGCTACAAGGATTATGGTATGTTTTTATGTTTGTACACAAGACTGTTGTAACAGCTACAAGGATTATGGTATGTTTTTATGTTTGTACACAAGTCTATTATAACAGCTACAAGGATTATGGTATGTTTTTATGTTTGTACATGAGTCTATTATAACAGATACAAGGATTATGGTATGTTTTTATGTTTGTACATGAGTCTATTATAACAGCTACAAGGATTATGGTATGTTTTTATGTTTGTACATGAGTCTATTATAACAGATACAAGGATTATGGTATGTTTTTATGTTTGTACATGAGTCTATTATAAAAGATACAAGGATTATGGTATGTTTTTATGTTTGTACATGAGTCAATTATAACAGCTACAAGGATTATGGTATGTTTTTATGTTTGTACATGAGTCTATTATAACAGATACAAGGATTATGGTATGTTTTTATGTTTGTACATGAGTCTATTATAAAAGATACAAGGATTATGGTATGTTTTTATGTTTGTACATGAGTCAATTATAACAGATACAAGGATTATGGTATGTTTTTATGTTTGTACACAACTCTGTTATAACAGCATCAAGGATTATGGTATGTTTTCATGTTTGTACACAAGTCTGTTATAACAGATACAAGGATTATGGTATGTTTTTATGTTTGTACATGAGTCTGTTATAACAGATACAAGGATTATGGTATGTTTTTATGTTTGTGCACAAGTCTGTTATAACAGCTACAAGGATTATGGTATGTTTTTATGTGTGTACACGAGTCTATTATAACAGCTACAAGGATTATGGTATGTTTTTATGTTTGTACACAAGTCTGTTATAACAGATACAAGGATTATGGTATGTTTTTATGTTTGTACACAAGTCTGTTATAACAGCTACAGAGATTATGGTATGTTTTTATGTTTGGACATAAGTCTGTTATAACAGCTACAAGGATTATGGTATGTTTTTATGTTTGTACACAAGTCTGTTATAACAGATACAAGGATTATGGTATGTTTTTATGTTTGTACATGAGTCTGTTATAACAGCTACAAAGATTATGGTATGTTTTTATGTTTGTACATGAGTCTGTTATAACAGATACAAGGATTATGGTATGTTTTTATGTTTTTACACAAGTCTGTTATAAGGATTATGGTACGTTTTTATATTTGTACACAAGTCTGTTATAACAGATACAAGGATTATGGTATTTTTTATGTTTGTACATGAGTCTGTTATAACAGCTACAAGGATTATGATATGTTTTTATGTTTGTACACAAGTCTATTATAACAGATACAAGGATTATGGTATGTTTTTATGTTTGTACACAAGTCTGTTATAACAGATACAAGGATTATGGTACGTTTTTATGTTTGTACACAAGTCTGTTATAACAGATACAAGGATTATGGTATTTTTTATGTTTGTACATGAGTCTGTTATAACAGCTACAAGGATTATGATATGTTTTTATGTTTGTACACAAGTCTATTATAACAGATACAAGGATTATGGTATGTTTTTATGTTTGTACACAAGTCTGTTATAACAGCTACAAGGATTATGGTATGTTTTTTATGTTTGTACACAAGTCTGTTATAACAGATACAAGGATTATGGTATGTTTTTATGTTTGTACACGAGTCTATTATAACAGATACAAGGATTATGGTATGTTTTTATGTTTGAACACAAGTCTGTTATAACAGCTACAAGGATTATGGTATGTTTTTATGTTTGTACACAAGACTGTTATAACAGCTACAAGGATTATGGTATGTTTTTATGTTTGTACACAAGACTGTTGTAACAGCTACAAGGATTATGGTATGTTTTTATGTTTGTACACAAGTCTATTATAACAGCTACAAGGATTATGGTATGTTTTTATGTTTGTACATGAGTCTATTATAACAGATACAAGGATTATGGTATGTTTTTATGTTTGTACATGAGTCTATTATAACAGCTACAAGGATTATGGTATGTTTTTATGTTTGTACATGAGTCTATTATAACAGATACAAGGATTATGGTATGTTTTTATGTTTGTACATGAGTCTATTATAAAAGATACAAGGATTATGGTATGTTTTTATGTTTGTACATGAGTCAATTATAACAGATACAAGGATTATGGTATGTTTTTATGTTTGTACACAACTCTGTTATAACAGCATCAAGGATTATGGTATGTTTTCATGTTTGTACACAAGTCTGTTATAACAGATACAAGGATTATGGTATGTTTTTATGTTTGTACATGAGTCTGTTATAACAGATACAAGGATTATGGTATGTTTTTATGTTTGTGCACAAGTCTGTTATAACAGCTACAAGGATTATGGTATGTTTTTATGTGTGTACACGAGTCTATTATAACAGCTACAAGGATTATGGTATGTTTTTATGTTTGTACACAAGTCTGTTATAACAGATACAAGGATTATGGTATGTTTTTATGTTTGTACACAAGTCTGTTATAACAGCTACAGAGATTATGGTATGTTTTTATGTTTGGACATAAGTCTGTTATAACAGCTACAAGGATTATGGTATGTTTTTATGTTTGTACACAAGTCTGTTATAACAGATACAAGGATTATGGTATGTTTTTATGTTTGTACATGAGTCTGTTATAACAGCTACAAAGATTATGGTATGTTTTTATGTTTGTACATGAGTCTGTTATAACAGATACAAGGATTATGGTATGTTTTTATGTTTTTACACAAGTCTGTTATAAGGATTATGGTACGTTTTTATATTTGTACACAAGTCTGTTATAACAGATACAAGGATTATGGTATTTTTTATGTTTGTACATGAGTCTGTTATAACAGCTACAAGGATTATGATATGTTTTTATGTTTGTACACAAGTCTATTATAACAGATACAAGGATTATGGTATGTTTTTATGTTTGTACACAAGTCTGTTATAACAGATACAAGGATTATGGTACGTTTTTATGTTTGTACACAAGTCTGTTATAACAGATACAAGGATTATGGTATTTTTTATGTTTGTACATGAGTCTGTTATAACAGCTACAAGGATTATGATATGTTTTTATGTTTGTACACAAGTCTATTATAACAGATACAAGGATTATGGTATGTTTTTATGTTTGTACACAAGTCTGTTATAACAACTACAAGGATTATGGTATTTTTTATGTTTGTACATGAGTCTGTTATAACAGCTACAAGGATTATGATATGTTTTTATGTTTGTGCACATGTCTATTATAGCATCTACAAGGATTATGGTATGTTTTTATGTTTGTACACAAGTCTGTTATAACAACTACAAGGATTATGGTATGTTTTCATGTTTGTTCACAAGTCTGTTATAACATCTACAAGGATTATGGTATGTTTTTATGTTTGTACATGAGTCTATTATAACAGCATCAAGGATTATGGTATGTTTTCATGTTTGTACACGAGTCTGTTATAACAGCTACAAGGATTAGGGTATGTTTTAATGTTTGTACATGTGTAAGCTATAACAGATACAAGGATTATGGTATGTTTTTATGTTTGTACACAAATCTATTATAACAGATACAAGGATTATGGTATGTTTTTATGTTTGTACACAAGTCTGTTATAACAACTACAAGGATTATGGTATGTTTTCATGTTTGTTCACAAGTCTGTTATAACATCTACAAGGATTATGGTATGTTTTTATGTTTGTACATGAGTCTATTATAACAACTACAAGGATTATGGTATGTTTTCATGTTTGTACACGAGTCTGTTATAACAGCTACAAGGATTAGGGTATGTTTTAATGTTTGTACATGTGTATGCTATAACAGATACAAGGATTATGGTATGTTTTTATGTTTGTACATGAGTCTATTATAAAAGATACAAGGATTATGGTATGTTTTTATGTGTGTACACGAGTCTGTTATAACAGATACAAGGATTATGGTATGTTTTTATGTTTGTACACAAGTCTGTTATAACAGATACAAGGATTATGGTATATTTTTATGTTTGTACACAAGTCTGTTATAACAGCTACAAGGATTATGGTATGTTTTTATGTTTGTACATGAGTCTATTATAACAGCATCAAGGATTATGGTATATTTTTATGTTTTGTGTAGATAGTACCCCCAAGTTTTATGTTTTGTGTAGATAGTACCCCCAAGTTTTATGTTTTGTGTAGATAGTACCCCTAGGTTTTATGTTTTGTGTAGATAGTACCCCTAGGTTTTATGTTTTGTGTAGATAGTACCCCTAGGTTTTATGGAGTTAGTTTTGCTCTCTTGTTTTCTGTGGAAGTGTTGTATGAATCATTGTTTTTCTTTTTCTTCTTCTTCTTTTGGCCATTGTATTGTCTGTCCTTTGATTTACGGTCCTAGTAGACGTTGGAAAAGACATTAAATCAGAGACTGATCTGATGCTGTATTGTTCTGCTGGATATAAATTCTCTCTGTATTGATTTTAGATTTTTAGTGTTTAACGTCACTTTCAGCAATATTTCAGCCATATCATGGCAACCAGTTTTAGTGGTGGTAGAAGCCGAAGTACCTGGAGAGAACCACTGACGCTGGGCAAGCAACTGGTAAACTTTATAACTTGCAGCTGCGAGTCGAGTGCACCCTTTTTGTAATTTTCAAAGCTGGGCGCGAACCTCCGCTGCATTGGTGATAGGCTTGTATGAGTTGTTAGGTAATCCATCTACCTAACTCATTGATCCACCCGGGCTCCCTCTCTGTATTGAAGTATCTGCCAAGCGTGTAAAGTTCTGATGAATGCGTTATCAATAACTCCATCTACAGATTTATATACAGTATGTACATTGTTTGAGAATGTATAATTTATTTTAACGAGCTTTAGAAACAGGTAGAAAAGCGAGTATGTGGCAAGCTTTTATTGACAGTTTTGCAGTGAGTGTAAATAAATTTAGTTTTTACCTAATTTATTTTACAAGTATATATATCGTGTTTTTCCTGCAATGTCAAAAATTCAAAAAAAACTGCAAAATGTTTCTAAAAAGGGCAGAAACAGGCATTGTTCTTATCATTTTGAAGGATGTTCTCTAACACATCTGCTCCTATACTATTACCGTAATCTACATGAATCAGGTACCAGTAAAACTTTGTTATGTTTGTGACTAAATAACACAGAAATTTATTTAACCTGTTTTTTAATCCTCAAGATCACTTGATTGCAGGATAAGACATATTAAGGTTAAAGCATATTGAGGTCACATGTATATATAAGCTTTTATGATCATTAAGTCTCCCAAACAACGTTTGGAGACTTATTGTTTTTGCTCCGTTTCTTATTATTATTATTATTATTCTTCTTTCTTTCCACGCGACATGAATGTGTCCGCGGCAGATCTCAGAAACTACTGGACAGAATTTCATGAAACTTGGTGGAATTATAGATATATGTTGCTAGTTGATCCTAAAGTTTTCAGATTTGTGGTAAAGGGGGTCTAAGCCATATTTTTAGGGGTTCAAAGGGGGTGGGGGTTACTATAGAATCCTATGGGAAACTTGAAATTTCGTACATTAATGTTGATAACTTCTAAATGGATAATGATAGAGACATACAATTTGACGTAGTGATAGGTCACCATTAGAGGAGCAATTCTGCATTGTCAAAATTTTCAAGATGTCTGCCAAAACACGGCATAAAAATTGGGGGGTAAAAATTCAACATTGTCCGATATCATCAAAATTTGATATGTGGATAGAAAATGATGTCCCGACATTGAAAAATTTCTACCGGTCGCCATTTTCAAGATGGCCGCCACAATATCTCAAAAATTCAACATTGTCAGATATCATCAAAATGTGATATGTGGGTAGATAATGATGTTCCGCATTGATTCCCGACATTGAAAAATTTCTACCAGTCTCCATTTTCAAAATGGCCACCACATTATACCGCAAAAAATCAAGCTCAGAATTTGTCACAATGCAAAGTGTTCATTTAAACCTGTTGTCAGTGGCCGGTTTGGGAGACTTCATAATCGTTAGATTATAATCATATCTTGTTATGTTTGCATCTGCTCAAATTTGTACATTTCAAACAGAATAATGCTCAATTCTATTATTGCTCCATGAGTTGTTTAATATTTTTTATGTGTTTTTCTGCAAAATATGTTGATGCTGTGAATTAGACCTATTTTGTTGAAAATTTATTGAAAACTTTGTCTGAAGCTAGGAGTCGAGATGAATACTGGACTGTATGTCCCTTTGTGGTATCCTTTAAAGAAAATAATGACATTGTCATTCCCTCCATCCAATCACGAGCAGTGAAATCCACGGCCATTAATATAAGCCTAATTAATACTTGATATGGGTATCAGAGAACAAAGGAAAAATGTCCAAAATACTGAGAAAGATGAAATAGTGCTCACTAAAACTTAAATCTGGCTTAATTTAAAAGTACATAAATGACAGATATTTTAATGTAAGTGGTGCAACAGGGCAATTGGTTTTATATATTTAAATTATATTTACTTGCAGGGTCTAGCTTATTTTCTGGAAGATGGAAAGTCAGCTGTTTCTCCCAACGAAGCTCTTATGTGGGCGAAGGTCAATCCGTTTTCTCCAACAGGATCTGGACTCAGGATTAACCCATTTTAATTAACGTCGGCAGTAATTTAAGTCATTGATAGGAACCGGTGTAATTCCTTTTCTCTAATAGCCTCAGGATTAGTCACGCTTAGTCTTCAAATAGTCCTTATTTCAAGAAACACTTGCTGTGAGTTATACATGGACCAATAGAAATACTAGAAAACAATGTTATTTATTTTATACATTTGCCTTTATTATATTTTAGCAATAAAGCACATTTATCTGTAAAATATATACCTTTTTTGTTCTGTTAAAAGCTGACGATGTTGTTATCCCCCCCCCCCCCCCCCTGCAAGCAAAGTTTGGGGGGGGGGGGGTATATAGGAATCACCCTGTCCGTCCGTCCATGTACCTTGTAAGCGCAAGTCCTCCTAAACGGCTTATTGGATTTTTATGAAACTTTACACATTTGTAGTACACTACCTGCAGATGTGCATGAATGAATATGATTGCTGTCCAAAATTTATAAGGGGAGATAGTTCAACTTATACTTTCATGAAAAGGGGGGGGGCATGTACCTTGTAAGCACAATTCCTCCTAAACGGCTTATTGGATTTTTATGAAACTTTACACATTTGTAGTACACTACTGCAGATGTGCATGAAGGAATATGGTTGCTGTCCAAAATTTAAAAGAGGAGATAATTCAACCTATACTTTCACGAAAGGGGGGGGGGGGGGGGGGGGGCATGTACCTTGTAAGTGCAACTCCTACTAAACTGCTTATTGAATTTTTATGAAACTTTACACAGTTGTAGTACACAACCTGCAGATGTGCATGAAGGAATACCGTTGCTGTTTAAAATTTAGAATGGGAGATAATTCAACTTATACTTTCACGAAAAGGGGGGTCGTGTACCTTGTAAGCGCAACTCCTCCTAAACGGCTTATTGGATTTTTGTGAAACTTTACACAGTTGTAGTACACTACCTGCAGATGTGCATGAAGAAATATGGTCGCTGTCCAAAATTTGGAAGTGGAGATAATTCAACTTGTACTTTCGCAAAAAGAAGGAGGGCATGTACCTTGTAAGCGCAACTCCTCCTAAACAGCTTATTGGATTTTTATGAAACTTTACACAGTTGTAATACACTACCTGCAGATGTTTGGAAGGTGATGTAAGCGTAACTATTCCTGAATGAAATAAGATTTTGATTGACCTTTTCACATCTGGATATTTGCAATATAAAAACTACTCAAGAATAAATAATTAATTTTGAATCAATAACATTTGATGTGACCTATATGGATAATATCCTCTTGTAAAAACGTTAGGAAATGTTGTAATCCTCATGTATACTGATGAAACCGTATTGGTTTTAAACAATCCCACTTTGTTGAAGACCTTGTGGCGACCCCTAGATGTATGTTCTTGGTTAGTTTATTTTGGAGATGGGATGTTGTCTCCTTGACATTACTCCATATCCGTTCATTTTTCATAGGTAACTTGCTAATATACCTGTATTCCAAAGTTTGAACATCATAGTATTGTAAGCGGGGGGTATCACTCAGTGAGGTCACTCACAGTTCTAGTTATGTGTTATTGTTAAACCTTTTCATCCTGACTTTCAAATAAAGATTGGTTAGGGGGGAAAATATATTTGCTAGCTGCCATTCTACTAATCATATTTATGTTTATCATATTCAATGGAATACAATTGATGTTCAACAACATTAATAACATTCTTAAAATAATTAGCCTCCTTTTGGAAATGGCACAAGATGACCAAGGACGAGGATGATGATGATGACAACGGCAGATGCCAAATGATGGCAATACCTTGCACACCCTTCTTCATATGTAGTGGTTAAGCAAAGGGTAAATTAGCCGAGTGCCAAGCTTTAGAAGTGGTATGGAGAGTGGTGGAGGGGGGGGGGGGGGGGGGGGAAGTGAGGCTCATACTTTGAGAGTTGACAGGAAAGGGGGCAAGCTTTCAAACCTGACAAGGAAAAAAAGAAAAGAAAGATTTCAAACCTCTTTATAACTTATCATAATAGTCCCATCTTACAACAGTTGATGTTAACCTCTCCCACATAATAGTTCCCTCTTACAACAGATCATATTAACCTCTCCCACATAATAGTCCCCTCTTACAACAGTTGATATTAACCTCTCCCACATAATAGTCCCCTCTTACAACAGATAATATTAACCTCTCCCACATACTAGTTCCCTCTTACAACAGATGATATTAACCTCATATAATAGTCCCCTCTTACAGCAGATGATATTAACCTCTCCCACATAATAGTCCCCTCTTACAACAGATAATATTAACCTCTCCCACATAATAGTCCCCTCTTACAACAGATAATATTAACCTCTCCCACATAATAGTTCCCTCTTACAACAGATGATATAAACCTCTCCCACATAATAATCCCTTCTTACAACAGATGATATTTACCTCTCCCACATAATAGTTTCCTCTTACAACAGTTGATGTTAACCTCTCCCACATAATAGTTCCCTCTTACAACAGATGATGTTAACCTCTCCCACATAATAGTCCCCTCTTACAACAGATGATATTAACCTCTCCTGCATAATAGTCCCCTCTTACAACAGATGATATTAACCTCTCCCACATAATAGTCCCCTCTTACAACAGATGATATTAACCTCTCTCACATAATAGTCCCCTCTTACAACAGATGATATTAATTTCTCCCACATAATAGTCCCCTCTTACAACAGATGATATTAACCTCTCCCACATAATAGTCCCCTCTTACAACAGATGATATTTACCTCTCCCACATAATAGTCCCCTCTTACAACAGATGATATTAACCTCTCCCACATAATAGTCCCCTCTTACAACAGATGATATTTACCTCTCCCACATAATAGTCCCCTCTTACAACAGATGATATTAACTTCTCCCACATAATAGTCCCCTCTTACAACAGATGATATTAACCTCTCCCACATAATAGTCCCCTCTTACAACAGATGATATTTACCTCTCCCACATAATAGTCCCCTCTTACAACAGATGATATTAACCTCTCCCACATAATAGTCCCCTCTTACAACAGATGATATTAACCTCTCCTGCATAATAGTCCCCTCTTACAACAGATGATATTAACCTCTCCCACATAATAGTCCCCTCTTACAACAGATGATATTAACCTCTCCCACATAATAGTCCCCTCTTACAACAGATGATATTAACCTCTCCCACATAATAGTCCCCTCTTACAACAGATGATATTTACCTCTCCCACATAATAGTCCCCTCTTACAACAGATGATATTAACCTCTCCCACATAATAGTCCCCTCTTACAACAGATGATATTTACCTCTCCCACATAATAGTCCCCTCTTACAACAGATGATATTAACTTCTCCCACATAATAGTCCCCTCTTACAACAGATGATATTAACCTCTCCCACATAATAGTCCCCTCTTACAACAGATGATATTTACCTCTCCCACATAATAGTCCCCTCTTACAACAGATGATATTAACCTCTCCCACATAATAGTCCCCTCTTACAACAAATGATATTAACCTCTCCCACACAATAGTCCCCTCTTACAACAGATGAAATTAACCTCTCCCACATAATAGCCCCCTCTTACAACAGATGATATTAACCTCTCCCACATAATAGTTCCCTCTTACAACAGATGATATTAACCTCTGCCACATAATAGTCCCTCTTACAAAAGATGATATTAACCTCTCCCGCATAATAGTCCCCTCTTACAACAGATGATATTTACCTCTCTCACATAATAGTCCCCTCTTACAACAGATGATATTAACCTCTCCCACATAATAGTCCCTCTTACAACAGATGATATTAACCTCTACCACATAATAATCCCCTCTTACAACAGATGATATTCACCTCTCCCACATAATATTCCCCTCTTATAACAGATGATATTAACCTCTCCCACTTAATAGTCCCTCTTACAACAGATGATATTAACCTCTCCCACATAATAGTCCCCTCTTACAACAGATGACATTAACCTCTCCCACATAATAGTCCCCTCTTACAACAGATGATATTAACCTCTCCCACATAATAGTCCCTCTTACAACAGATGATATTAACTTCTCCCACATAATAATCCCCTCTTACAACAGATGATATTTACCTCTCCCACATAATAGTCCCCTCTTACAACAGATGATATTAACCTCTCCCACATAATAGTCCTTCTTACAACAGATGATATTAACTTCTCCCACATAATAATCCCCTCTTACAACAGATGATATTTACATCTCCCACATAATAGTCCCCTCTTACAACAGATGATATTAACTTCTCCCACATAATAATCCCCTCTTACAACAGATGATATTAACCTCTCTCACATAATAGTCCCCTCTTACAACAGGTGATATTAACCTCTCCCACATAATAGTCCCCTCTTACAACAGATGATATTAACCTCTCCCACATAATAGTCCCCTCTTACAACAGATGATATTAACCTCTCCCACATAATAGTCCCCTCTTACAACAGATGATATTAACCTCTCCCACATAATAGTCCCCTCTTACAACAGATGATATTAACCTCTCCCACATAATAGTCCCCTCTTACAACAGATGATATTAACCTCTCCCACATAATAGTCCCCTCTTACAACAGATGATATTAACCTCTCCCACATAATAGTCCTCTCTTACAACAGATGATATTAACTTCTCCCACATAATAGTCCCTCTTACAACAGATGATATTAACCTCTCCCACATAATAGTCCCTCTTACAACAGATGATATTATCTTCTCCCACATAATAATCCCCTCTTACAACAGATGATATTAACCTCTCCCACATAATAGTCCCCTCTTACAACAGATGATGTTAACCTCTGCCACATAATAGTCCCCTCTTACAACAGATGATATTAACCTCTCCCACATAATAGTCCCCTCTTACAACAGATGATATTAACCTCTCCCACATAATAGTCCCATGTTACAACAGATGATATTAACCTCTCCCACATAATAGTCCCCTCTTACAACAGATGATATTAACCTCTCCTGCATAATAGTCCCCTCTTACAACAGATGATGTTAACCTCTCCCACATAATAGTCCCTCTTACAACAGATGATATTAACCTCTCCCACATACTAGTTCCCTCTTACAACAGATGATATTAACCTCTCCCACATAATAGTCCCCTCTTACAACAGATGATATTAACCTCTCCCACATAATAGTCCCCTCTTACAACAGATGATATTTACCTCTCCCACATAATAGTCCCCTCTTACAACAGATGATATTAACTTCTCCCACATAATAGTCCCCTCTTACAACAGATGATATTAACCTCTCCCACATAATAGTCCCCTCTTACAACAGATGATATTTACCTCTCCCACATAATAGTCCCCTCTTACAACAGATGATATTAACCTCTCCCACATAATAGTCCCCTCTTACAACAAATGATATTAACCTCTCCCACACAATAGTCCCCTCTTACAACAGATGAAATTAACCTCTCCCACATAATAGCCCCCTCTTACAACAGATGATATTAACCTCTCCCACATAATAGTTCCCTCTTACAACAGATGATATTAACCTCTGCCACATAATAGTCCCTCTTACAAAAGATGATATTAACCTCTCCCGCATAATAGTCCCCTCTTACAACAGATGATATTTACCTCTCTCACATAATAGTCCCCTCTTACAACAGATGATATTAACCTCTCCCACATAATAGTCCCTCTTACAACAGATGATATTAACCTCTACCACATAATAATCCCCTCTTACAACAGATGATATTCACCTCTCCCACATAATAGTCCCCTCTTATAACAGATGATATTAACCTCTCCCACATAATAGTCCCTCTTACAACAGATGATATTAACCTCTCCCACATAATAGTCCCCTCTTACAACAGATGACATTAACCTCTCCCACATAATAGTCCCCTCTTACAACAGATGATATTAACCTCTCCCACATAATAGTCCCTCTTACAACAGATGATATTAACTTCTCCCACATAATAATCCCCTCTTACAACAGATGATATTTACCTCTCCCACATAATAGTCCCCTCTTACAACAGATGATATTAACCTCTCCCACATAATAGTCCTTCTTACAACAGATGATATTAACTTCTCCCACATACTAGTTCCCTCTTACAACAGATGATATTAACCTCTCCCACATAATAGTCCCCTCTTACAACAGATGATATTAACCTCTCCCACATAATAGTCCCATGTTACAACAGATGATATTAACCTCTCCCACATAATAGTCCCCTCTTACAACAGATGATATTAACCTCTCCTGCATAATAGTCCCCTCTTACAACAGATGATGTTAACCTCTCCCACATAATAGTCCCTCTTACAACAGATGATATTAACCTCTCCCACATACTAGTTCCCTCTTACAACAGATGCTATTAACCTCATATAATAGTCCCCTCTTACAGCAGATGGTATTAACCTCTCCCACATAATAGTCCCCTCTTACAACAGATAATATTAACCTCTCCCACATAATAGTCCCCTCTTACAACAGATAATATTAACCTCTCCCACATAATAGTTCCCTCTTACAACAGATGATATAAACCTCTCCCACATAATAATCCCTTCTTACAACAGATGATATTTACCTCTCCCACATAATAGTTTCCTCTTACAACAGTTGATGTTAACCTCTCCCACATAATAGTTCCCTCTTACAACAGATGATATTAACCTCTCCCACATAATAGTCCCCTCTTACAACAGATGATATTAACCTCTCCTGCATAATAGTCCCCTCTTACAACAGATGATATTAACCTCTCCCACATAATAGTCCCCTCTTACAACAGATGATATTAACCTCTCTCACATAATAGTCCCCTCTTACAACAGATGATATTAATTTCTCCCACATAATAGTCCCCTCTTACAACAGATGATATTAACCTCTCCCACATAATAGTCCCCTCTTACAACAGATGATATTTACCTCTCCCACATAATAGTCCCCTCTTACAACAGATGATATTAACCTCTCCCACATAATAGTCCCCTCTTACAACAGATGATATTTACCTCTCCCACATAATAGTCCCCTCTTACAACAGATGATATTAACTTCTCCCACATAATAGTCCCCTCTTACAACAGATGATATTAACCTCTCCCACATAATAGTCCCCTCTTACAACAGATGATAT
This sequence comes from Bathymodiolus brooksi, assembly GCA_963680875.1. NCBI lineage: Eukaryota > Metazoa > Mollusca > Bivalvia > Mytilida > Modiolidae > Bathymodiolus > Bathymodiolus brooksi. The sequence continues at coordinate 153,125 of OY804582.1, read as the reverse complement.
TTACCTCTCCCACATAATAGTCCCCTCTTACAACAGATGATATTAACCTCTCCCACATAATAGTCCCCTCTTACAACAGATGATATTAACCTCTCCTGCATAATAGTCCCCTCTTACAACAGATGATATTAACCTCTCCCACATAATAGTCCCCTCTTACAACAGATGATATTAACCTCTCTCACATAATAGTCCCCTCTTACAACAGATGATATTAATTTCTCCCACATAATAGTCCCCTCTTACAACAGATGATATTAACCTCTCCCACATAATAGTCCCCTCTTACAACAGATGATATTTACCTCTCCCACATAATAGTCCCCTCTTACAACAGATGATATTAACCTCTCCCACATAATAGTCCCCTCTTACAACAGATGATATTTACCTCTCCCACATAATAGTCCCCTCTTACAACAGATGATATTAACTTCTCCCACATAATAGTCCCCTCTTACAACAGATGATATTAACCTCTCCCACATAATAGTCCCCTCTTACAACAGATGATATTTACCTCTCCCACATAATAGTCCCCTCTTACAACAAATGATATTAACCTCTCCCACACAATAGTCCCCTCTTACAACAGATGAAATTAACCTCTCCCACATAATAGCCCCCTCTTACAACAGATGATATTAACCTCTCCCACATAATAGTTCCCTCTTACAACAGATGATATTAACCTCTGCCACATAATAGTCCCTCTTACAAAAGATGATATTAACCTCTCCTGCATAATAGTCCCCTCTTACAACAGATGATATTTACCTCTCTCACATAATAGTCCCCTCTTACAACAGATGATATTAACCTCTCCCACATAATAGTCCCTCTTACAACAGATGATATTAACCTCTACCACATAATAATCCCCTCTTACAACAGATGATATTCACCTCTCCCACATAATAGTCCCCTCTTATAACAGATGATATTAACCTCTCCCACATAATAGTCCCTCTTACAACAGATGATATTAACCTCTCCCACATAATAGTCCCCTCTTACAACAGATGACATTAACCTCTCCCACATAATAGTCCCCTCTTACAACAGATGATATTAACCTCTCCCACATATAAGTCACTCTTACAACAGATGATATTAACTTCTCCCACATAATAATCCCCTCTTACAACAGATGATATTTACCTCTCCCACATAATAGTCCCCTCTTACAACAGATGATATTAACCTCTCCCACATAATAGTCCTTCTTACAACAGATGATATTAACTTCTCCCACATAATAATCCCCTCTTACAACAGATGATATTTACATCTCCCACATAATAGTCCCCTCTTACAACAGATGATATTAACTTCTCCCACATAATAATCCCCTCTTACAACAGATGATATTAGCCTCTCTCACATAATAGTCCCCTCTTACAACAGGTGATATTAACCTCTCCCACATAATAGTCCCCTCTTACAACAGATGATATTAACCTCTCCCACATAATAGTCCCCTCTTACAACAGATGATATTAACCTCTCCTGCATAATAGTCCCCTCTTACAACAGATGATGTTAACCTCTCCCACATAATAGTCCCCTCTTACAACAGATGATATTAACCTCTCCCACATAATAGTCCCCTCTTACAACAAATGATATTAACCTCTCCCACACAATAGTCCCCTCTTACAACAGATGAAATTAACCTCTCCCACATAATAGCCCCCTCTTACAACAGATGATATTAACCTCTCCCACATAATAGTTCCCTCTTACAACAGATGATATTAACCTCTGCCACATAATAGTCCCTCTTACAAAAGATGATATTAACCTCTCCCGCATAATAGTCCCCTCTTACAACAGATGATATTTACCTCTCTCACATAATAGTCCCCTCTTACAACAGATGATATTAACCTCTCCCACATAATAGTCCCTCTTACAACAGATGATATTAACCTCTACCACATAATAATCCCCTCTTACAACAGATGATATTCACCTCTCCCACATAATAGTCCCCTCTTATAACAGATGATATTAACCTCTCCCACATAATAGTCCCCTCTTACAACAGATGACATTAACCTCTCCCACATAATAGTCCCCTCTTACAACAGATGATATTAACCTCTCCCACATAATAGTCCCTCTTACAACAGATGATATTAACTTCTCCCACATAATAATCCCCTCTTACAACAGATGATATTTACCTCTCCCACATAATAGTCCCCTCTTACAACAGATGATATTAACCTCTCCCACATAATAGTCCTTCTTACAACAGATGATATTAACTTCTCCCACATACTAGTTCCCTCTTACAACAGATGATATTAACCTCTCCCACATAATAGTCCCCTCTTACAACAGATGATATTAACCTCTCCCACATAATAGTCCCATGTTACAACAGATGATATTAACCTCTCCCACATAATAGTCCCCTCTTACAACAGATGATATTAACCTCTCCTGCATAATAGTCCCCTCTTACAACAGATGATGTTAACCTCTCCCACATAATAGTCCCTCTTACAACAGATGATATTAACCTCTCCCACATACTAGTTCCCTCTTACAACAGATGCTATTAACCTCATATAATAGTCCCCTCTTACAGCAGATGGTATTAACCTCTCCCACATAATAGTCCCCTCTTACAACAGATAATATTAACCTCTCCCACATAATAGTCCCCTCTTACAACAGATAATATTAACCTCTCCCACATAATAGTTCCCTCTTACAACAGATGATATAAACCTCTCCCACATAATAATCCCTTCTTACAACAGATGATATTTACCTCTCCCACATAATAGTTTCCTCTTACAACAGTTGATGTTAACCTCTCCCACATAATAGTTCCCTCTTACAACAGATGATATTAACCTCTCCCACATAATAGTCCCCTCTTACAACAGATGATATTAACCTCTCCTGCATAATAGTCCCCTCTTACAACAGATGATATTAACCTCTCCCACATAATAGTCCCCTCTTACAACAGATGATATTAACCTCTCCCACATAATAGTCCCCTCTTACAACAGATGATATTTACCTCTCCCACATAATAGTCCCCTCTTACAACAGATGATATTAACCTCTCCCACATAATAGTCCCCTCTTACAACAGATGATATTTACCTCTCCCACATAATAGTCCCCTCTTACAACAGATGATATTAACTTCTCCCACATAATAGTCCCCTCTTACAACAGATGATATTAACCTCTCCCACATAATAGTCCCCTCTTACAACAGATGATATTTACCTCTCCCACATAATAGTCCCCTCTTACAACAGATGATATTAACCTCTCCCACATAATAGTCCCCTCTTACAACAGATGATATTAACCTCTCCTGCATAATAGTCCCCTCTTACAACAGATGACATTAACCTCTCCCACATAATAGTCCCCTCTTACAACAGATGATATTAACCTCTCTCACATAATAGTCCCCTCTTACAACAGATGATATTAATTTCTCCCACATAATAGTCCCCTCTTACAACAGATGATATTAACCTCTCCCACATAATAGTCCCCTCTTACAACAGATGATATTTACCTCTCCCACATAATAGTCCCCTCTTACAACAGATGATATTAACCTCTCCCACATAATAGTCCCCTCTTACAACAGATGATATTTACCTCTCCCACATAATAGTCCCCTCTTACAACAGATGATATTAACTTCTCCCACATAATAGTCCCCTCTTACAACAGATGATATTAACCTCTCCCACATAATAGTCCCCTCTTACAACAGATGATATTTACCTCTCCCACATAATAGTCCCCTCTTACAACAGATGATATTAACCTCTCCCACATAATAGTCCCCTCTTACAACAGATGAAATTAACCTCTCCCACATAATAGCCCCCTCTTACAACAGATGATATTAACCTCTCCCACATAATAGTTCCCTCTTACAACAGATGATATTAACCTCTGCCACATAATAGTCCCTCTTACAAAAGATGATATTAACCTCTCCTGCATAATAGTCCCCTCTTACAACAGATGATATTTACCTCTCTCACATAATAGTCCCCTCTTACAACAGATGATATTAACCTCTCCCACATAATAGTCCCTCTTACAACAGATGATATTAACCTCTACCACATAATAATCCCCTCTTATAACAGATGATATTCACCTCTCCCACATAATAGTCCCCTCTTATAACAGATGATATTAACCTCTCCCACATAATAGTCCCTCTTACAACAGATGATATTAACCTCTCCCACATAATAGTCCCCTCTTACAACAGATGACATTAACCTCTCCCACATAATAGTCCCCTCTTACAACAGATGATATTAACCTCTCCCACATATAAGTCCCTCTTACAACAGATGATATTAACTTCTCCCACATAATAATCCCCTCTTACAACAGATGATATTTACCTCTCCCACATAATAGTCCCCTCTTACAACAGATGATATTAACCTCTCCCACATAATAGTCCTTCTTACAACAGATGATATTAACTTCTCCCACATAATAATCCCCTCTTACAACAGATGATATTTACATCTCCCACATAATAGTCCCCTCTTACAACAGATGATATTAACTTCTCCCACATAATAATCCCCTCTTACAACAGATGATATTAGCCTCTCTCACATAATAGTCCCCTCTTACAACAGGTGATATTAACCTCTCCCACATAATAGTCCCTCTTACAACAGATGATATTAACCTCTCCCACAGAATAGTCCCCTCTTACAACAGATGATATTAACCTCTCCCACATAATAGTCCCCTCTTACAACAGATGATATTAACCTCTCCCACATAATAGTCCCCTCTTACAACAGATGATATTAACCTCTCCCACATAATAGCCCCCTCTTACAACAGATAATATTAACTTCTCCCAAATAATAGTCCCCTCTTACAACAGATGATATTAACCTCTCCCACATAATAGTCCCCTCTTACAACAGATGATATTAACCTCTCCCACATAATAGTCCCCTCTTACAACAGATGATATTTACCTCTCCCACATAATAGTCCCCTCTTACAACAGATGATATTAACCTCTCCCACATAATAGTCCCCTCTTACAACAGATGATATTTACCTCTCCCACATAATAGTCCCCTCTTACAACAGATGATATTAACTTCTGCCACATAATAGTCCCCTCTTACAACAGATGATATTAACCTCTCCCACATAATAGTCCCCTCTTACAACAGATGATATTTACCTCTCCCACATAATAGTCCCCTCTTACAACAGATGATATTAACCTCTCCCACATAATAGTCCCCTCTTACAACAGATGATATTAACCTCTCCTGCATAATAGTCCCCTCTTACAACAGATGATATTAACCTCTCCCACATAATAGTCCCCTCTTACAACAGATGATATTAACCTCTCTCACATAATAGTCCCCTCTTACAACAGATGATATTAATTTCTCCCACATAATAGTCCCCTCTTACAACAGATGATATTAACCTCTCGCACATAATAGTCCCCTCTTACAACAGATGATATTTACCTCTCCCACATAATAGTCCCCTCTTACAACAGATGATATTAACCTCTCCCACATAATAGTCCCCTCTTACAACAGATGATATTTACCTCTCCCACATAATAGTCCCCTCTTACAACAGATGATATTAACTTCTCCCACATAATAGTCCCCTCTTACAACAGATGATATTAACCTCTCCCACATAATAGTCCCCTCTTACAGCAGATGATATTTACCTCTCCCACATAATAGTCCCCTCTTACAACAGATGATATTAACCTTTCCCACATAATAGTCCCCTCTTACAACAAATGATATTAACCTCTCCCACACAATAGTCCCCTCTTACAACAGATGAAATTAACCTCTCCCACATAATAGCCCCCTCTTACAACAGATGATATTAACCTCTCCCACATAATAGTTCCCTCTTACAACAGATGATATTAACCTCTGCCACATAATAGTCCTCTTACAAAAGATGATATTAACCTCTCCCGCATAATAGTCCCCTCTTACAACAGATGATATTTACCTCTCTCACATAATAGTCCCCTCTTACAACAGATGATATTAACCTCTCCCAGATAATAGTCCCTCTTACAACAGATTATATTAACCTCTACCACATAATAATCCCCTCTTACAACAGATGATATTCACCTCTCCCACATAATAGTCCCCTCTTATAGCAGATGATATTAACCTCTCCCACATAATAGTCCCTCTTACAACAGATGATATTAACCTCTCCCACATAATAGTCTCCTCTTACAACAGATGACATTAACCTCTCCCACATAATAGTCCCCTCTTACAACAGATGATATTAACCTCTCCCACATAATAGTCCCTCTTACAACAGATGATATTAACTTCTCCCACATAATAATCCCCTCTTACAACAGATGATATTTACCTCTCCCACATAATAGTCCCCTCTTACAACAGATGATATTAACCTCTCCCACATAATAGTCCTTCTTACAACAGATGATATTAACTTCTCCCACATAATAATCCCCTCTTACAACAGATGATATTTACATCTCCCACATAATAGTCCCCTCTTACAACAGATGATATTAACTTCTCCCACATAATAATCCCCTCTTACAACAGATGATATTAGCCTCTCTCACATAATAGTCCCCTCTTACAACAGGTGATATTAACCTCTCCCACATAATAGTCCCCTCTTACAACAGATGATATTAACCTCTCCCACATAATAGTCCCCTCTTACAACAGATGATATTAACCTCTCCTGCATAATAGTCCCCTCTTACAACAGATGATGTTAACCTCTCCCACATAATAGTCCCTCTTACAACAGATGATATTAACCTCTCCCACAGAATAGTCCCCTCTTACAACAGATGATATTAACCTCTCCCACATAATAGTCCCCTCTTACAACAGATGATATTAACCTCTCCCACATAATAATCCCCTCTTACAACAGATGATATTCACCTCTCCCACATAATAGTCCCCTCTTATAACAGATGATATTAACCTCTCCCACATAATAGTCCCTCTTACAACAGATGATATTAACCTCTCCCACATAATAGTCCCCTCTTACAACAGATGATATTAATTTCTCCCACATAATAGTCCCCTCTTACAACAGATGATATTAACCTCTCCCACATAATAGTCCCCTCTTACAACAGATGATATTTACCTCTCCCACATAATAGTCCCCTCTTACAACAGATGATATTAACCTCTCCCACATAATAGTCCCCTCTTACAACAAATGATATTAACCTCTCCCACACAATAGTCCCCTCTTACAACAGATGAAATTAACCTCTCCCACATAATAGCCCCCTCTTACAACAGATGATATTAACCTCTCCCACATAATAGTTCCCTCTTACAACAGATGATATTAACCTCTGCCACATAATAGTCCCTCTTACAAAAGATGATATTAACCTCTCCCGCATAATAGTCCCCTCTTACAACAGATGATATTTACCTCTCTCACATAATAGTCCCCTCTTACAACAGATGATATTAACCTCTCCCACATAATAGTCCCTCTTACAACAGATGATATTAACCTCTACCACATAATAATCCCCTCTTACAACAGATGATATTCACCTCTCCCACATAATAGTCCCCTCTTATAACACATGATATTAACCTCTCCCACATAATAGTCCCTCTTACAACAGATGATATTAACCTCTCCCACATAATAGTCCCCTCTTACAACAGATGACATTAACCTCTCCCACATAATAGTCCCCTCTTACAACAGATGATATTAACCTCTCCCACATAATAGTCCCTCTTACAACAGATGATATTAACTTCTCCCACATAATAATCCCCTCTTACAACAGATGATAGTTACCTCTCCCACATAATAGTCCCCTCTTACAACAGATGATATTAACCTCTCCCACATAATAGTCCTTCTTACAACAGATGATATTAACTTCTCCCACATAATAATCCCCTCTTACAACAGATGATATTTACATCTCCCACATAATAGTCCCCTCTTACAACAGATGATATTAACTTCTCCCACATAATAATCCCCTCTTACAACAGATGATATTAACCTCTCTCACATAATAGTCCCCTCTTACAACAGGTGATATTAACCTCTCCCACATAATAGTCCCCTCTTACAACAGATGATATTAACCTCTCCCACATAATAGTCCCCTCTTACAACAGATGATATTAACCTCTCCCACATAATAGTCCCTCTTACAACAGATGATATTATCTTCTCCCACATAATAATCCCCTCTTACAACAGATGATATTAACCTCTCCCACATAATAGTCCCCTCTTACAACAGATGATGTTAACCTCTGCCACATAATAGTCCCCTCTTACAACAGATGATATTAACCTCTCCCACATAATAATCCCCTCTTACAACAGATGATATTAACCTCTCCCACATAATAGTCCCATGTTACAACAGATGATATTAACCTCTCCCACATAATAGTCCCCTCTTACAACAGATGATATTAACCTCTCCTGCATAATAGTCCCCTCTTACAACAGATGATGTTAACCTCTCCCACATAATAGTCCCTCTTACAACAGATGATATTAACCTCTCCCACATACTAGTTCCCTCTTACAACAGATGCTATTAACCTCATATAATAGTCCCCTCTTACAGCAGATGATATTAACCTCTCCCACATAATAGTCCCCTCTTACAACAGATAATATTAACCTCTCCCACATAATAGTCCCCTCTTACAACAGATAATATTAACCTCTCCCACATAATAGTTCCCTCTTACAACAGATGATATAAACCTCTCCCACATAATAATCCCTTCTTACAACAGATGATATTTACCTCTCCCACATAATAGTTTCCTCTTACAACAGTTGATGTTAACCTCTCCCACATAATAGTTCCCTCTTACAACAGATGATATTAACCTCTCCCACATAATATTCCCCTCTTACAACAGATGATATTAACCTCTCCTGCATAATAGTCCCCTCTTACAACAGATGATATTAACCTCTCCCACATAATAGTCCCATCTTACAACAGATGATATTAACCTCTCTCACATAATAGTCCCCTCTTACAACAGATGATATTAATTTCTCCCACATAATAGTCCCCTCTTACAACAGATGATATTAACCTCTCCCACATAATAGTCCCCTCTTACAACAGATGATATTTACCTCTCCCACATAATAGTCCCCTCTTACAACAGATGATATTAACCTCTCCCACATAATAGTCCCCTCTTACAACAGATGATATTTACCTCTCCCACATAATAGTCCCCTCTTACAACAGATGATATTAACTTCTCCCACATAATAGTCCCCTCTTACAACAGATGATATTAATTTCTCCCACATAATAGTCCCCTCTTACAACAGATGATATTAACCTCTCCCACATAATAGTCCCCTCTTACAACAGATGATATTTACCTCTCCCACATAATAGTCCCCTCTTACAACAGATGATATTAACCTCTCCCACATAATAGTCCCCTCTTACAACAGATGATATTTACCTCTCCCACATAATAGTCCCCTCTTACAACAGATGATATTAACTTCTCCCACATAATAGTCCCCTCTTACAACAGATGATATTAACCTCTCCCACATAATAGTCCCCTCTTACAACAGATGATATTTACCTCTCCCACATAATAGTCCCCTCTTACAACAGATGATATTAACCTCTCCCACATAATAGTCCCCTCTTACAACAAATGATATTAACCTCTCCCACACAATAGTCCCCTCTTACAACAGATGAAATTAACCTCTCCCACATAATAGCCCCCTCTTACAACAGATGATATTAACCTCTCCCACATAATAGTTCCCTCTTACAACAGATGATATTAACCTCTGCCACATAATAGTCCCTCTTACAAAAGATGATATTAACCTCTCCCGCATAATAGTCCCCTCTTACAACAGATGATATTTACCTCTCTCACATAATAGTCCCCTCTTACAACAGATGATATTAACCTCTCCCACATAATAGTCCCTCTTACAACAGATGATATTAACCTCTACCACATAATAATCCCCTCTTACAACAGATGATATTCACCTCTCCCACATAATAGTCCCCTCTTATAACAGATGATATTAACCTCTCCCACATAATAGTCCCTCTTACAACAGATGATATTAACCTCTCCCACATAATAGTCCCCTCTTACAACAGATGACATTAACCTCTCCCACATAATAGTCCCTCTTACAACAGATGATATTAACTTCTCCCACATAATAATCCCCTCTTACAACAGATGATATTTACCTCTCCCACATAATAGTCCCCTCTTACAACAGATGATATTAACCTCTCCCACATAATAGTCCTTCTTACAACAGATGATATTAACTTCTCCCACATAATAATCCCCTCTTACAACAGATGATATTTACATCTCCCACATAATAGTCCCCTCTTACAACAGATGATATTAACTTCTCCCACATAATAATCCCCTCTTACAACAGATGATATTAGCCTCTCTCACATAATAGTCCCCTCTTACAACAGGTGATATTAACCTCTCCCACATAATAGTCCCCTCTTACAACAGATGATATTAACCTCTCCCACATAATAGTCCCCTCTTACAACAGATGATATTAACCTCTCCTGCATAATAGTCCCCTCTTACAACAGATGATGTTAACCTCTCCCACATAATAGTCCCTCTTACAACAGATGATATTAACCTCTCCCACAGAATAGTCCCCTCTTACAACAGATGATATTAACCTCTCCAACATAATAGTCCCCTCTTACAACAGATGATATTAACCTCTCCCACATAATAGTCCCCTCTTACAACAGATGATATTAACCTCTTCCACATAATAGCCCCCTCTTACAACAGATAATATTAACTTCTCCCAAATAATAGTCCCCTCTTACAACAGATGATATTAACTTCTCCCACATAATAGTCCCATCTTACAACAGATGATATTAATCTCTCCCACATAATAGTCCCCTCTTACAATGGATGATATTAACCTCTCCCACATAATAGTCCCCTCTTACAACAGATGATATTATCCTCTCCTGCATAATAGTCCCCTCTTACAACAGATGATGTTAACCTCTCCCACATAATAGTCCCTCTTACAAGATGATATTAACCTCTCCCACATAATAGTCCCCTCTTACAACAGATGATATTAACCTCTCTCACATAATAGTCCCCTCTTACAACAGATGATATTAACTTCTCCCACATAATAGTCCCCTCTTACAACAGATGATATTAACCTCTCCCACATAATAGTCCCCTCTTACAACAGATGATATTTACCTCTCCCACATAATAGTCCCTTCCTACAACAGATGATATTAACCTCTCCCACATAATAGTCCCCTCTTACAACAGATGATATTTACCTCTCCCACATAATAGTCCCCTCTTACAACAGATGATATTAACTTCTCCCACATAATAGTCCCCTCTTACAACAGATGATATTAACCTCTCCCACATAATAGTCCCTCTTACAACAGATGATATTTACCTCTCCCACATAATGGTCCCCTCTTACAACAGATGATATTAACCTCTCCCACATAATAGTCCCATCTTAAAACAAATGATATTAACCTCTCCCACACAATAGTCCCCTCTTACAACAGATGAAATTAACCTCTCCCACATAATAGACCCCTCTTACAACAGATGATATTAACCTCTCCCACATAATAGTTCCCTCATACAACAGATGATATTAACCTCTGCCACATAATAGTCCCTCTTACAACAGATGATATTAACCTCTCCCGCATAATAGTCCCCTCTTACAACAGATGATATTTACCTCTCCCACATAATAGTCCCCTCTTACAACAGATGATATTTACCTCTCTCACATAATAGTCCCCTCTTACAACAGATGATATTAACCTCTCCCACATAATAGTCCCTCTTACAACAGATGATATTCACCTCTACCACATAATAATCCCCTCTTACAACAGATGATATTCATCTCTCCCACATAATAGTCCCCTCTTACAACAGATGATATTAACCTCTCCTGCATAATAGTCCCCTCTTACAACAGATGATGTTAACCTCTCCCACATAATAGCCCCTCTTACAACAGATGATATTAACCTCTCCCACATAATAGTCCCTCTTACAACAGATGATATTAACCTCTCCCACATAATAGTCCCTCTTACAACAGATGATATTAACCTCTCCCACATAATAGTCCCCTCTTACAACAGATGACATTAACCTCTCCCACATAATAGTCCCCTCTTACAACAGATGATATTAACCTCTCCCACATAATAGTCCCTCTTACAACAGATGATATTAACTTCTCCCACATAATAATCCCCTCTTACAACAGATGAAATTTACCTCTCCCACATAATAGTCCACTCTTACAACAGATGATATTAACCTCTCCCACATAATAGTCCCTCTTACAACAGATGATATTAACTTCTCCCACATAATAATCCCCTCTTACAACAGATGATATTTACATCTCCCACATAATAGTCCTATCTTACAACAGATGATATTAACTTCTCCCACATAATAATCCCCTCTTACAACAGATGATATTAACCTCTCTCACATAATAGTCCCCTCTTAAAAAATGTGATATTAACCTCTCCCACATAATAGTCCCCTCTTACAACAGATGATATTAATCTCTCCCACATAATAGTCCCCTCTTACAACAGATGATATTAACCTCTCCCACATAATAGTCCCATCTTACAACAGATGATATTAACCTCTCCCACATAATAGTCCCCTCTTACAACAGATGATATTAACCTCTCCCATATAATAGTCCCCTCTTACAACAGATGATATTTACCTCTCCCACATAATAGTCCCTCTTACAACAGATGATATTGACCTCTCCCACATAATAGTCCCTCTTACAACAGATGATATTATCTTCTCCCACATAATAATCCCCTCTTACAACAGATGATATTAACCTCTCCCAGATAATAGTCCCCTCTTACAACAGATGATATTAACCTCTCTCACATAATAGTCCCCTCTTACAACAGATGATATTAACTTCTCCCACATAATAGTCCCCTCTTACAACAGATGATATTAACCTCTCCCACATAATAGTCCCCTCTTACAACAGATGATATTTACCTCTCCCACATAATAGTCCCTTCCTACAACAGATGATATTAACCTCTCTCACATAATAGTCCCCTCTTACAACAGATGATATTAACTTCTCCCACAAAATAGTCCCCTCTTACAACAGATGATATTAACCTCTCCCACATAATAGTCCCCTCTTACAACAGATGATATTTACCTCTCCCACATAATAGTCCCCTCTTACAACAGATGATATTAACTTCTCCCACATAATAGTCCCCTCTTACAACAGATGATATTAACCTCTCCCACATAATAGTCCCTCTTACAACAGATGATATTTACCTCTCCCACATAATAGTCCCCTCTTACAACAGATGATATTAACCTCTCCCACATAATAGTCCCCTCTTACAACAAATGATATTAACCTCTCCCACACAATAGTCCCCTCTTACAACAGATGAAATTAACCTCTCCCACATAACAGCCCCCTCTTACAACAGATGATATTAACCTCTCCCACATAATAGTTCCCTCATACACCAGATGATATTAACCTCTGCCACATAATAGTCCCTCTTACAACAGATGATATTAACCTCTCCCGCATAATAGTCCCCTCTTACAACAGATGATATTTACCTCTCCCACATAATAGTCCCCTCTTACAACAGATGATATTTACCTCTCTCACATAATAGTCCCCTCTTACAACAGATGATATTAACCTCTCCCACATAATAGTCCCTCTTACAACAGATGATATTAACCTCTACCACATAATAATCCCCTCTTACAACAGATGATATTCATCTCTCCCACATAATAGTCCCCTCTTACAACAGATGATATTAACCTCTCCTGCATAATAGTCCCCTCTTACAACAGATGATGTTAACCTCTCCCATATAATAGCCCCTCTTACAACAGATGATATTAACCTATCCCACATAATAGTCCCTCTTACAACAGATGATATTAACCTCTCCCACATAATAGTCCCTCTTACAACAGATGATATTAACCTCTCCCACATAATAGTCCCCTCTTACAACAGATGATATTAACCTCTCCCACATAATAGTCCCCTCTTACAACTGATGATATTAACCTCTCCCACATAATAGTCCTTCTTACAACAGATGATATTAACTTCTCCCACATAATAATCCCCTCTTACAACAGATGATATTTACCTCTCCCACATAATAGTCCCCTCTTACAACAGATGATATTAACCTCTCCCACATAATAGTCCCTCTTACAACAGATGATATTAACTTCTCCCACATAATAATCCCCTCTTACAACAGATGATATTTACATCTCCCACATAATAGTCCTATCTTACAACAGATGATATTAACTTCTCCCACATAATAATCCCCTCTTACAACAGATGATATTAACCTCTCTCACATAATAGTCCCCTCTTAAAAAATGTGATATTAACCTCTCCCACATAATAGTCCCCTCTTACAACAGATGATATTAATCTCTCCCACATAATAGTCCCCTCTTACAACAGATGATATTAACCTCTCCCACATAATAGTCCCATCTTACAACAGATGATATTAACCTCTCCCATATAATAGTCCCCTCTTACAACAGATGATATTAACCTCTCCCATATAATAGTCCCCTCTTACAACAGATGATATTAACCTCTCCCACATAATAGTCCCTCTTACAACAGATGATATTGACCTCTCCCACATAATAGTCCCTCTTACAACAGATGATATTATCTTCTCCCACATAATAATCCCCTCTTACAACAGATGATATTAACCTCTCCCATATAATAGTCCCCTCTTACAACAGATGATGTTAACCTCTGCCACATAATAGTCCCCTCTTACAACAGATGATATTAACCTCTCCCACATAATAGTACCCTCTTACAACAGATGATATTAACCTCTCCCACATAATAGTCCCATGTTAAAACAGATGATATTAACCTCTCCCACATAATAGTCCCCTCTTACAACAGATGATATTAACCTCTCCCGCATAATAGTCCCCTCTTACAACAGATGATGTTAACCTCTCCCACATAATAGCCCCTCTTACAACAGATGATATTAACCCCTCCCACATAATAGTCCCCTCTTACAACAGATGATATTAACCTCTACCACATAATAGTCCCCTCTTACAACAGATGATATTAACCTCTCCCACATAAGAGTCCCCTCTTACAACAGATGATATTAACCTCTCCCACATAATAGCCCCCTCTTACAACAGATAATATTAACTTCTCCCAAATAATAGTCCCCTCTTACAACAGATGATATTAACCTCTCCCACATAATAGTCCCCTCTTACAACAGATGATATTAACCTCTCCCACATAATACCCCCTCTTACAACAGATGATATTAACTTCTCCCACATAATAGTCCCATCTTACAACATATGATATTAACCTCTCCCACATAATAGTCCCCTCTTACAATGGATGATATTAACCTCTCCCACATAATTGTCCCCTCTTACAACAGATGATATTAACCTCTCCTGCATAATAGTCCCCTCTTACAACAGATGATGTTAACCTCTCCCACATAATAGTCCCTCTTACAACAGATGATATTAACCTCTCCCTCATAATAGTCCCCTCTTACAACAGATCATATTAACCTCTCCCACATAATAGTCCCCTCTTACAACAGATGATATTAACCTCTTCCACATAATAGTCCCCTCTTACAACAGATGATATTAAACTCTTCCACATAATAGTCCACTCTTACAACAGATGATATTAACCTCTCCCACATAATAGTCCCTCTTACAACAGATGATGTTAACTTCTCCCACATAATAATCCCCTCTTACAACAGATGATATTTACATCTCCCACATAATAGTCCTATCTTACAACAGATGATATTAACTTCTCCCACATAATAATCCCCTCTTACAACAGATGATATTAACCTCTCTCACATAATAGTCCCCTCTTAAAAAATGTGATATTAACCTCTCCCACATAATAGTCCCCTCTTACAACAGATGATATTAATCTCTCCCACATAATAGTCCCCTCTTACAACAGATGATATTAACCTCTCCCACATAATAGTCCCATCTTACAACAGATGATATTAACCTCTCCCATATAATAGTCCCCTCTTACAACAGATGATATTAACCTCTCCCATATAATAGTCCCCTCTTACAACAGATGATATTAACCTCTCCCACATAATAGTCCCTCTTACAACAGATGATATTGACCTCTCCCACATAATAGTCCCTCTTACAACAGATGATATTATCTTCTCCCACATAATAATCCCCTCTTACAACAGATGATATTAACCTCTCCCATATAATAGTCCCCTCTTACAACAGATGATGTTAACCTCTGCCACATAATAGTCCCCTCTTACAACAGATGATATTAACCTCTCCCACATAATAGTCCCCTCTTACAACAGATGATATTAACCTCTCCCACATAATAGTCCCATGTTAAAACAGATGATATTAACCTCTCCCACATAATAGTCCCCTCTTACAACAGATGATATTAACCTCTCCCGCATAATAGTCCCCTCTTACAACAGATGATGTTAACCTCTCCCACATAATAGCCCCTCTTACAACAGATGATATTAACCCCTCCCACATAATAGTCCCCTCTTACAACAGATGATATTAACCTCTACCACATAATAGTCCCCTCTTACAACAGATGATATTAACCTCTCCCACATAAGAGTCCCCTCTTACAACAGATGATATTAACCTCTCCCACAAAATAGCCCCCTCTTACAACAGATAATATTAACTTCTCCCAAATAATAGTCCCCTCTTACAACAGATGATATTAACTTCTCCCACATAATAGTCCCATCTTACAACATATGATATTAACCTCTCCCACATAATAGTCCCCTCTTACAATGGATGATATTAACCTCTCCCACATAATTGTCCCCTCTTACAACAGATGATATTAACCTCTCCTGCATAATAGTCCCCTCTTACAACAGATGATGTTAACCTCTCCCACATAATAGTCCCTCTTACAACAGATGATATTAACCTCTCCCTCATAATAGTCCCCTCTTACAACAGATCATATTAACCTCTCCCACATAATAGTCCCCTCTTACAACAGATGATATTAACCTCTTCCACATAATAATCCCCTCTTACAACAGATGATATTAAACTCTTCCACATAATAGTCCACTCTTACAACAGATGATATTAACCTCTCCCACATAATAATCCACTTTTACAACAGATGACATTTAACTCTCCCACATAATAGTCCCCTCTTACAACAGATGATATTAACCTCTTCCACATAATAGTCCCCTCTTATAACAGATGATATTAACCTCTCCCACATAATAGTCCCTCTTACAACATGATATTAACCTATCCCACATAATAGTCCCCTCTTATAACAGATGATATTAACTTCTTACATAATAGTCCCCTCTTACAACAGATGGTATTTAACTCTCCCATATAATAGTCCCCTCTTACAACAGATGATATTAACCTCTTCCACATAATAGTCCCCTCTTACAACAGATGATATTCACCTCTCTCACATAATAGTCCTCTCTTACGACAGATGATATTAACCTCTCCCACATAATAGTCCCCTCTTACAACAGATGATATTAACCTCTCTCACATAATAGTCCCCTCTTACAACAGTTGATATTTACCTCTCCCACATAATAGTCCCCTCTTATAACAGATGATATTAACCTCTCCCACATAATAGTCCCCTCTTACAACAGATGATATTTACCTCTCCCACATAATAGTCCCCTCTTACAACAGATGATATTAACCTCTTCCACATAATAGTCCCCTCTTACAACAGATGATATTAACCTCTCCCACATAATAGTCCCTCTTACAACAGATGATATTTACCTCTCCCACATAATAGTCCCTCCTACAACAGATGATATTAACCTCTCCCACATAGTAGTCCCCCCTTACAACAGATGATATTAACCTCTCCCACATAATAGTCCCCTCTTACAACAAATGATATTAAACTCTTCCACATAATAGTCCCCTCTTACAACAGATGATATTAACCTCTCCCACATAATAGTCCCCTCTTACAACAGATGATGTTAACCTCTCCCACATACTAGTCCCTCTTACAACAGATGATATTAACCTCTTCCACATAATAGTCCCCTCTTACAACAGATGATATTAACCTCTCCCACATAATGGTCCCCTCTTACAACAGATGATATTAACCTCTCCCACATAATAGTCCCCTCTTACAACAGATGATATTAACCTCTCCCACATAATAATCCCCTCTTACAACAGATGATATTAATCTCTCCCACATAATAGTCCCCTCTTACAACAGATGATATTAAACTCTTCCACATGATAGTCCACTCTTACAACAGATGATATTAACCTCTCCCACATAATAATCCACTTTTACAACAGATGACATTTATCTCTCCCACATAATAATCCCCTCTTACAACAGAGGATATTAACCTCTCCCACATAATAGTCCCCTCTTACAACAGAAGATATTAACCTCTCCCACATAATAGTCCCCTCTTATAACAGATGATATTAATCTCTCACACATAATAGTCCCCTCTTACAACAGATGATATTTACCTCTCCCACATAATAGTCCCCTCTTACAACAGATGATATTAACCTCTTCCACATAATAGTCCCCTCTTACAACAGATGATATTAACCTCTCCCACATAATAGTCCCCTCTTACAACAGATGATATTAACCTCTCCCACATAATAGTCCTATCTTACAACAGATGATATTAACTTCTCCCACATAATAATCCCCTCTTACAACAGATGATATTAACCTCTCTCACATAATAGTCCCCTCTTAAAAAATGTGATATTAACCTCTCCCACATAATAGTCCCCTCTTACAACAGATGATATTAATCTCTCCCACATAATAGTCCCCTCTTACAACAGATGATATTAACCTCTCCCACATAATAGTCCCATCTTACAACAGATGATATTAACCTCTCCCACATAATAGTCCCCTCTTACAACAGATGATATTAACCTCTCCCATATAATAGTCCCCTCTTACAACAGATGATATTAACCTCTCCCACATAATAGTCCCTCTTACAACAGATGATATTGACCTCTCCCACATAATAGTCCCTCTTACAACAGATGATATTATCTTCTCCCACATAATAATCCCCTCTTACAACAGATGATATTAACCTCTCCCACATAATAGTCCCCTCTTACAACAGATGATATTAACCTCTCTCACATAATAGTCCCCTCTTACAACAGATGATATTAACTTCTCCCACATAATAGTCCCCTCTTACAACAGATGATATTAACCTCTCCCACATAATAGTCCCCTCTTACAACAGATGATATTTACCTCTCCCACATAATAGTCCCTTCCTACAACAGATGATATTAACCTCTCTCACATAATAGTCCCCTCTTACAACAGATGATATTAACTTCTCCCACATAATAGTCCCCTCTTACAACAGATGATATTAACCTCTCCCACATAATAGTCCCCTCTTACAACAGATGATATTTACCTCTCCCACATAATAGTCCCCTCTTACAACAGATGATATTAACTTCTCCCACATAATAGTCCCCTCTTACAACAGATGATATTAACCTCTCCCACATAATAGTCTCTCTTACAACAGATGATATTTACCTCTCCCACATAATAGTCCCCTCTTACAACAGATGATATTAACCTCTCCCACATAATAGTCCCCTCTTACAACAAATGATATTAACCTCTCCCACACAATAGTCCCCTCTTACAACAGATGAAATTAACCTCTCCAACATAATAGCCCCCTCTTACAACAGATGATATTAACCTCTCCCACATAATAGTTCCCTCATACACCAGATGATATTAACCTCTACCACATAATAGTCCCTCTTACAACAGATGATATTAACCTCTCCCGCATAATAGTCCCCTCTTACAACAGATGATATTTACCTCTCCCACATAATAGTCCCCTCTTACAACAGATGATATTTACCTCTCTCACATAATAGTCCCCTCTTACAACAGATGATATTAACCTCTCCCACATAATAGTCCCTCTTACAACAGATGATATTAACCTCTACCACATAATAATCCCCTCTTACAACAGATGATATTCATCTCTCCCACATAATAGTCCCCTCTTACAACAGATGATATTAACCTCTCATGCATAATAGTCCCCTCTTACAACAGATAATGTTAACCTCTCCCACATAATAGCCCCTCTTACAACAGATGATATTAACCTCTCTCACATAATAGTCCCCTCTTACAACAGATGATATTAACTTCTCCCACATAATAGTCCCCTCTTACAACAGATGATATTAACCTCTCCCACATAATAGTCCCCTCTTACAACAGATGATATTTACCTCTCCCACATAATAGTCCCTTCCTACAACAGATGATATTAACCTCTCTCACATAATAGTCCCCTCTTACAACAGATGATATTAACTTCTCCCACATAATAGTCCCCTCTTACAACAGATGATATTAACCTCTCCCACATAATAGTCCCCTCTTACAACAGATGATATTTACCTCTCCCACATAATAGTCCCCTCTTACAACAGATGATATTAACTTCTCCCACATAATAGTCCCCTCTTACAACAGATGATATTAACCTCTCCCACATAATAGTCCCTCTTACAACAGATGATATTTACCTCTCCCACATAATAGTCCCCTCTTACAACAGATGATATTAACCTCTCCCACATAATAGTCCCCTCTTACAACAAATGATATTAACCTCTCCCACACAATAGTCCCCTCTTACAACAGATGAAATTAACCTCTCCAACATAATAGCCCCCTCTTACAACAGATGATATTAACCTCTCCCACATAATAGTTCCCTCATACACCAGATGATATTAACCTCTACCACATAATAGTCCCTCTTACAACAGATGATATTAACCTCTCCCGCATAATAGTCCCCTCTTACAACAGATGATATTTACCTCTCCCACATAATAGTCCCCTCTTACAACAGATGATATTTACCTCTCTCACATAATAGTCCCCTCTTACAACAGATGATATTAACCTCTCCCACATAATAGTCCCTCTTACAACAGATGATATTAACCTCTACCACATAATAATCCCCTCTTACAACAGATGATATTCATCTCTCCCACATAATAGTCCCCTCTTACAACAGATGATATTAACCTCTCCTGCATAATAGTCCCCTCTTACAACAGATAATGTTAACCTCTCCCACATAATAGCCCCTCTTACAACAGATGATATTAACCTCTGCCACATAATAGTCCCTCTTACAACAGATGATATTAACCTCTCCCACATAATAGTCCCTCTTACAACAGATGATATTAACCTCTCCCACATAATAGTCCCCTCTTACAACAGATGACATTAACCTCTCCCACATAATAGTCCCCTCTTACAACTGATGATATTAACCTCTCCCACATAATAGTCCTTCTTACAACAGATGATATTAACTTCTCCCACATAATAATCCCCTCTTACAACAGATGATATTTACCTCTCCCACATAATAGTCCCCTCTTACAACAGATGATATTAACCTCTCCCACATAATAGTCCCTCTTACAACAGATGATATTAACTTCTCCCACATAATAATCCCCTCTTAGAACAGATGATATTTACATCTCCCACATAATAGTCCTATCTTACAACAGATGATATTAACTTCTCCCACATAATAATCCCCTCTTACAACAGATGATATTAACCTCTCTCACATAATAGTCCCCTCTTAAAAAATGTGATATTAACCTCTCCCACATAATAGTCCCCTCTTACAACAGATGATATTAATCTATCCCACATAATAGTCCCCTCTTACAACAGATGATATTAACCTCTCCCACATAATAGTCCCATCTTACAACAGATGATATTAACCTCTCCCACATAATAGTCCCCTCTTACAACAGATGATATTAACCTCTCCCATATAATAGTCCCCTCTTACAACAGATGATATTAACCTCTCCCACATGATAGTCCCTCTTACAACAGATGATATTGACCTCTCCCACATAATAGTCCCTCTTACAACAGATGATATTATCTTCTCCCACATAATAATCCCCTCTTACAACAGATGATATTAACCTCTCCCACATAATAGTCCCCTCTTACAACAGATGATGTTAACCTCTGCCACATAATAGTCCCCTCTTACAACAGATGATATTAACCTCTCCCACATAATAGTCCCCTCTTACAACAGATGATATTAACCTCTCCCACATAATAGTCCCATGTTAAAACAGATGATATTAACCTCTCCCACATAATAGTCCCCTCTTACAACAGATGATATTAACCTCTCCTGCATAATAGTCCCCTCTTACAACAGATGATGTTAACCTCTCCCACATAATAGCCCCTCTTACAACAGATGATATTAACCCCTCCCACATAATAGTCCCCTCTTGCAACAGATGATATTAACCTCTACCACATAATAGTCCCCTCTTACAACAGATGATATTAACCTCTCCCAAATAATAGTCCCCTCTTACAACAGATGATATTAACCTCTCCCACATAATAGCCCCCTCTTACAACAGATAATATTAACTTCTCCCAAATAATAGTCCCCTCTTACAACAGATGATATTAACCTCTCCCACATAATAGTCCCCTCTTACAACAGATGATATTAACCTCTCCCACATAATACCCCCTCTTACAACAGATGATATTAACTTCTCCCACATAATAGTCCCATCTTACAACATATGATATTAACCTCTCCCACATAATAGTCCCCTCTTACAATGGATGATATTAACCTCTCCCACATAATTGTCCCCTCTTACAACAGATGATATTAACCTCTCCTGCATAATAGTCCCCTCTTACAACAGATGATGTTAACCTCTCCCACATAATAGTCCCTCTTACAACAGATGATATTAACCTCTCCCTCATAATAGTCCCCTCTTACAACAAATGATATTAAACTCTTCCACATAATAGTCCACTCTTACAACAGATGATATTAACCTCTCCCACATAATAATCCACTTTTACAACAGATGACATTTAACTCTCCCACATAATAGTCCCCTCTTACAACAGATGATATTAACCTCTCCCACATAATAGTCCCCTCTTACAACAGATGATATTTACCTCTCCCACATAATAGTCCCCTCTTACAACAGATGATATTAACCTCTTCCACATAATAGTCCCCTCTTATAACAGATGATATTAACCTCTCCCACATAATAGTCCCCTCTTACAACAGATGATATTTACCTCTCCCACATAATAGTCCCCTCTTACAACAGATGATATTAACCTCTTCCACATAATAGTCCCCTCTTATAACAGATGATATTAACCTCTCCCACATAATAGTCCCCTCTTACAACAGATGGTATTTAACTCTCCCATATAATAGTCCCCTCTTACAACAGATGATATTAACCTCTTCCACATAATAGTCCCCTCTTACAACAGATGATATTCACCTCTCTCACATAATAGTCCTCTCTTACGACAGATGATATTAACCTCTCCCACATAATAGTCCCCTCTTACAACAGATGATACTAACCTCTCTCACATAATAGTCCCCTCTTACAACAGTTGATATTTACCTCTCCCACATAATAGTCCCCTCTTATAACAGATGATATTAACCTCTCCCACATAATAGTCACCTCTTACAACAGATGATATTTACCTCTCCCACATAATAGTCCCCTCTTACAACAGATGATATTAACCTCTTCCACATAATAGTCCCCTCTTACAACAGATGATATTAACCTCTCCCACATAATAGTCCCTCTTACAACAGATGATATTTACCTCTCCCACATAATAGTCCCTCCTACAACAGATGATATTAACCTCTCCCACATAATAGTCCCCACTTACAACAGATGATATTAACCTCTCCCACGTAATAGTCCCCTCTTACAACAAATGATATTAAACTCTTCCACATAATAGTCCCCTCTTACAACAGATGATATTAACCTCTCCCACATAATAGTCCCCTCTTACAACAGATGATGTTAACCTCTCCCACATACTAGTCCCTCTTACAACAGATGATATTAACCTCTTCCACATAATAGTCCCCTCTTACAACAGATGATATTAACATCTCCCACATAATAGTCCCCTCTTACAACAGATGATATTAACCTCTCCCACATAATAGTCCCCTCTTACAACAGATGATATTAACCTCTCCCACATAATAATCCACTTTTACAACAGATGACATTTATCTCTCCCACATAATAATCCCCTCTTACAACAGAGGATATTAACCTCTCCCACATAATAGTCCCCTCTTACAACAGAAGATATTAACCTCTCCCACATAATAGTCCCCTCTTATAACAGATGATATTAATCTCTCACACATAATAGTCCCCTCTTACAACAGATGATATTTACCTTTCCCACATAATAGTCCCCTCTTACAACAGATGATATTAACCTCTTCCACATAATAGTCCCCTCTTACAACAGATGATATTAACCTCTCCCACATAATAGTCCCCTCTTACAACAGATGATATTAACCTCTCCCACATAATAGTCCTATCTTACAACAGATGATATTAACTTCTCCCACATAATAATCCCCTCTTACAACAGATGATATTAACCTCTCTCACATAATAGTCCCCTCTTAAAAAATGTGATATTAACCTCTCCCACATAATAGTCCCCTCTTACAACAGATGATATTAATCTCTCCCACATAATAGTCCCCTCTTACAACAGATGATATTAACCTCTCCCACATAATAGTCCCATCTTACAACAGATGATATTAACCTCTCCCACATAATAGTCCCCTCTTACAACAGATGATATTAACCTCTCCCATATAATAGTCCCCTCTTACAACAGATGATATTAACCTCTCCCACATAATAGTCCCTCTTACAACAGATGATATTGACCTCTCCCACATAATAGTCCCTCTTACAACAGATGATATTATCTTCTCCCACATAATAATCCCCTCTTACAACAGATGATATTAACCTCTCCCACATAATAGTCCCCTCTTACAACAGATGATATTAACCTCTCTCACATAATAGTCCCCTCTTACAACAGATGATATTAACTTCTCCCACATAATAGTCCCCTCTTACAACAGATGATATTAACCTCTCCCACATAATAGTCCCCTCTTACAACAGATGATATTTACCTCTCCCACATAATAGTCCCTTCCTACAACAGATGATATTAACCTCTCTCACATAATAGTCCCCTCTTACAACAGATGATATTAACTTCTCCCACATAATAGTCCCCTCTTACAACAGATGATATTAACCTCTCCCACATAATAGTCCCCTCTTACAACAGATGATATTTACCTCTCCCACATAATAGTCCCCTCTTACAACAGATGATATTAACTTCTCCCACATAATAGTCCCCTCTTACAACAGATGATATTAACCTCTCCCACATAATAGTCCCTCTTACAACAGATGATATTTACCTCTCCCACATAATAGTCCCCTCTTACAACAGATGATATTAACCTCTCCCACATAATAGTCCCCTCTTACAACAAATGATATTAACCTCTCCCACACAATAGTCCCCTCTTACAACAGATGAAATTAACCTCTCCAACATAATAGCCCCCTCTTACAACAGATGATATTAACCTCTCCCACATAATAGTTCCCTCATACACCAGATGATATTAACCTCTACCACATAATAGTCCCTCTTACAACAGATGATATTAACCTCTCCCGCATAATAGTCCCCTCTTACAACAGATGATATTTACCTCTCCCACATAATAGTCCCCTCTTACAACAGATGATATTTACCTCTCTCACATAATAGTCCCCTCTTACAACAGATGATATTAACCTCTCCCACATAATAGTCCCTCTTACAACAGATGATATTAACCTCTACCACATAATAATCCCCTCTTACAACAGATGATATTCATCTCTCCCACATAATAGTCCCCTCTTACAACAGATGATATTAACCTCTCCCACATAATAGCCCCTCTTACAACAGATGATATTAACCTCTGCCACATAATAGTCCCTCTTACAACAGATGATATTAACCTCTCCCACATAATAGTCCCTCTTACAACAGATGATATTAACCTCTCCCACATAATAGTCCCCTCTTACAACAGATGACATTAACCTCTCCCACATAATAGTCCCCTCTTACAACTGATGATATTAACCTCTCCCACATAATAGTCCTTCTTACAACAGATGATATTAACTTCTCCCACATAATAATCCCCTCTTACAACAGATGATATTTACCTCTCCCACATAATAGTCCCCTCTTACAACAGATGATATTAACCTCTCCCACATAATAGTCCCTCTTACAACAGATGATATTAACTTCTCCCACATAATAATCCCCTCTTACAACAGATGATATTTACATCTCCCACATAATAGTCCTATCTTACAACAGATGATATTAACTTCTCCCACATAATAATCCCCTCTTACAACAGATGATATTAACCTCTCTCACATAATAGTCCCCTCTTAAAAAATGTGATATTAACCTCTCCCACATAATAGTCCCCTCTTACAACAGATGATATTAATCTCTCCCACATAATAGTCCCCTCTTACAACAGATGATATTAACCTCTCCCACATATTAGTCCCATCTTACAACAGATGATATTAACCTCTCCCACATAATAGTCCCCTCTTACAACAGATGATATTAACCTCTCCCATATAATAGTCCCCTCTTACAACAGATGATATTAACCTCTCCCACATAATAGTCCCTCTTACAACAGATGATATTGACCTCTCCCACATAATAGTCCCTCTTACAACAGATGATATTATCTTCTCCCACATAATAATCCCCTCTTACAACAGATGATATTAACCTCTCCCACATAATAGTCCCCTCTTACAACAGATGATGTTAACCTCTGCCACATAATAGTCCCCTCTTACAACAGATGATATTAACCTCTCCCACATAATAGTCCCCTCTTACAACAGATGATATTAACCTCTCCCACATAATAGTCCCATGTTAAAACAGATGATATTAACCTCTCCCACATAATAGTCCCCTCTTACAACAGATGATATTAACCTCTCCTGCATAATAGTCCCCTCTTACAACAGATGATGTTAACCTCTCCCACATAATAGCCCCTCTTACAACAGATGATATTAACCCCTCCCACATAATAGTCCCCTCTTACAACAGATGATATTAACCTCTACCACATAATAGTCCCCTCTTACAACAGATGATATTAACCTCTCCCAAATAATAGTCCCCTCTTACAACAGATGATATTAACCTCTCCCACATAATAGCCCCCTCTTACAACAGATAATATTAACTTCTCCCAAATAATAGTCCCCTCTTACAACAGATGATATTAACCTCTCCCACATAATAGTCCCCTCTTACAACAGATGATATTAACCTCTCCCACATAATACCCCCTCTTACAACAGATGATATTAACTTCTCCCACATAATAGTCCCATCTTACAACATATGATATTAACCTCTCCCACATAATAGTCCCCTCTTACAATGGATGATATTAACCTCTCCCACATAATTGTCCCCTCTTACAACAGATGATATTAACCTCTCCTGCATAATAGTCCCCTCTTACAACAGATGATGTTAACCTCTCCTACATAATAGTCCCTCTTACAACAGATGATATTAACCTCTCCCTCATAATAGTCCCCTCTTACAACAAATGATATTAAACTCTTCCACATAATAGTCCACTCTTACAACAGATGATATTAACCTCTCCCACATAATAATCCACTTTTACAACAGATGACATTTAACTCTCCCACATAATAGTCCCCTCTTACAACAGATGATATTAACCTCTCCCACATAATAGTCCCCTCTTACAACAGATGATATTTACCTCTCCCACATAATAGTCCCCTCTTACAACAGATGATATTAACCTCTTCCACATAATAGTCCCCTCTTATAACAGATGATATTAACCTCTCCCACATAATAGTCCCCTCTTACAACAGATGATATTTACCTCTCCCACATAATAGTCCCCTCTTACAACAGATGATATTAACCTCTTCCACATAATAGTCCCCTCTTATAACAGATGATATTAACCTCTCCCACATAATAGTCCCCTCTTACAACAGATGGTATTTAACTCTCCCATATAATAGTCCCCTCTTACAACAGATGATATTAACCTCTTCCACATAATAGTCCCCTCTTACAACAGATGATATTCACCTCTCTCACATAATAGTCCTCTCTTACGACAGATGATATTAACCTCTCCCACATAATAGTCCCCTCTTACAACAGATGATATTAACCTCTCTCACATAATAGTCCCCTCTTACAACAGTTGATATTTACCTCTCCCACATAATAGTCCCCTCTTATAACAGATGATATTAACCTCTCCCACATAATAGTCACCTCTTACAACAGATGATATTTACCTCTCCCACATAATAGTCCCCTCTTACAACAGATGATATTAACCTCTTCCACATAATAGTCCCCTCTTACAACAGATGATATTAACCTCTCCCACATAATAGTCCCTCTTACAACAGATGATATTTACCTCTCCCACATAATAGTCCCTCCTACAACAGATGATATTAACCTCTCCCACATAATAGTCCCCACTTACAACAGATGATATTAACCTCTCCCACATAATAGTCCCCTCTTACAACAAATGATATTAAACTCTTCCACATAATAGTCCCCTCTTACAACAGATGATATTAACCTCTCCCACATAATAGTCCCCTCTTACAACAGATGATGTTAACCTCTCCCACATACTAGTCCCTCTTACAACAGATGATATTAACCTCTTCCACATAATAGTCCCCTCTTACAACAGATGATATTAACATCTCCCACATAATAGTCCCCTCTTACAACAGATGATATTAACCTCTCCCACATAATAGTCCCCTCTTACAACAGATGATATTAACCTCTCCCACATAATAGTCCCCTCTTACAACAGATGATATTAATCTCTCCCACATAATAGTCCCCTCTTACAACAGATGATATTAAACTCTTCCACATGATAGTCCACTCTTACAACAGATGATATTAACCTCTCCCACATAATAATCCACTTTTACAACAGATGACATTTATCTCTCCCACATAATAATCCCCTCTTACAACAGAGGATATTAACCTCTCCCACATAATAGTCCCCTCTTACAACAGAAGATATTAACCTCTCCCACATAATAGTCCCCTCTTATAACAGATGATATTAATCTCTCACACATAATAGTCCCCTCTTACAACAGATGATATTTACCTTTCCCACATAATAGTCCTCTCTTACAACAGATGATATTAACCTCTTCCACATAATAGTCCCCTCTTATAACAGATGATATTAACCTCTCCCACATAATAGTCCCCTCTTACAACAGATGAGATTAACCTCTCCCACATAATAGTCCCCTCTTACAACAGATGATATTAACCTCTCCCACATAATAGTCCCCTCTGACAACAGAGGATATTAACCTCTCCCACATAATAGTCCCCTCTTACAACAGATGATATTAACCTCTGCCACATAATAGTCCCCTCTTACAACAGATGATATTAACCTCTCCCACATAATAGTCCCCTCTTACAACAGATGATATTAAACTCTTCCACATAATAGTCCCCTCTTACAACAGATGATATTAACCTCTGCCACATAATAGTCCCCTCTTATAACAGATGATATTAACTTCTTCCACATAATAGTCCCCTCTTAAACAGATGATGTTAACCTCTCCCACATAATAGTCCCCTCTTACAACAGATGATATTAACCTCTTCCACATAATAGTCCCCTCTTACAACAGATGATATTAACCTCTCCCACATAATAGTCCACTCTTACAACAGATGATATTAACCTCTCCCACATAATAGTCCCCTCTTACAACAGATGATATTAACCTCTCCCACATAATAGTCCCCTCTTACAACAGATGATATTAACCTCTCCCACATATAAGTCCCCTCTTACAACAGATGATATTAAACTCTTCCACATAATAGTCCCCTCTTACAACAGATGATATTAACCTCTCCCACATAATAATCCACTCTTACAACAGATGACATTTATCTCTCCCACATAATAGTCCCCTCTTACAACAGATTATATTAACCTCTCCCACATAATAGTCCCCTCTTACAACAGACGATATTAACCTCTCCCACATAATAGTCCCCTCTTATAACAGATGATATTAACCTCTCCCACATAATAGTTCACTCTTACAACAGATGATATTTACCTCTCCCACATAATAGTCCCCTCTTACAACAGATGATATTAACCTCTTTCACATAATAGTCCCCTCTTATAACAGATGATATTAACCTCTCCCACATAATAGTCCCCTCTTACAACAGATGAGATTTACCTCTCCCACATAATAGTCCCCTCGTACAACAGATGACATTTATCTCTCCCACATAATAGTCCCCTCTTACAACAGATGATATTAACCTCTCCCACATAATAGTCCCCTCTTACAACAGAAGATATTAACCTCTCCCACATAGTAGTCCCCTCTTATAACAGATGATATTAACCTCTCACACATAATAGTCCCCTCTTACAACAGATGATATTTACCTCTCCCACATAATAGTCCCCTCTTACAACAGATGATATTAACCTCTCCCACATAATAGTCCCCTGTTACAACAGAGGATATTAACCTCTCCCACATAATAGTCCCCTCTTACAACAGATGATATTAACCTCTGCCACATAATAGTCCCCTCTTACAACAGATGATATTAACCTCTCCCACATAATAGTCCCCTCTTACAACATATGATATTAATCTCTTCCACATAATAGTCCCCTCTTACAACAGATGATATTAACCTCTGCCACATAATAGTCCCCTCTTATAACAGATGATATTAACTTCTCCCACATAATAGTCCCCTCTTAAACAGATGATGTTAACCTCTCCCACATAATAGTCCCCTCTTACAACAGATGATATTAACCTCTTCCACATAATAGTCCCCTCTTACAACAGATGATATTAACCTCTCCCACATAATAGTCCACTCTTACAACAGATGATATTAACCTCTCCCACATTATAGTCCCCTCTTACAACAGATGATATTAACCTCCCCCACATAATAGTCCCCTCTTACAACAGATGATATTAACCTCTCCCACATAATAGTCCCCTCTTACAACAGATGATATTAAACTCTTCCACATAATAGTCCCCTCTTATAACAGATGATATTAACCTCTCCCACATAATAGTCCACTCTTACAACAGATGATATTTACCTCTCCCACATAATAGTCCCCTCTTACAACAGATGATATTAACCTCTTCCGCATAATAGTCCCCTCTTATAACAGATGATATTAACCTCTCCCACATAATAGTCCCCTCTTACAACAGATGAGATTTACCTCTCCCACATAATAGTCCCCTCGTACAACAGATGACATTTATCTCTCCCACATAATAGTCCCTCTTACAACAGATGATATTAACCTCTCCCACATAATAGTCCCCTCTTACAACAGAAGATATTAACCTCTCCCAAATAGTAGTCCCCTCTTATAACAGATGATATTAACCTCTCACACATAATAGTCCCCTCTTACAACAGATGATATTTACCTCTCCCACATAATAGTCCCCTCTGACAACAGATGATATTAACCTCTTCCACATAATAGTCCCCTCTTATAACAGATGATATTAACCTCTCCCACATAATAGTCCCCTCTTACAACAGATGAGATTTACCTCTCCCACATAATAGTCCCCTCTTACAACAGATGATATTAACCTTTCCCACATAATAGTCCCCTGTTACAACAGAGGATATTAACCTCTCCCACATAATAGTCCCCTCTTACAACAGTTGATATTAACCTCTGCCACATAATAGTCCCCTCTTACAACAGATGATATTAACCTCTCCCACATAATAGTCCCCTCTTACAACAGATGATATTAACTTCTCCCACATAATAGTCCCCTCTTAAACAGATGATGATAACCTCTCCCACATAATAGTCCCCTCTTATAACAGATGATATTAACTTCTCCCACATAATAGTCCCCTCTTAAACAGATGATGTTAACCTCTCCCACATAATAGTCCCCTCTTACAACAGATGATATTAACCTCTTCCACATAATAGTCCCCTCTTACAACAGATGATATTAACCTCTCCCACATAATAGTCCACTCTTACAACAGATGATATTAACCTCTCCCACATAATAATCCACTCTTACAACAGATGACATTTACCTCTCCCACATAATAGTCCCCTCTTACAACAGATGATATTAACCTCTCCCACATAATAGTCCCCTCTTACAACAGAAGATATTAACCTCTCCCACATA
Source organism: Bathymodiolus brooksi (assembly GCA_963680875.1). Classification (NCBI taxonomy): domain Eukaryota; kingdom Metazoa; phylum Mollusca; class Bivalvia; order Mytilida; family Modiolidae; genus Bathymodiolus; species Bathymodiolus brooksi. The sequence continues at coordinate 120,429 of OY804582.1, read as the reverse complement.
ATAGTCCCCTCTTATAACAGATGATATTAACCCCTCCCACATAATAGTCCACTCTTACAACAGATGATATTTACCTCTCCCACATAATAGTCCCCTCTTACAACAGATGATATTAACCTCTTCCGCATAATAGTCCCCTCTTACAACAGATGATATTAACCTCTCCCACATAATAGTCCCCTCTTACAACAGAAGATATTAACCTCTCCCACATAATAGTTCCCTCTTATAACAGATGATATTAACCTCTCCCACATAATAGTCCCTCTTACAACAGATGATATTAACTTCTCCCACATAATAATCCCCTCTTACAACAGATGATATTAACCTCTCCCACATAATAGTCCCCTCATACAACAGAAGATATTAACCTCTCCCACATAATAGTCCTCTCTTATAACATGATATTAACCTCTCCCACATAATAGTCCCCTCTTACAACAGATGATATTTACCTCTCCCACATAATAGTCCCCTCTTACAACAGATGATATTAACCTCTTCCACATAATAGTCCCCTCTTATAACATGATATTAACCTCTCCCACATAATAGTCCCCTCTTACAACAGATGATATTAACCTCTCCCACATAATAGTCCCCTCTTATAACAGATGATATTAACATCTCCCACATAATAGTCCCCTCCTACAACAGATGAGTTTAACCTCTGCCACATAATAGTCCCCTCTTACAACAGATGATATTAACCTCTCCCACATAATAGTCCCCTCTTACAACAGATGATATTAACTTCTCCCACATAATAGTCCCCTCTTAAACAGATGATATTAACCTCTGCCACATAATAGTCCCCTCTTATAACAGATGATATTAACTTCTCCCACATAATAGTCCCCTCTTAAACAGATGATGTTAACCTCTCCCACATAATAGTCCCCTCTTACAACAGATGATATTAACCTCTTCCACATAATAGTCCCCTCTTACAACAGATGATATTAACCTCTCCCACATAATAGTCCACTCTTACAACAGATGATATTAACCTCTCCCACATAATAATCCACTCTTACAACAGATGACATTTACCTCTCCCACATAATAGTCCCCTCTTACAACAGATGATATTAACCTCTCCCACATAATAGTCCCCTCTTACAACAGAAGATATTAACCTCTCCCACATAATAGTCCCCTCTTATAACAGATGATATTAACCCCTCCCACATAATAGTCCACTCTTACAACAGATGATATTTACCTCTCCCACATAATAGTCCCCTCTTACAACAGATGATATTAACCTCTTCCGCATAATAGTCCCCTCTTACAACAGATGATATTAACCTCTCCCACATAATAGTCCCCTCTTACAACAGAAGATATTAACCTCTCCCACATAATAGTTCCCTCTTATAACAGATGATATTAACCTCTCCCACATAATAGTCCCTCTTACAACAGATGATATTAACTTCTCCCACATAATAATCCCCTCTTACAACAGATGATATTAACCTCTCCCACATAATAGTCCCCTCATACAACAGAAGATATTAACCTCTCCCACATAATAGTCCTCTCTTATAACATGATATTAACCTCTCCCACATAATAGTCCCCTCTTACAACAGATGATATTTACCTCTCCCACATAATAGTCCCCTCTTACAACAGATGATATTAACCTCTTCCACATAATAGTCCCCTCTTATAACATGATATTAACCTCTCCCACATAATAGTCCCCTCTTACAACAGATGATATTAACCTCTCCCACATAATAGTCCCCTCTTATAACAGATGATATTAACATCTCCCACATAATAGTCCCCTCCTACAACAGATGAGTTTAACCTCTGCCACATAATAGTCCCCTCTTACAACAGATGATATTAACCTCTCCCACATAATAGTCCCCTCTTACAACAGATGATATTAACCTTTCCCACATAATAGTCCCCTGTTACAACAGATGATATTAACCTCTGCCACATAATAGTCCCCTCTTACAACAGATGATATTAACCTCTCCCACATAATAGTCCCCTCTTACAACAGATGCTATTAACCTCTGCCACATAATAGTCCCCTCTTACAACAGATGATATTAACCTCTCCCACATAATAGTCCCCTCTTACAACAGATGATATTAACCTCTCCCACATAATAGTCCCCTCTTACAACAGATGATATTAATTTATCCCACATAATAGTCCCCTCTTACAACAGATGATATTAACCTTTCCCACATAATAGTCCCCTCTTACAACAGATGATATTAACCTCTCCCACATAATACCCCCTCTTACAACAGATGATATTAACTTCTCCCACATAATAGTCCCATCTTACAACAGATGATATTAACCTCTCCCACATAATAGTCCCCTCTTACAATGGATGATATTAACCTCTCCCACATAATAGTCCCTCTTACAACATGATATTAACCTCTCCCACATAATAGTCCCCTCTTATAACAGATGATATTAACCTCTCACATAATAGTCCCCTCTTACAACATATGATATTTACCTCTACCACATAATAGTCCCCTCTTACAACAGATGGTATTTAACTCTCCCATATAATAGTCCCCTCTTACAACAGATGATATTAACCTCTTCCACATAATAGTCCCCTCTTACAACAGATGATATTCACCTCTCTCACATAATAGTCCTCTCTTACAACAGATGATATTAACCTCTCCCACATAAAAGTCCCCTCTTACAACAGATGATATTAACCTCTCTCACATAATAGTCCCCTCTTACAACAGTTGATATTAACCTCTCCCACATAATAGTCCACTCTTACAACAGATGATATTAACCTCTCCCACATAATAATCCACTCTTACAACAGATGACATTTACCTCTCCCACATAATAGTCCCCTCTTACAACAGATGATATTAACCTCTCCCACATAATAGTCCCCTCTTACAACAGAAGATATTAACCTCTCCCACATAATAGTCCCCTCTTATAACAGATGATATTAACCCCTCCCACATAATAGTCCACTCTTACAACAGATGATATTTACCTCTCCCACATAATAGTCCCCTCTTACAACAGATGATATTAACCTCTTCCGCATAATAGTCCCCTCTTACAACAGATGATATTAACCTCTCCCACATAATAGTCCCCTCTTACAACAGAAGATATTAACCTCTCCCACATAATAGTTCCCTCTTATAACAGATGATATTAACCTCTCCCACATAATAGTCCCTCTTACAACAGATGATATTAACTTCTCCCACATAATAATCCCCTCTTACAACAGATGATATTAACCTCTCCCACATAATAGTCCCCTCATACAACAGAAGATATTAACCTCTCCCACATAATAGTCCTCTCTTATAACATGATATTAACCTCTCCCACATAATAGTCCCCTCTTACAACAGATGATATTTACCTCTCCCACATAATAGTCCCCTCTTACAACAGATGATATTAACCTCTTCCACATAATAGTCCCCTCTTATAACATGATATTAACCTCTCCCACATAATAGTCCCCTCTTACAACAGATGATATTAACCTCTCCCACATAATAGTCCCCTCTTATAACAGATGATATTAACATCTCCCACATAATAGTCCCCTCCTACAACAGATGAGTTTAACCTCTGCCACATAATAGTCCCCTCTTACAACAGATGATATTAACCTCTCCCACATAATAGTCCCCTCTTACAACAGATGATATTAACCTTTCCCACATAATAGTCCCCTGTTACAACAGATGATATTAACCTCTGCCACATAATAGTCCCCTCTTACAACAGATGATATTAACCTCTCCCACATAATAGTCCCCTCTTACAACAGATGCTATTAACCTCTGCCACATAATAGTCCCCTCTTACAACAGATGATATTAACCTCTCCCACATAATAGTCCCCTCTTACAACAGATGATATTAACCTCTCCCACATAATAGTCCCCTCTTACAACAGATGATATTAATTTATCCCACATAATAGTCCCCTCTTACAACAGATGATATTAACCTTTCCCACATAATAGTCCCCTCTTACAACAGATGATATTAACCTCTCCCACATAATACCCCCTCTTACAACAGATGATATTAACTTCTCCCACATAATAGTCCCATCTTACAACAGATGATATTAACCTCTCCCACATAATAGTCCCCTCTTACAATGGATGATATTAACCTCTCCCACATAATAGTCCCTCTTACAACATGATATTAACCTCTCCCACATAATAGTCCCCTCTTATAACAGATGATATTAACCTCTCACATAATAGTCCCCTCTTACAACATATGATATTTACCTCTACCACATAATAGTCCCCTCTTACAACAGATGGTATTTAACTCTCCCATATAATAGTCCCCTCTTACAACAGATGATATTAACCTCTTCCACATAATAGTCCCCTCTTACAACAGATGATATTCACCTCTCTCACATAATAGTCCTCTCTTACAACAGATGATATTAACCTCTCCCACATAAAAGTCCCCTCTTACAACAGATGATATTAACCTCTCTCACATAATAGTCCCCTCTTACAACAGTTGATATTTACCTCTCCCACATAATAGTCCCCTCTTATAACAGATGATATTAACCTCTCCCACATAATAGTCCCCTCTTACAACAGATGATATTTACCTCTCCCACATAATAGTCCCCTCTTACAACAGATAATATTAACCTCTTCCACATAATAGTCCCCTCTTACAACAGATGATATTAACCTCTCCCACATAATAGTCCCTCTTACAACAGATGATATTTACCTCTCCCACATAATAGTTCCTCCTACAACAGATGATATTAACCTCTCCCACATAATAGTCCCCCCTTACAACAGATGATATTAACCTCTCCCACATAATAGTCCCCTCTTACAACAAATGATATCAACTCTTCCACATAATAGTCCCCTCTTACAACAGATGATATTAACCTCTCCCACATAATAATCCACTCTTACAACAGATGACATTTATCTCTCCCACATAATAGCCCCTCTTACAACAGATGATATTAACCTCTCCCACATAATAGTCCCCTCTTACAACAGAAGATATTAACCTCTCCCACATAATAGTTCCCTCTTATAACAGATGATATTAACCTCTCCCACATAATAGTCCCTCTTACAACAGATGATATTAACTTCTCCCACATAATAATCCCCTCTTACAACAGATGATATTAACCTCTCCCACATAATAGTCCCCTCATACAACAGAAGATATTAACCTCTCCCACATAATAGTCCTCTCTTATAACATGATATTAACCTCTCCCACATAATAGTCCCCTCTTACAACAGATGATATTTACCTCTCCCACATAATAGTCCCCTCTTACAACAGATGATATTAACCTCTTCCACATAATAGTCCCCTCTTATAACATGATATTAACCTCTCCCACATAATAGTCCCCTCTTACAACAGATGAGATTTACCTCTCCCACATAATAGTACCCTCTTACAACAGATGATATTAACCTCTCCCACATAATAGTCCCCTCTTATAACAGATGATATTAACCTCTCCCACATAATAGTCCCCTCCTACAACAGATGAGTTTAACCTCTGCCACATAATAGTCCCCTCTTACAACAGATGATATTAACCTCTCCCACATAATAGTCCCCTCTTACAACAGATGATATTAACCTTTCCCACATAATAGTCCCCTGTTACAACAGATGATATTAACCTCTGCCACATAATAGTCCCCTCTTACAACAGATGATATTAACCTCTCCCACATAATAGTCCCCTCTTACAACAGATGCTATTAACCTCTGCCACATAATAGTCCCCTCTTACAACAGATGATATTAACCTCTCCCACATAATAGTCCCCTCTTACAACAGATGATATTAACCTCTCCCTCATAATAGTCCCCTCTTACAACAGATGATATTAACCTCTCCCACATAATAGCCCCCTCTTACAACAGATGATATTAATTTATCCCACATAATAGTCCCCTCTTACAACAGATGATATTAACCTTTCCCACATAATAGTCCCCTCTTACAACAGATGATATTAACCTCTCCCACATAATAGTCCCCTCTTACAACAGATGATATTAACCTCTCCCACATAATACCCCCTCTTACAACAGATGATATTAACTTCTCCCACATAATAGTCCCATCTTACAACAGATGATATTAACCTCTCCCACATAATAGTCCCCTCTTACAATGGATGATATTAACCTCTCCCACATAATAGTCCCTCTTACAACATGATATTAACCTCTCCCACATAATAGTCCCCTCTTATAACAGATGATATTAACCTCTCACATAATAGTCCCCTCTTACAACAGATGGTATTTAAATCTCCCATATAATAGTCCCCTCTTACAACAGATGATATTCACCTCTCTCACATAATAGTCCTCTCTTACAACAGATGATATTAACCTCTCCCACATAAAAGTCCCCTCTTACAACAGATGATATTAACCTCTCTCACATAATAGTCCCCTCTTACAACAGTTGATATTTACCTCTCCCACATAATAGTCCCCTCTTATAACAGATGATATTAACCTCTCCCACATAATAGTCCCCTCTTACAACAGATGATATTTACCTCTCCCACATAATAGTCCCCTCTTACAACAGATAATATTAACCTCTTCCACATAATAGTCCCCTCTTACAACAGATGATATTAACCTCTCCCACATAATAGTCCCTCTTACAACAGATGATATTTACCTCTCCCACATAATAGTCCCTCCTACAACAGATGATATTAACCTCTCCCACATAATAGTCCCCCCTTACAACAGATGATATTAACCTCTCCCACATAATAGTCCCCTCTTACAACAAATGATATCAACTCTTCCACATAATAGTCCCCTCTTACAACAGATGATATTAACCTCTCCCACATAATAATCCACTCTTACAACAGATGACATTTATCTCTCCCACATAATAGTCCCCTCTTACAACAGATGATATTAACCTCTCCCACATAATAGTCCCCTCTTACAACAGAAGATATTAACCTCTCCCACATAATAGTTCCCTCTTATAACAGATGATATTAACCTCTCCCACATAATAGTCCCCTCTTACAACAAATGATATCAACTCTTCCACATAATAGTCCCCTCTTACAACAGATGATATTAACCTCTCCCACATAATAATCCACTCTTACAACAGATGACATTTATCTCTCCCACATAATAGTCCCCTCTTACAACAGATGATATTAACCTCTCCCACATAATAGTCCCCTCTTACAACAGAAGATATTAACCTCTCTCACATAATAGTCCCCTCTTACAACAGATGATATTAATCTCTCCCACATAATAGTCCCCTCTTACAACAGATGATATTAACCTCTCCCACATAATAGTCCCCTCTTACAACAGATGATATTAACCTCTCCCACATAATAGTCCCCTCTTACAACAGATGATATTAACCTCTCCCACATAATAGTCCCCTCTTACAACAGATGATATTAACCTCTCCCACATGATAGTCCCTCTTACAACAGATGATATTAACCTCTCCCACATAATAGTCCCTCTTACAACAGATGATATTATCTTCTCCCACATAATAATCTCCTCTTACAACAGATGATATTAACCTCTCCCACATAATAGTCCCCTCTTACAACAGATGATATTAACCTCTCCGACATAATAGTCCCCTCTTACAACAGATGATATTAACCTCTCCCACATAATAGTCCCCTCTTACAACAGATGATATTAACCTCTCCCACATGATAGTCCCTCTTACAACAGATGATATTAACCTCTCCCACATAATAGTCCCTCTTACAACAGATGATTTTATCTTCTCCCACATAATAATCCCCTCTTACAACAGATGATATTAACCTCTCCCACATAATAGTCCCCTCTTACAACAGATGATATTAACCTCTCCCACATAATAGTCCCTTGTTAAAACAGATGATATTAACCTCTCCCACATAATAGTCCCCTCTTACAACAGATGATATTAACCTCTCCTGCATAATAGTCCCCTATTACAACAGATGATGTTAACCTCTCCCACATAATAGTCCCTCTTACAACAGATGATATTAACCTCTCCCACATAATAGTCCCCTCTTACAACAGATGATATTAACCTCTCCCACATAATAGTCCCCTCTTACAACAGATGATATTAACCTCTCCCACATAATAGTCCACTCTTACAACAGATGATATTAACCTCTCCCACATAATAGCCCCCTCTTACAACAGATAATATTAACTTCTCCCAAATAATAGTCCCCTCTTACAACAGATGATATTAACCTCTCCCACATAATAGTCCCCTCTCACAACAGATGATATTAACCTCTCCCACATAATAGTCCCCTCTTACAATGGATGATAATAACCTCTCCCACATAATAGTCCCCTCTTACAACAGATGATATTAACCTCTCCTGCATAATAGTCCCCTCTTACAACAGTTGATGTTAACCTCTCCCACATAATAGTCCCTCTTACAACAGATGATATTAACCTCTCCCACATAATAGTCCCCTCTTACAACAGATGATATTAACCTCTCCCACATAATAGTCCCCTCTTACAACAGATGATATTAACCTCTCCCACATAATAGCCCCCTCTTACAACAGATAATATTAACTTCTCCCAAATAATAGTCCCCTCTTACAACAGATGATATTAACCTCTCCCACATAATAGTCCTCTCTTACAACAGATGATATTAACCTCTCCCACATAATAGCCCCATCTTACAACAGATGATATTAACCCCTCCCACATAATAGTCCCCTCTTACAATGGATGATATTAACCTCTCCCACATAATAGTCCCTCTTACAACATGATATTAACCTCTCCCACATAATATTCCCCTCTTATAACAGATGATATTAACCTCTCTCACATAATAGTCCCCTCTTATAACCTCTCCCACATAATAGTCCCCTCTTACAACAGATGCTATTAACCTCTGCCACATAATAGTCCCCTCTTACAACAGATGATATTAATTTATCCCACATAATAGGCCCCTCTTACAACAGATGATATTAACCTCTCCCACATAATAGTCCCCTCTTACAACAGATGATATTAACCTCTCCCACATAATACCCCCTCTTACAACAGATGATATTAACTTCTCCCACATAATAGTCACATCTTACAACAGATGATATTAACCTCTCCCACATAATAGTCCCCTCTTACAATGGATGATATTAACCTCTCCCACATAATAGTCCCTCTTACAACATGATATTAACCTCTCCCACATAATAGTCCCCTCTTATAACAGATGATATTAACCTCTCACATAATAGTCCCCTCTTACAACAGATGATATTTACCTCTCCAACATAATAGTCCCCTCTTACAACATATGGTATTTAACTCTCCCATATAATAGTCCCCTCTTACAACAGATGATATTAACCTCTTCCACATAATTGTCCCCTCTTACAACAGATGATATTCACCTCTCTCACATAATAGTCCTCTCTTACAACAGATGATATTAACCTCTCCCACATAATAGTCCCCTCTTACAACAGATGATATTAACCTCTCTCACATAATAGTCCCCTCTTACAACATTTGATATTTACCTCTCCCACATAATAGTCCCCTCTTATAACAGATGATATTAACCTCTCCCACATAATAGTCCCCTCTTACAACAGATGATATTTACCTCTCCCACATAATAGTCCCCTTTTACAACAGATGATATTAACCTCTTCCACATAATAGTCCCCTCTTACAACAGATGATATTAACCTCTCCCACATAATAGTCCCTCTTACAACAGATGATATTTACCTCTCCCACATAATAGTCCCTCCTACAACAGTTGATATTAACCTCTCCCACATAATAGTCCCCCCTTACAACAGATGATATTAACCTCTCCCACATAATAGTCCCCTCTTACAACAAATGATATTAAACTCTTCCACATAATACTCCCCTCTTACAACAGATGATATTAACCTCTCCCACATAATAGTCCCCTCTTATAACAGATGATATTAACCTCTCACACATAATAGTCCCCTCTTACAACAGAAGATATTAACCTCTCCCACATAATAGTCCCCTCTTATAACAGATGATATTAACCTCTCACACATAATAGTCCCCTCTTACAACAGATGATATTAACCTCTTCCACATAATAGTCCCCTCTTATAACAGATGATATTAACCTCTCACACATAATAGTCCCCTCTTACAACAGATGATATTAACCTCTTCCACATAATAGTCCCCTCTTATAACAGATGATATTAACCTCTCCCACATAATAGTGCACTCTTACAACAGATGAGATTTACCTCTCCCACATAATAGTCCCCTCTTACAACAGATGATATTTACCTCTCCCACATAATAGTCCCCTGTTACAACAGAGGATAATAACCTCTCCCACATAATAGTCCCCTCTTACAACAGATGATATTAACCTCTCCCACATAATAGTCCCCTCTTATAACAGATGATATTAACCTCTCCCACATAATAGTCTCCTCTTACAACAGATGATATTAAACTCTTCCACATAATAGTCCCCTCTTACAACAGATGATATTAACCTCTGTCACATAATAGTCCCCTCTTATAACAGATGATATTAACTTCTCCCACATAATAGTCCCCTCTTAAACAGATGATGTTAACCTCTCCCACATAATAGTCCCCTCTTACAACAGATGATATTAACCTCTTCCACATAATAGTCCCCTCTTACAACAGATTATATTAACCTCTCCCACATAATAGTCCACTCTTACAACAGATGATATTAACCTCTCCCACATAATAGTCCCCTCTTACAACAGATGATATTAACCTCTCCCACATAATAGTCCCCTCTTACAACAGATGATATTAAACTCTCCCACATAATAGTCCCCTCTTACAACAGATGATATTAATCTCTTCCACATAATAGTCCCCTCTTACAACAGATGATATTAACCTCTCCCACATAATAATCCACTCTTACAACAGATGACATTTATCTCTCCCACATAATAGTCCCCTCTTACAAGAGATGATATTAACCTCTCCCACATAATAATCCCCTCTTACAACAGAAGATATTAACCTCTCCCACATAATAGTCCCCTCTTACAACAGATGATATTTACCTCTCCCACATAATAGTCCCTCCTACAACAGATGATATTAACCTCTCCCACATAATAGTCCCCTCTTACAACAGATGGTATTTAAATCTCCCATATAATAGTCCCCTCTTACAACAGATGATATTAACCTCTCTCACATAATAGTCCTCTCTTACAACAGATGATATTAACCTCTCCCACATAAAAGTCCCCTCTTACAACAGATGATATTAACCTCTCTCACATAATAGTCCCCTCTTACAACAGTGGATATTTACCTCTCCCACATAATAGTCCCCTCTTATAACAGATGATATTAACCTCTCCCACATAATAGTCCCCTCTTACAACAGATGATATTTACCTCTCCCACATAATAGTCCCCTCTTACAACAGATAATATTAACCTCTTCCACATAATAGTCCCCTCTTACAACAGATGATATTAACCTCTCCCACATAATAGTCCCTCTTACAACAGATGATATTTACCTCTCCCACATAATAGTCCCTCCTACAACAGATGATATTAACCTCTCCCACATAATAGTCCCCCCTTACAACAGATGATATTAACCTCTCCCACATAATAGTCCCCTCTTACAACAAATGATATCAACTCTTCCACATAATAGTCCCCTCTTACAACAGATGATATTAACCTCTCCCACATAATAATCCACTCTTACAACAGATGACATTTATCTCTCCCACATAATAGTCCCCTCTTACAACAGATGATATTAACCTCTCCCACATAATAGTCCCCTCTTACAACAGAAGATATTAACCTCTCCCACATAATAGTTCCCTCTTATAACAGATGATATTAACCTCTCCCACATAATAGTCCCCTCTTACAACAAATGATATCAACTCTTCCACATAATAGTCCCCTCTTACAACAGATGATATTAACCTCTCCCACATAATAATCCACTCTTACAACAGATGACATTTATCTCTCCCACATAATAGTCCCCTCTTACAACAGATGATATTAACCTCTCCCACATAATAGTCCCCTCTTACAACAGAAGATATTAACCTCTCTCACATAATAGTCCCCTCTTACAACAGATGATATTAATCTCTCCCACATAATAGTCCCCTCTTACAACAGATGATATTAACCTCTCCCACATAATAGTCCCCTCTTACAACAGATGATATTAACCTCTCCCACATAATAGTCCCCTCTTACAACAGATGAGATTTACCTCTCCCACATAATAGTCCCCTCTTACAACAGATGATATTAACTTCTCCCACATAATAGCCCCCTCTTATAACAGATGATATTAACCTCTTCCACATAATAGTCCCCTCTTACAACAGATGATATTAACCTCTCCCACATAATAGTCCCCTCTTACAACAGATGATATTAACCTCTCCCAGATAATAGTCCCCTCTTACAACAGATGATGTTAACCTCTGCCAAATAATAGTCCCCTCTTATAACAGATGATATTAACCTCTCCCACATAATAGTCCCCTCTTACAACAGATGATGTTAACCTCTCCCACATACTAGTCCCTCTTACAACAGATGATATTAACCTCTTCCACATAATAGTCCCCTCTTACAACAGATGATATTAACCTCTCCCACATAATAGTCCCCTCTTACAACAGATGATATTAACCTCTCCCACATAATAGTCCCCTCTTACAACAGATGATATTAACCTCTCCCACATAATAGTCCCTTCGTACAACAGATGATATTAAACTCTTCCACATAATAGTCCACTCTTACAACAGATGATATTAACCTCTCCCACATAATAATCCACTTTTACAACAGATGACATTTATCTCTCCCACATAATAGTCCCCTCTTACAACAGATGATATTAACCTCTCCCACATAATAGTCCCCTCATACAACAGAAGATATTAACCTCTCCCACATAATAGTCCTCTCTTATAACATGATATTAACCTCTCCCACATAATAGTCCCCTCTTACAACAGATGATATTTACCTCTCCCACATAATAGTCCCCTCTTACAACAGATGATATTAACCTCTTCCACATAATAGTCCCCTCTTATAACATGATATTAACCTTTCCCATATAATAGTCCCCTCTTACAACAGATGAGATTTACCTCTCCCACATAATAGTACCCTCTTACAACAGATGATATTAACCTCTCCCACATAATAGTCCCCTCTTATAACAGATGATATTAACCTCTCCCACATAATAGTCCCCTCCTACAACAGATGAGATTAACCTCTCCCACATAATAGTCCCCTCTTACAACAGATGATATTAACCTCTCCCACATAATAGTCCCCTGTTACAACAGATGATATTAACCTCTGCCACATAATAGTCCCCTCTTACAACAGATGATATTAACCTCTCCCACATAATAGTCCCCTCTTACAACAGATGCTATTAACCTCTGCCACATAATAGTCCCCTCTTACAACAGATGATATTAACCTCTCCCACATAATAGTCCCCTCTTACAACAGATGATATTAACCTATCCCATATAATAGTCCCCTCTTACAACAGATGATATTAACCTCTCCCACATAATAGCCTCCTCTTACAACAGATGATATTAGTTTATCCCACATAATAGTCCCCTCTTACAACAGATGATATTAACCTTTCCCACATAATAGTCCCCTCTTACAACAGATGATATTAACCTCTCCCACATAATAGTCCCCTCTTGCAACAGATGAAATTAACCTCTCCCACATAATACCCCCTCTTACAACAGATGATATTAACTTCTCCCACATAATAGTCCCATCTTACAACAGATGATATTAACCTCTCCCACATAATAGTCCCCTCTTACAATGGATGATATTAACCTCTCCCACATAATAGTCCCTCTTACAACATGATATTAACCTCTCCCACATAATAGTCCCCTCTTATAACAGATGATATTAACCTCTCACATAATAGTCCACTCTTACAACAGATGATATTTACCTCTACCACATAATAGTCCCCTCTTACAACAGATGGTATTTAACTCTCCCATATAATATTCCCCTCTTACAACAGATGATATTAACCTCTTCCACATAATAGTCCCCTCTTACAACAGATGATATTCACCTCTCTCACATAATAGTCCTCTCTTACAACAGATGATATTAACCTCTCCCACATAATAGTCCCCTCTTACAACAGATGATATTAACCTCTCTCACATAATAGTCCCCTCTTACAACAGTTGATATTTACCTCTCCCACATAATAGTCCCCTCTTATAACAGATGATATTAACCTCTCCCACATAATAGTCCCCTCTTACAACAGATGATATTAACCTCTCCCACATAATAGTCCCCTCTTACAATGGATGATATTAACCTCTCCCACATAATAGTCCCCTCTTACAACAGATGATATTAACCTCTCCTGCATAATAGTCCCCTCTTATAACAGATGATGTTAACCTCTCCCACATAATAGTCCCTCTTACAACAGATGATATTAACCTCTCCCACATAATAGTCCCCTCTTACAACAGATGATATTAACCTCTCCCACATAATAGTCCCCTCTTACAACAGATGATATTAACCTCTCCCACATAATAGCCCCCTCTTACAACAGATAATATTAACTTCTCCCAAATAATAGTCCCCTCTTACAACAGATGATATTAACCTCTCCCACATAATAGTCCCCTCTTACAACAGATGATATTAACCTCTCCCACATAATACCCCCTCTAACAACAGATGATATTAACTTCTCCCACATAATAGTCCCATCTTACAACAGATGATATTAACCCCTCCCACATAATAGTCCCCTCTTACAATGGATGATATTAACCTCTCCCACATAATAGTCCCTCTTACAACATGATATTAACCTCTCCCACATAATAGTCCCCTCTTATAACAGATGATATTAACCTCTCTCACATAATAGTCCCCTCTTATAACCTCTCCCACATAATAGTCCCCTCTTACAACAGATGCTATTAACCTCTGCCACATAATAGTCCCCTCTTACAACAGATGATATTAACCTCTCCCACATAATAGCCCCCTCTTACAACAGATGATATTAATTTATCCCACATAATAGTCCCCTCTTACAACAGATGATATTAACCTCTCCCACATAATAGTCCCCTCTTACAACAGATGATATTAACCTCTCCCACATAATACCCCCTCTTACAACAGATGATATTAACTTCTCCCACATAATAGTCACATCTTACAACAGATGATATTAACCTCTCCCACATAATAGTCCCCTCTTACAATGGATAATATTAACCTCTCCCACATAATAGTCCCTCTTACAACATGATATTAACCTCTCCCACATAATAGTCCCCTCTTATAACAGATGATATTAACCTCTCACATAATAGTCCCCTCTTACAACAGATGATATTTACCTCTCCCACATAATAGTCCCCTCTTACAACAGATGGTATTTAACTCTCCCATATAATAGTCCCCTCTTACAACAGATGATATTTACCTCTCCCACATAATAGTCCCCTCTTACAACAGATGGTATTTAACTCTCCCATATAATAGTCCCCTCTTACAACAGATGATATTTACCTCTCCCACATAATAGTCCCCTCTTACAACAGATGATATTAACCTCTTCCACATAATTGTCCCCTCTTACAACAGATGATATTCACCTCTCTCACATAATAGTCCTCTCTTACAACAGTTGATATTTACCTCTCCCACATAATAGTCCCCTCTTATAACAGATGATATTAACCTCTCCCACATAATAGTCCCCTCTTACAACAGATGATATTTACCTCTCCCACATAATAGTCCCCTCTTACAACAGATGATATTAACCTCTTCCACATAATAGTCCCCTCTTACAACAGATGATATTAACCTCTCCCACATAATAGTCCCTCTTACAACAGATGATATTTACCTCTCCCACATAATAGTCCCTCCTACAACAGATGATATTAACCTCTCCCACATAATAGTCCCCCCTTACAACAGATGATATTAACCTCTCCCACATAATAGTCCCCTCTTACAACAAATGATATTAAACTCTTCCACATAATACTCCCCTCTTACAACAGATGATATTAACCTCTCCCACATAATAATCCACTCTTACAACAGATGACATTTATCTCTCCCACATAATAGTCCCCTCTTACAACAGATGATATTAACCTCTCCCACATAATAGTCCCCTCTTACAACAGAAGATATTAAACTCTCCCACATAATAGTCCCCTCTTATAACAGATGATATTAACCTCTCACACATAATAGTCCCCTCTTACAACAGATGATATTTACCTCTCCCACATAATAGTCCCCTCTTACAACAGATGATATTAACCTCTTCCACATAATAGTCCCCTCTTATAACAGATGATATTAACCTCTCCCACATAATAGTCCCCTCTTACAACAGATGAGATTTACCTCTCCCACATAATAGTCCCCTCTTACAACAGAAGATATTTACCTCTCCCACATAATAGTCCCCTGTTACAACAGAGGATATTAACCTCTCCCACATAATAGTCCCCTCTTACAACAGATGATATTAACCTCTCCCATATAATAGTCCCCTCTTACAACAGATGATATTAACCTCTCCCACATAATAGTCTCCTCTTACAACAGATGATATTAAACTCTTCCACATAATAGTCCCCTCTTACAACAGATGATATTAACCTCTGCCACATAATAGTCCCCTCTTATAACAGATGATATTAACTTCTCCCACATAATAGTCCCCTCTTAAACAGATGATGTTAACCTCTCCCACATAATAGTCCCCTCTTACAACAGATGATATTAACCTCTTCCACATAATAGTCCCCTCTTACAACAGATGATATTAACCTCTCCCACATAATAGTCCACTCTTACAAAAGATGATATTAACCTCTCCCACATAATAGTCCCCTCTTACAACAGATGATATTAACCTCTCCCACATAATAGTCCCCTCTTACAACAGATGATATTAACCTCTCCCACATAATAGTCCCCTCTTACAACAGATGATATTAATCTCTTCAACATAATAGTCCCCTCTTACAACAGATGATATTAACCTCTCCCACATAATAATCCACTCTTACAACAGATGACATTTATCTCTCCCACATAATAGTCCCCTCTTACAACAGATGATATTAACCTCTCCCACATAATATTCCCTCTTACAACAGAAGATATTAACCTCTCCCACATAATAGTCCCCTCTTATAACAGATGATATTAACCTCTCACACATAATAGTCCCCTCTTACAACAGATGATATTTACCTCTCCCACATAATAGTCCCCTCTTACAACAGATGATATTAACCTCTTCCACATAATAGTCCCCTCTTATAACAGATGATATTAACCTCTCCTACATAATAGTCCCCTCTTACAACAGATGAGATTTACCTCTCCCACATAATAGTCCCCTCTTACAACAGATGATATTTACCTCTCCCACATAATAGTCCCCTGTTACAAAAGAGGATATTAACCTCTCCCACATAATAGTCCCCTCTTACAACAGATGATATTAACCTCTCCCACATAATAGTCCCCTCTTACAACAGATGATATTAACCTCTCCCACATAATAGTCTCCTCTTACAACAGATGATATTAAACTCTTCCACATAATAGTCCCCTCTTACAACAGATGATATTAACCTCTGCCACATAATAGTCCCCTCTTATAACAGATGATATTAACTTCTCCCACATAATAGTCCCCTCTTAAACAGATGATGTTAACCTCTCCCACATAATAGTCCCCTCTTACAACAGATGATATTAACCTCTTCCACATAATAGTCCCCTCTTACAACAGATGATATTAACCTCTCCCACATAATAGTCCACTCTTACAACAGATGATATTAACCTCTCCCACATAATAGTCCCCTCTTACAACAGATGATATTAACCTCTCCCACATAATAGTCCCCTCTTACAACAGATGATATTAACCTCTCCCACATAATAGTCCCCTCTTACTACAGATGATATTAATCTCTTCCATATAATAGTCCCCTCTTACAACAGATGATATTAACCTCTCCCACATAATAATCCACTCTTACAACAGATGACATTTATCTCTCCCACATAATAGTTCCCTCTTACAACAGATGATATTAACCTCTCCCACATAATAGTCCCCTCTTACAACAGAAGATATTAACCTCTCCCACATAATAGTCCCCTCTTATAACAGATGATATTAACCTCTCCCACATAATAGTCCCCTCTTACAACAGATGATATCTACCTCTCCCACATAATAGCCCCCTCTTACAACAGATGATATCAACCTCTTCCGCATAATAGTCCCCTCTTATAACAGATGATATTAACCTCTCCCACATAATAGTCCCCTCTTACAACAGATGAGATTTACCTCTCCCACATAATAGTCCCCTCTTACAACAGATGATATTAACCTCTCCCACATAATAGTCCCCTGTTACAACAGAAGATATTAACCTCTCCTACATAATAGTCCCCTCTTACAACAGATGATATTTACCTCTCCCACATAATAGTCCCCTCTTACAACAGATGATATTAACCTCTTCCACATAATAGTCCCCTCTTATAACAGATGATATTAACCTCTCCCACATAATAGTCCCCTCTTACAACAGATGAGATTTACCTCTCCCACATAATAGTCCCCTCTTACAACAGATGATATTAACATCTCCCACATAATAGCCCCCTCTTATAACAGATGATATTAACCTCTTCCACATAATAGTCCCCTCTTACAACAGATGATATTAACCTCTCCCACATAATAATCCCCTCTTACAACAGATGATATTAACCTCTCCCAGATAATAGTCCCCTCTTACAACAGATGATGTTAACCTCTGCCAAATAATAGTCCCCTCTTATAACAGATGATATTAACCTCTCCCACATAATAGTCCCCTCTTACAACAGATGATGTTAACCTCTCCCACATACTAGTCCCTCTTACAACAGATGATATTAACCTCTTCCACATAATAGTCCCCTATTACAACAGATGATATTAACCTCTCCCACATAATAGTCCCCTCTTACAACAGATGATATTAACCTCTCCCACATAATAGTCCCCTCTTACAACAGATAATATTAACCTCTCCCACATAATAGTCCCCTCTTACAACAGATGATATTAATCTCTCCCACATAATAGTCCCCTCTTACAACAGATGATATTAAACTCTTCCACATAATAGTCCACTCTTACAACAGATGATATTAACCTCTCCCACATAATAATCCACTTTTACAACAGATGACATTTATCTCTCCCACATAATAGTCCCCTCTTACAACAGATGATATTAACCTCTCCCACATAATAGTCCCCTCATTCAACAGAAGATATTAACCTCTCCCACATAATAGTCCTCTCTTATAACATGATATTAACCTCTCCCACATAATAGTCCCCTCTTACAACAGATGATATTTACCTCTCCCACATAATAGTCCCCTCTTACAACAGATGAGATTTACCTCTCCCACATAATAGTCCCCTCTTACAACAGATGATATTAACATCTCCCACATAATAGTCCCCTCTTATAACAGATGATATTAACCTCTTCCACATAATAGTCCCCTCTTACAACAGATGATATTAACCTCTCCCACATAATAGTCCCCTCTTACAACAGATGATATTAACCTCTCCCAGATAATAGTCCCCTCTTACAACAGATGATGTTAACCTCTGCCAAATAATAGTCCCCTCTTATAGCAGATGATATTAACCTCTCCCACATAATAGTCCCCTCTTACAACAGATGATGTTAACCTCTCCCACATACTAGTCCCTCTTACAACAGATGATATTAACCTCTTCCACATAATAGTCCCCTCTTACAACAGATGATATTAACCTCTCCCACATAATAGTCCCCTCTTACAACAGATGATATTAACCTCTCCCACATAATAGTCCCCTCTTACAACAGATTATATTAACCTCTCCCAAATAATAATCCCCTCTTACAACAGATGATATTAATCTCTCCCACATAATAGTCCCCTCTTACAACAGATGATATTAAACTCTTCCACATAATAGTCCACTCTTACAACAGATGATATTAACCTCTCCCACATAATAATCCACTTTTACAACAGATGACATTTATCTCTCCCACATAATAGTCCCCTCTTACAACAGATGATATTAACCTCTCCCACATAATAGTCCCCTCATACAACAGAAGATATTAACCTCTCCCACATAATAGTCCTCTCTTATAACATGATATTAACCTCTCCCACATAATAGTCCCCTCTTACAACAGATGATATTTACCTCTCCCACATAATAGTCCCCTCTTACAACAGATGATATTAACCTCTTCCACATAATAGTCCCCTCTTATAACATGATATTAACCTCTCCCACATAATAGTCCCCTCTTACAACAGATGAGATTTACCTCTCCCACATAATAGTACCCTCTTACAACAGATGATATTAACCTCTCCCACATAATAGTCCCCTCTTATAAAAGATGATATTAACCTCTCCCACATAATAGTCCCCTCTTACAACAGATGATATTAACCTCTCCCACATAATAGTCCCCTCTTACAACAGATGATATTAACCTCTCCCACATAATAGTCCCCTCTTACAATAGATGATATTAACCTCTCCCAAATAATAGCCCCCTCTTACAACAGATGATATTAATTTATCCCACATAATAGTCCCCTCTTACAACAGATGATTTTAACCTTTCCCACATAATAGTCCCCTCTTACAACAGATGATATTAACCTCTCCCACATAATAGTCCCCTCTTGCAACAGAAGATATTAACCTCTCCCACATAATACCCCCTCTTACAACAGATGATATTAACTTCTCCCACATAATAGTCCCATCTTACAACAGATGATATTAACCTCTCCCACATAATAGTCCCCTCTTACAATGGATGATATTAACCTCTCCCACATAATAGTCCCTCTTACAACATGATATTAACCTCTCCCACATAATAGTCCCCTCTTACAACAGATGATATTTACCTCTACCACATAATAGTCCCCTCTTACAACAGATGGTATTTAACTCTCCCATATAATAGTCCCCTCTTACAACAGATGATATTAACCTCTTCCACATAATAGTCCCCTCTTACAACAGATGATATTCACCTCTCTCACATAATAGTCCTCTCTTACAACAGATGATATTAACCTCTCCCACATAATAGTCCCCTCTTACAACAGATGATATTAACCTCTCTCACATAATAGTCCCCTCTTACAACAGTTGATATTTACCTCTCCCACATAATAGTCCCCTCTTATAACAGATGATATTAACCTCTCCCACATAATAGTCCCCTCTTACAACAGATGATATTTACCTCTCCCACATAATAGTCCCCTCTTACAACAGATGATATTAACCTCTTCCACATAATAGTCCCCTCTTACAACAAATGATATTAAACTCTTCCACATAATAGTCCCCTCTTACAACAGATGATATTAACCTCTCCCACATAATAATCCACTCTTACAACAGATGATATTAACCTCTTCCACATAATAGTCCCCTCTTATAACAGATGATATTAACCTCTCCCACATAATAGTCCCCTCTTACAACAGATGATATTAACCTCTTCCACATAATAGTCCCCTCTTACAACAGGTGATATTAACCTCTCCCACATAATAGTCCCCTCTTACAACAGAAGATATTAACCTCTCCAACATAATAGTTCCCTCTTACAACAGATGATATTAACCTCTCACACATAATAGTCCCCTCTTACAACAGATGATATTTACCTCTCCCACATAATAGTCCCCTCTTACAACAGATGATATTAACCTCTTCCACATAATAGTCCCCTCTTATAACAGATGATATTAACCTCTCCCACATAATAGTCCCCTCTTACAACAGATGAGATTTACCTCTCCCACATAATAGTCCCCTCTTACAACAGATGATATTTACCTCTCCCACATAATAGTCCCCTGCTACAACAGAGGATATTAACCTCTCCCACATAATAGTCCCCTCTTACAACAGATGATATTAACCTCTCCCACATAATAGTCCCCTCTTACAACAGATGATATTAACCTCTCCCACATAATAGTCTCCTCTTACAACAGATGATATTAAACTCTTCCAAATAATAGTCCCCTCTTACAACAGATGATATTAACCTCTGCCACATAATAGTCCCCTCTTATAACAGATGATATTAACTTCTCCCACATAATAGTCCCCTCTTAAACAGATGATGTTAACCTCTCCCACATAATAGTCCCCTCTTACAACAGATGATATTAACCTCTTCCACATAATAGTCCCCTCTTACAACAGATGATATTAACCTCTCCCACATAATAGTCCACTCTTACAACAGATGATATTAACCTCTCCCACATAATAGTCCCCTCTTACAACAGATGATATTAACCTCTCCCACATAATAGTCCCCTCTTACAACAGATGATATTAACCTCTCCCACATAATAGTCCCCTCTTACTACAGATGATATTAATCTCTTCCATATAATAGTCCCCTCTTACAACAGATGATATTAACCTCTCCCACATAATAATCCACTCTTACAACAGATGACATTTATCTCTCCCACATAATAGTTCCCTCTTACAACAGATGATATTAACCTCTCCCACATAATAGTCCCCTCTTACAACAGAAGATATTAACCTCTCCCACATAATAGTCCCCTCTTATAACAGATGATATTAACCTCTCCCACATAATAGTCCCCTCTTACAACAGATGATATCTACCTCTCCCACATAATAGCCCCCTCTTACAACAGATGATATTAACCTCTTCCGCATAATAGTCCCCTCTTATAACAGATGATATTAACCTCTCCCACATAATAGTCCCCTCTTACAACAGATGAGATTTACCTCTCCCACATAATAGTCCCCTCTTACAACAGATGATATTAACCTCTCCCACATAATAGTCCCCTCTTACAACAGATGATATTAACATCTCCTACATAATAGTCCCCTCTTACAACAGATGATATTTACCTCTCCCACATAATAGTCCCCTCTTACAACAGATGATATTAACCTCTTCCACATAATAGTCCCCTCTTATAACAGATGATATTAACCTCTCCCACATAATAGTCCCCTCTTACAACAGATGAGATTTACCTCTCCCACATAATAGTCCCCTCTTACAACAGATGATATTAACATCTCCCACATAATAGCCCCCTCTTATAACAGATGATATTAACCTCTTCCACATAATAGTCCCCTCTTACAACAGATGATATTAACCTCTCCCACATAATAATCCCCTCTTACAACAGATGATATTAACCTCTCCCAGATAATAGTCCCCTCTTACAACAGATGATGTTAACCTCTGCCAAATAATAGTCCTCTCTTATAACAGATGATATTAACCTCTCCCACATAATAGTCCCCTCTTACAACAGATGATGTTAACCTCTCCCACATACTAGTCCCTCTTACAACAGATGATATTAACCTCTTCCACATAATAGTCCCCTCTTACAACAGATGATATTAACCTCTCCCACATAATAGTCCCCTCTTACAACAGATGATATTAACCTCTCCCACATAATAGTCCCCTCTTACAACAGATGATATTAACCTCTCCCACATAATAGTCCCCTCTTACAACAGATGATATTAACCTCTCCCACATAATAGTCCCCTCTTACAACAGATGATATTAAACTCTTCCACATAATAGTCCACTCTTACAACAGATGATATTAACCTCTCCCACATAATAATCCACTTTTACAACAGATGACATTTATCTCTCCCACATAATAGTCCCCTCTTACAACAGATGATATTAACCTCTCCCACATAATAGTCCCCTCATTCAACAGAAGATATTAACCTCTCCCACATAATAGTCCTCTCTTATAACATGATATTAACCTCTCCCACATAATAGTCCCCTCTTACAACAGATGATATTTACCTCTCCCACATAATAGTCCCCTCTTACAACAGATGATATTAACCTCTTCCACATAATAGTCCCCTCTTATAACATGATATTAACCTCTTCCACATAATAGTCCCCTCTTATAACAGATGATATTAACCTCTCCCACATAATAGTCCCCTCTTACAACAGATGAGATTTACCTCTCCCACATAATAGTCCCCTCTTACAACAGATGATATTAACATCTCCCACATAATAGTCCCCTCTTATAACAGATGATATTAACCTCTCCTACATAATAGTCCCCTCTTACAACAGATGATATTAACCTCTCCCAGATAATAGTCCCCTCTTACAACAGATGATGTTAACCTCTGCCAAATAATAGTCCCCTCTTATAACAGATGATATTAACCTCTCCCACATAATAGTCCCCTCTTACAACAGATGATGTTAACCTCTCCCACATACTAGTCCCTCTTACAACAGATGATATTAACCTCTTCCACATAATAGTCCCCTCTTACAACAGATGATATTAACCTCTCCCACATAATAGTCCCCTCTTACAACAGATGATATTAACCTCTCCCACATAATAGTCCCCTCTTACAACAGATTATATTAACCTCTCCCAAATAATAATCCCCTCTTACAACAGATGATATTAATCTCTCCCACATAATAGTCCCCTCTTACAACAGATGATATTAAACTCTTCCACATAATAGTCCACTCTTACAACAGATGATATTAACCTCTCCCACATAATAATCCACTTTTACAACAGATGACATTTATCTCTCCCACATAATAGTCCCCTCTTACAACAGATGATATTAACCTCTCCCACATAATAGTCCCCTCATACAACAGAAGATATTAACCTCTCCCACATAATAGTCCTCTCTTATAACATGATATTAACCTCTCCCACATAATAGTCCCCTCTTACAACAGATGATATTTACCTCTCCCACATAATAGTCCCCTCTTACAACAGATGATATTAACCTCTTCCACATAATAGTCCCCTCTTATAACATGATATTAACCTCTCCCACATAATAGTCCCCTCTTACAACAGATGAGATTTACCTCTCCCACATAATAGTACCCTCTTACAACAGATGATATTAACCTCTCCCACATAATAGTCCCCTCTTATAAAAGATGATATTAACCTCTCCCACATAATAGTCCCCTCTTACAACAGATGATATTAACCTCTCCCACATAATAGTCCCCTCTTACAACAGATGATATTAACCTCTTCCACATAATAGTCCCCTCTTACAATAGATGATATTAACCTCTCCCAAATAATAGCCCCCTCTTACAACAGATGATATTAATTTATCCCACATAATAGTCCCCTCTTACAACAGATGATATTAACCTTTCCCACATAATAGTCCCCTCTTACAACAGATGATATTAATCTCTTCCATATAATAGTCCCCTCTTACAACAGATGATATTAACCTCTCCCACATAATAATCCACTCTTACAACAGATGACATTTATCTCTCCCACATAATAGTTCCCTCTTACAACAGATGATATTAACCTCTCCCACATAATAGTCCCCTCTTACAACAGAAGATATTAACCTCTCCCACATAATAGTCCCCTCTTATAACAGATGATATTAACCTCTCCCACATAATAGTCCCCTCTTACAACAGATGATATCTACCTCTCCCACATAATAGCCCCCTCTTACAACAGATGATATTAACCTCTTCCGCATAATAGTCCCCTCTTATAACAGATGATATTAACCTCTCCCACATAATAGTCCCCTCTTACAACAGATGAGATTTACCTCTCCCACATAATAGTCCCCTCTTACAACAGATGATATTAACCTCTCCCACATAATAGTCCCCTCTTACAACAGATGATATTAACATCTCCTACATAATAGTCCCCTCTTACAACAGATGATATTTACTTCTCCCACATAATAGTCCCCTCTTACAACAGATGATATTAACCTCTTCCACATAATAGTCCCCTCTTATAACAGATGATATTAACCTCTCCCACATAATAGTCCCCTCTTACAACAGATGAGATTTACCTCTCCCACATAATAGTCCCCTCTTACAACAGATGATATTAACATCTCCCACATAATAGCCCCCTCTTATAACAGATGATATTAACCTCTTCCACATAATAGTCCCCTCTTACAACAGATGATATTAACCTCTCCCACATAATAATCCCCTCTTACAACAGATGATATTAACCTCTCCCAGATAATAGTCCCCTCTTACAACAGATGATGTTAACCTCTGCCAAATAATAGTCCTCTCTTATAACAGATGATATTAACCTCTCCGACATAATAGTCCCCTCTTACAACAGATGATGTTAACCTCTCCCACATACTAGTCCCTCTTACAACAGATGATATTAACCTCTTCCACATAATAGTCCCCTCTTACAACAGATGATATTAACCTCTCCCACATAATAGTCCCCTCTTACAACAGATGATATTAATCTCTCCCACATAATAGTCCCCTCTTACAACAGATGATATTAACCTCTCCCACATAATAGTCCCCTCTTACAACAGATGATATTAACCTCTCCCACATAATAGTCCCCTCTTACAACAGATGATATTAAACTCTTCCACATAATAGTCCACTCTTACAACAGATGATATTAACCTCTCCCACATAATAATCCACTTTTACAACAGATGACATTTATCTCTCCCACATAATAGTCCCCTCTTACAACAGATGATATTAACCTCTCCCACATAATAGTCCCCTCATTCAACAGAAGATATTAACCTCTCCCACATAATATTCCTCTCTTATAACATGATATTAACCTCTCCCACATAATAGTCCCCTCTTACAACAGATGATATTTACCTCTCCCACATAATAGTCCCCTCTTACAACAGATGATATTAACCTCTTCCACATAATAGTCCCCTCTTATAACATGATATTAACCTCTTCCACATAATAGTCCCCTCTTATAACAGATGATATTAACCTCTCCCACATAATAGTCCCCTCTTACAACAGATGAGATTTACCTCTCCCACATAATAGTCCCCTCTTACAACAGATGATATTAACATCTCCCACATAATAGTCCCCTCTTATAAAAGATGATATTAACCTCTTCCACATAATAGTCCCCTCTTACAACAGATGATATTAACCTCTCCCACATAATAGTCCCCTCTTACAACAGATGATATTAACCTCTCCCAGATAATAATCCCCTCTTACAACAGATGATGTTAACCTCTGCCAAATAATAGTCCCCTCTTATAACAGATGATATTAACCTCTCCCACATAATAGTCCCCTCTTACAACAGATGATGTTAACCTCTCCCACATACTAGTCCCTCTTACAACAGATGATATTAACCTCTTCCACATAATAGTCCCCTCTTACAACAGATGATATTAACCTCTCCCACATAATAGTCCCCTCTTACAACAGATGATATTAACCTCTCCCACATAATAGTCCCCTCTTACAACAGATTATATTAACCTCTCCCAAATAATAATCCCCTCTTACAACAGATGATATTAAACTCTTCCACATAATAGTCCACTCTTACAACAGATGATATTAACCTCTCCCACATAATAATCCACTTTTACAACAGATGACATTTATCTCTCCCACATAATAGTCCCCTCTTACAACAGATGATATTAACCTCTCCCACATAATAGTCCCCTCATACAACAGAAGATATTAACCTCTCCCACATAATAGTCCTCTCTTATAACATGATATTAACCTCTCCCACATAATAGTCCCCTCTTACAACAGATGATATTTACCTCTCCCACATAATAGTCCCCTCTTACAACAGATGATATTAACCTCTTCCACATAATAGTCCCCTCTTATAACATGATATTAACCTCTCCCACATAATAGTCCCCTCTTACAACAGATGAGATTTACCTCTACCACATAATAGTCCCCTCTTACAACAGATGATATTAACCTCTCCCACATAATAGTCCCCTCTTATAAAAGATGATATTAACCTCTCCCACATAATAGTCCCCTCTTACAACAGATGATATTAACCTCTCCCACATAATAGTCCCCTCTTACAACAGATGATATTAACCTCTCCCACATAATAGTCCCCTCTTACAATAGATGATATTAACCTCTCCCAAATAATAGCCCCCTCTTACAACAGATGATATTAATTTATCCCACATAATAGTCCCCTCTTACAACAGATGATATTAACCTTTCCCACATAATAGTCCCCTCTTACAACAGATGATATTAACCTCTCCCACATAATAGTCCCCTCTTACAACAGATGATATTAACCTCTTCCACATAATAGTCCCCTCTTACAATAGATGATATTAACCTCTCCAACATAATAGTTCCCTCTTACAACAGATGATATTAACCTCTCACACATAATAGTCCCCTCTTACAACAGATGATATTTACCTCTCCCACATAATAGTCCCCTCTTACAACAGATGATATTAACCTCTTCCACATAATAGTCCCCTCTTATAACAGATGATATTAACCTCTCCCACATAATAGTCCCCTCTTACAACAGATGAGATTTACCTCTCCCACATAATAGTCCCCTCTTACAACAGATGATATTTACCTCTCCCACATAATAGTCCCCTGCTACAACAGAGGATATTAACCTCTCCCACATAATAGTCCCCTCTTACAACAGATGATATTAACCTCTCCCACATAATAGTCCCCTCTTACAACAGATGATATTAACCTCTCCCACATAATAGTCTCCTCTTACAACAGATGATATTAAACTCTTCCAAATAATAGTCCCCTCTTACAACAGATGATATTAACCTCTGCCACATAATAGTCCCCTCTTATAACAGATGATATTAACTTCTCCCACATAATAGTCCCCTCTTAAACAGATGATGTTAACCTCTCCCACATAATAGTCCCCTCTTACAACAGATGATATTAACCTCTTCCACATAATAGTCCCCTCTTACAACAGATGATATTAACCTCTCCCACATAATAGTCCACTCTTACAACAGATGATATTAACCTCTCCCACATAATAGTCCCCTCTTACAACAGATGATATTAACCTCTCCCACATAATAGTCCCCTCTTACAACAGATGATATTAACCTCTCCCACATAATAGTCCCCTCTTACTACAGATGATATTAATCTCTTCCATATAATAGTCCCCTCTTACAACAGATGATATTAACCTCTCCCACATAATAATCCACTCTTACAACAGATGACATTTATCTCTCCCACATAATAGTTCCCTCTTACAACAGATGATATTAACCTCTCCCACATAATAGTCCCCTCTTACAACAGAAGATATTAACCTCTCCCACATAATAGTCCCCTCTTATAACAGATGATATTAACCTCTCCCACATAATAGTCCCCTCTTACAACAGATGATATCTACCTCTCCCACATAATAGCCCCCTCTTACAACAGATGATATTAACCTCTTCCGCATAATAGTCCCCTCTTATAACAGATGATATTAACCTCTCCCACATAATAGTCCCCTCTTACAACAGATGAGATTTACCTCTCCCACATAATAGTCCCCTCTTACAACAGATGATATTAACCTCTCCCACATAATAGTCCCCTCTTACAACAGATGATATTAACATCTCCTACATAATAGTCCCCTCTTACAACAGATGATATTTACCTCTCCCACATAATAGTCCCCTCTTACAACAGATGATATTAACCTCTTCCACATAATAGTCCCCTCTTATAACAGATGATATTAACCTCTCCCACATAATAGTCCCCTCTTACAACAGATGAGATTTACCTC
Source organism: Bathymodiolus brooksi (assembly GCA_963680875.1). Classification (NCBI taxonomy): domain Eukaryota; kingdom Metazoa; phylum Mollusca; class Bivalvia; order Mytilida; family Modiolidae; genus Bathymodiolus; species Bathymodiolus brooksi. Next base: position 90,410 of record OY804582.1, on the reverse strand, counting down.
TCCCACATAATAGTCCCCTCTTACAACAGATGATATTAACATCTCCCACATAATAGCCCCCTCTTATAACAGATGATATTAACCTCTTCCACATAATAGTCCCCTCTTACAACAGATGATATTAACCTCTCCCACATAATAATCCCCTCTTACAACAGATGATATTAACCTCTCCCAGATAATAGTCCCCTCTTACAACAGATGATGTTAACCTCTGCCAAATAATAGTCCTCTCTTATAACAGATGATATTAACCTCTCCCACATAATAGTCCCCTCTTACAACAGATGATGTTAACCTCTCCCACATACTAGTCCCTCTTACAACAGATGATATTAACCTCTTCCACATAATAGTCCCCTCTTACAACAGATGATATTAACCTCTCCCACATAATAGTCCCCTCTTACAACAGATGATATTAACCTCTCCCACATAATAGTCCCCTCTTACAACAGATGATATTAACCTCTCCCACATAATAGTCCCCTCTTACAACAGATGATATTAACCTCTCCCACATAATAGTCCCCTCTTACAACAGATGATATTAAACTCTTCCACATAATAGTCCACTCTTACAACAGATGATATTAACCTCTCCCACATAATAATCCACTTTTACAACAGATGACATTTATCTCTCCCACATAATAGTCCCCTCTTACAACAGATGATATTAACCTCTCCCACATAATAGTCCCCTCATTCAACAGAAGATATTAACCTCTCCCACATAATAGTCCTCTCTTATAACATGATATTAACCTCTCCCACATAATAGTCCCCTCTTACAACAGATGATATTTACCTCTCCCACATAATAGTCCCCTCTTACAACAGATGATATTAACCTCTTCCACATAATAGTCCCCTCTTATAACATGATATTAACCTCTTCCACATAATAGTCCCCTCTTATAACAGATGATATTAACCTCTCCCACATAATAGTCCCCTCTTACAACAGATGAGATTTACCTCTCCCACATAATAGTCCCCTCTTACAACAGATGATATTAACATCTCCCACATAATAGTCCCCTCTTATAACAGATGATATTAACCTCTCCTACATAATAGTCCCCTCTTACAACAGATGATATTAACCTCTCCCAGATAATAGTCCCCTCTTACAACAGATGATGTTAACCTCTGCCAAATAATAGTCCCCTCTTATAACAGATGATATTAACCTCTCCCACATAATAGTCCCCTCTTACAACAGATGATGTTAACCTCTCCCACATACTAGTCCCTCTTACAACAGATGATATTAACCTCTTCCACATAATAGTCCCCTCTTACAACAGATGATATTAACCTCTCCCACATAATAGTCCCCTCTTACAACAGATGATATTAACCTCTCCCACATAATAGTCCCCTCTTACAACAGATTATATTAACCTCTCCCAAATAATAATCCCCTCTTACAACAGATGATATTAATCTCTCCCACATAATAGTCCCCTCTTACAACAGATGATATTAAACTCTTCCACATAATAGTCCACTCTTACAACAGATGATATTAACCTCTCCCACATAATAATCCACTTTTACAACAGATGACATTTATCTCTCCCACATAATAGTCCCCTCTTACAACAGATGATATTAACCTCTCCCACATAATAGTCCCCTCATACAACAGAAGATATTAACCTCTCCCACATAATAGTCCTCTCTTATAACATGATATTAACCTCTCCCACATAATAGTCCCCTCTTACAACAGATGATATTTACCTCTCCCACATAATAGTCCCCTCTTACAACAGATGATATTAACCTCTTCCACATAATAGTCCCCTCTTATAACATGATATTAACCTCTCCCACATAATAGTCCCCTCTTACAACAGATGAGATTTACCTCTCCCACATAATAGTACCCTCTTACAACAGATGATATTAACCTCTCCCACATAATAGTCCCCTCTTATAAAAGATGATATTAACCTCTCCCACATAATAGTCCCCTCTTACAACAGATGATATTAACCTCTCCCACATAATAGTCCCCTCTTACAACAGATGATATTAACCTCTTCCACATAATAGTCCCCTCTTACAATAGATGATATTAACCTCTCCCAAATAATAGCCCCCTCTTACAACAGATGATATTAATTTATCCCACATAATAGTCCCCTCTTACAACAGATGATATTAACCTTTCCCACATAATAGTCCCCTCTTACAACAGATGATATTAATCTCTTCCATATAATAGTCCCCTCTTACAACAGATGATATTAACCTCTCCCACATAATAATCCACTCTTACAACAGATGACATTTATCTCTCCCACATAATAGTTCCCTCTTACAACAGATGATATTAACCTCTCCCACATAATAGTCCCCTCTTACAACAGAAGATATTAACCTCTCCCACATAATAGTCCCCTCTTATAACAGATGATATTAACCTCTCCCACATAATAGTCCCCTCTTACAACAGATGATATCTACCTCTCCCACATAATAGCCCCCTCTTACAACAGATGATATTAACCTCTTCCGCATAATAGTCCCCTCTTATAACAGATGATATTAACCTCTCCCACATAATAGTCCCCTCTTACAACAGATGAGATTTACCTCTCCCACATAATAGTCCCCTCTTACAACAGATGATATTAACCTCTCCCACATAATAGTCCCCTCTTACAACAGATGATATTAACATCTCCTACATAATAGTCCCCTCTTACAACAGATGATATTTACTTCTCCCACATAATAGTCCCCTCTTACAACAGATGATATTAACCTCTTCCACATAATAGTCCCCTCTTATAACAGATGATATTAACCTCTCCCACATAATAGTCCCCTCTTACAACAGATGAGATTTACCTCTCCCACATAATAGTCCCCTCTTACAACAGATGATATTAACATCTCCCACATAATAGCCCCCTCTTATAACAGATGATATTAACCTCTTCCACATAATAGTCCCCTCTTACAACAGATGATATTAACCTCTCCCACATAATAATCCCCTCTTACAACAGATGATATTAACCTCTCCCAGATAATAGTCCCCTCTTACAACAGATGATGTTAACCTCTGCCAAATAATAGTCCTCTCTTATAACAGATGATATTAACCTCTCCGACATAATAGTCCCCTCTTACAACAGATGATGTTAACCTCTCCCACATACTAGTCCCTCTTACAACAGATGATATTAACCTCTTCCACATAATAGTCCCCTCTTACAACAGATGATATTAACCTCTCCCACATAATAGTCCCCTCTTACAACAGATGATATTAATCTCTCCCACATAATAGTCCCCTCTTACAACAGATGATATTAACCTCTCCCACATAATAGTCCCCTCTTACAACAGATGATATTAACCTCTCCCACATAATAGTCCCCTCTTACAACAGATGATATTAAACTCTTCCACATAATAGTCCACTCTTACAACAGATGATATTAACCTCTCCCACATAATAATCCACTTTTACAACAGATGACATTTATCTCTCCCACATAATAGTCCCCTCTTACAACAGATGATATTAACCTCTCCCACATAATAGTCCCCTCATTCAACAGAAGAAATTAACCTCTCCCACATAATATTCCTCTCTTATAACATGATATTAACCTCTCCCACATAATAGTCCCCTCTTACAACAGATGATATTTACCTCTCCCACATAATAGTCCCCTCTTACAACAGATGATATTAACCTCTTCCACATAATAGTCCCCTCTTATAACATGATATTAACCTCTTCCACATAATAGTCCCCTCTTATAACAGATGATATTAACCTCTCCCACATAATAGTCCCCTCTTACAACAGATGAGATTTACCTCTCCCACATAATAGTCCCCTCTTACAACAGATGATATTAACATCTCCCACATAATAGTCCCCTCTTATAAAAGATGATATTAACCTCTTCCACATAATAGTCCCCTCTTACAACAGATGATATTAACCTCTCCCACATAATAGTCCCCTCTTACAACAGATGATATTAACCTCTCCCAGATAATAATCCCCTCTTACAACAGATGATGTTAACCTCTGCCAAATAATAGTCCCCTCTTATAACAGATGATATTAACCTCTCCCACATAATAGTCCCCTCTTACAACAGATGATGTTAACCTCTCCCACATACTAGTCCCTCTTACAACAGATGATATTAACCTCTTCCACATAATAGTCCCCTCTTACAACAGATGATATTAACCTCTCCCACATAATAGTCCCCTCTTACAACAGATGATATTAACCTCTCCCACATAATAGTCCCCTCTTACAACAGATTATATTAACCTCTCCCAAATAATAATCCCCTCTTACAACAGATGATATTAATCTCTCCCACATAATAGTCCCCTCTTACAACAGATGATATTAAACTCTTCCACATAATAGTCCACTCTTACAACAGATGATATTAACCTCTCCCACATAATAATCCACTTTTACAACAGATGACATTTATCTCTCCCACATAATAGTCCCCTCTTACAACAGATGATATTAACCTCTCCCACATAATAGTCCCCTCATACAACAGAAGATATTAACCTCTCCCACATAATAGTCCTCTCTTATAACATGATATTAACCTCTCCCACATAATAGTCCCCTCTTACAACAGATGATATTTACCTCTCCCACATAATAGTCCCCTCTTACAACAGATGATATTAACCTCTTCCACATAATAGTCCCCTCTTATAACATGATATTAACCTCTCCCACATAATAGTCCCCTCTTACAACAGATGAGATTTACCTCTACCACATAATAGTCCCCTCTTACAACAGATGATATTAACCTCTCCCACATAATAGTCCCCTCTTACAACAGATTATATTAACCTCTCCCAAATAATAATCCCCTCTTACAACAGATGATATTAATCTCTCCCACATAATAGTCCCCTCTTACAACAGATGATATTAAACTCTTCCACATAATAGTCCACTCTTACAACAGATGATATTAACCTCTCCCACATAATAATCCACTTTTACAACAGATGACATTTATCTCTCCCACATAATAGTCCCCTCTTACAACAGATGATATTAACCTCTCCCACATAATAGTCCCCTCATACAACAGAAGATATTAACCTCTCCCACATAATAGTCCTCTCTTATAACATGATATTAACCTCTCCCACATAATAGTCCCCTCTTACAACAGATGATATTTACCTCTCCCACATAATAGTCCCCTCTTACAACAGATGATATTAACCTCTTCCACATAATAGTCCCCTCTTATAACATGATATTAACCTCTCCCACATAATAGTCCCCTCTTACAACAGATGAGATTTACCTCTACCACATAATAGTACCCTCTTACAACAGATGATATTAACCTCTCCCACATAATAGTCCCCTCTTACAACAGATGATATTAACCTCTCCCACATAATAGTCCCCTCTTACAACAGATGATATTAACCTCTCCCACATAATAGTCCCCTCTTACAATAGATGATATTAACCTCTCCCAAATAATAGCCCCCTCTTACAACAGATGATATTAATTTATCCCACATAATAGTCCCCTCTTACAACAGATGATATTAACCTTTCCCACATAATAGTCCCCTCTTACAACAGATGATATTAACCTCTCCCACATAATAGTCCCCTCTTACAACAGATGATATTAACCTCTTCCACATAATAGTCCCCTCTTACAATAGATGATATTAACCTCTCCCAAATAATAGCCCCCTCTTACAACAGATGATATTAATTTATCCCACATAATAGTCCCCTCTTACAACAGATGATATTAACCTTTCCCACATAATAGTCCCCTCTTACAACAGATGATATTAATCTCTTCCATATAATAGTCCCCTCTTACAACAGATGATATTAACCTCTCCCACATAATAATCCACTCTTACAACAGATGACATTTATCTCTCCCACATAATAGTTCCCTCTTACAACAGATGATATTAACCTCTCCCACATAATAGTCCCCTCTTACAACAGAAGATATTAACCTCTCCCACATAATAGTCCCCTCTTATAACAGATGATATTAACCTCTCCCACATAATAGTCCCCTCTTACAACAGATGATATCTACCTCTCCCACATAATAGCCCCCTCTTACAACAGATGATATTAACCTCTTCCGCATATTAGTCCCCTCTTATAACAGATGATATTAACCTCTCCCACATAATAGTCCCCTCTTACAACAGATGAGATTTACCTCTCCCACATAATAGTCCCCTCTTACAACAGATGATATTAACCTCTCCCACATAATAGTCCCCTCTTACAACAGATGATATTAACATCTCCTACATAATAGTCCCCTCTTACAACAGATGATATTTACTTCTCCCACATAATAGTCCCCTCTTACAACAGATGATATTAACCTCTTCCACATAATAGTCCCCTCTTATAACAGATGATATTAACCTCTCCCACATAATAGTCCCCTCTTACAACAGATGAGATTTACCTCTCCCACATAATAGTCCCCTCTTACAACAGATGATATTAACATCTCCCACATAATAGCCCCCTCTTATAACAGATGATATTAACCTCTTCCACATAATAGTCCCCTCTTACAACAGATGATATTAACCTCTCCCACATAATAATCCCCTCTTACAACAGATGATATTAACCTCTCCCAGATAATAGTCCCCTCTTACAACAGATGATGTTAACCTCTGCCAAATAATAGTCCTCTCTTATAACAGATGATATTAACCTCTCCGACATAATAGTCCCCTCTTACAACAGATGATGTTAACCTCTCCCACATACTAGTCCCTCTTACAACAGATGATATTAACCTCTTCCACATAATAGTCCCCTCTTACAACAGATGATATTAACCTCTCCCACATAATAGTCCCCTCTTACAACAGATGATATTAACCTCTCCCACATAATAGTCCCCTCTTACAACAGATGATATTAACCTCTCCCACATAATAGTCCCCTCTTACAACAGATGATATTAACCTCTCCCACATAATAGTCCCCTCTTACAACAGATGATATTAAACTCTTCCACATAATAGTCCACTCTTACAACAGATGATATTAACCTCTCCCACATAATAATCCACTTTTACAACAGATGACATTTATCTCTCCCACATAATAGTCCCCTCTTACAACAGATGATATTAACCTCTCCCACATAATAGTCCCCTCATTGAACAGAAGATATTAACCTCTCCCACATAATATTCCTCTCTTATAACATGATATTAACCTCTCCCACATAATAGTCCCCTCTTACAACAGATGATATTTACCTCTCCCACATAATAGTCCCCTCTTACAACAGATGATATTAACCTCTTCCACATAATAGTCCCCTCTTATAACATGATATTAACCTCTTCCACATAATAGTCCCCTCTTATAACAGATGATATTAACCTCTCCCACATAATAGTCCCCTCTTACAACAGATGAGATTTACCTCTCCCACATAATAGTCCCCTCTTACAACAGATGATATTAACATCTCCCACATAATAGTCCCCTCTTATAAAAGATGATATTAACCTCTTCCACATAATAGTCCCCTCTTACAACAGATGATATTAACCTCTCCCACATAATAGTCCCCTCTTACAACAGATGATATTAACCTCTCCCAGATAATAATCCCCTCTTACAACAGATGATGTTAACCTCTGCCAAATAATAGTCCCCTCTTATAACAGATGATATTAACCTCTCCCACATAATAGTCCCCTCTTACAACAGATGATGTTAACCTCTCCCACATACTAGTCCCTCTTACAACAGATGATATTAACCTCTTCCACATAATAGTCCCCTCTTACAACAGATGATATTAACCTCTCCCACATAATAGTCCCCTCTTACAACAGATGATATTAACCTCTCCCACATAATAGTCCCCTCTTACAACAGATTATATTAACCTCTCCCAAATAATAATCCCCTCTTACAACAGATGATATTAATCTCTCCCACATAATAGTCCCCTCTTACAACAGATGATATTAAACTCTTCCACATAATAGTCCACTCTTACAACAGATGATATTAACCTCTCCCACATAATAATCCACTTTTACAACAGATGACATTTATCTCTCCCACATAATAGTCCCCTCTTACAACAGATGATATTAACCTCTCCCACATAATAGTCCCCTCATACAACAGAAGATATTAACCTCTCCCACATAATAGTCCTCTCTTATAACATGATATTAACCTCTCCCACATAATAGTCCCCTCTTACAACAGATGATATTTACCTCTCCCACATAATAGTCCCCTCTTACAACAGATGATATTAACCTCTTCCACATAATAGTCCCCTCTTATAACATGATATTAACCTCTCCCACATAATAGTCCCCTCTTACAACAGATGAGATTTACCTCTCCCACATAATAGTACCCTCTTACAACAGATGATATTAACCTCTCCCACATAATAGTCCCCTCTTATAAAAGATGATATTAACCTCTCCCACATAATAGTCCCCTCTTACAACAGATGATATTAACCTCTCCCACATAATAGTCCCCTCTTACAACAGATGATATTAACCTCTCCCACATAATAGTCCCCTCTTACAATAGATGATATTAACCTCTCCCAAATAATAGCCCCCTCTTACAACAGATGATATTAATTTATCCCACATAATAGTCCCCTCTTACAACAGATGATATTAACCTTTCCCACATAATAGTCCCCTCTTACAACAGATGATATTAACCTCTCCCACATAATAGTCCCCTCTTGCAACAGAAGATATTAACCTCTCCCACATAATACCCCCTCTTACAACAGTTGATATTAACTTCTCCCACATAATAGTCCCATCTTACAACAGATGATATTAACCTCTCCCACATAATAGTCCCCTCTTACAATGGATGATATTAACCTCTCCCACATAATAGTCCCTCTTACAACATGATATTAACCTCTCCCACATAATAGTCCCTTCTTACAACAGATGATATTTACCTCTACCACATAATAGTCCCCTCTTACAACAGATGGTATTTAACTCTCCCATATAATAGTCCCCTCTTACAACAGATGATATTAACCTCTTCCACATAATAGTCCCCTCTTACAACAGATGATATTCACCTCTCTCACATAATAGTCCTCTCTTACAACAGATGATATTAACCTCTCCCACATAATAGTCCCCTCTTACAACAGATGATATTAATCTCTTCCATATAATAGTCCCCTCTTACAACAGATGATATTAACCTCTCCCACATAATAATCCACTCTTACAACAGATGACATTTATCTCTCCCACATAATAGTTCCCTCTTACAACAGATGATATTAACCTCTCCCACATAATAGTCCCCTCTTACAACAGAAGATATTAACCTCTCCCACATAATAGTCCCCTCTTATAACAGATGATATTAACCTCTCCCACATAATAGTCCCCTCTTACAACAGATGATATCTACCTCTCCCACATAATAGCCCCCTCTTACAACAGATGATATTAACCTCTTCCGCATAATAGTCCCCTCTTATAACAGATGATATTAACCTCTCCCACATAATAGTCCCCTCTTACAACAGATGAGATTTACCTCTCCCACATAATAGTCCCCTCTTACAACAGATGATATTAACCTCTCCCACATAATAGTCCCCTCTTACAACAGATGATATTAACATCTCCTACATAATAGTCCCCTCTTACAACAGATGATATTTACCTCTCCCACATAATAGTCCCCTCTTACAACAGATGATATTAACCTCTTCCACATAATAGTCCCCTCTTATAACAGATGATATTAACCTCTCCCACATAATAGTCCCCTCTTACAACAGATGAGATTTACCTCTCCCACATAATAGTCCCCTCTTACAACAGATGATATTAACATCTCCCACATAATAGCCCCCTCTTATAACAGATGATATTAACCTCTTCCACATAATAGTCCCCTCTTACAACAGATGATATTAACCTCTCCCACATAATAATCCCCTCTTACAACAGATGATATTAACCTCTCCCAGATAATAGTCCCCTCTTACAACAGATGATGTTAACCTCTGCCAAATAATAGTCCTCTCTTATAACAGATGATATTAACCTCTCCAACATAATAGTCCCCTCTTACAACAGATGATGTTAACCTCTCCCACATACTAGTCCCTCTTACAACAGATGATATTAACCTCTTCCACATAATAGTCCCCTTTTACAACAGATGATATTAACCTCTCCCACATAATAGTCCCCTCTTACAACAGATGATATTAACCTCTCCCACATAATAGTCCCCTCTTACAACAGATGATATTAACCTCTCCCACATAATAGTCCCCTCTTACAACAGATGATATTAACCTCTCCCACATAATAGTCCCCTCTTACAACAGATGATATTAAACTCTTCCACATAATAGTCCACTCTTACAACAGATGATATTAACCTCTCCCACATAATAATCCACTTTTACAACAGATGACATTTATCTCTCCCACATAATAGTCCCCTCTTACAACAGTTGATATTAACCTCTCCCACATAATAGTCCCCTCATTCAACAGAAGATATTAACCTCTCCCACATAATAGTCCTCTCTTATAACATGATATTAACCTCTCCCACATAATAGTCCCCTCTTACAACAGATGATATTTACCTCTCCCACATAATAGTCCCCTCTTACAACAGATGATATTAACCTCTTCCACATAATAGTCCCCTCTTATAACATGATATTAACCTCTTCCACATAATAGTCCCCTCTTATAACAGATGATATTAACCTCTCCCACATAATAGTCCCCTCTTACAACAGATGAGATTTACCTCTACCACATAATAGTCCCCTCTTACAACAGATGATATTAACATCTCCCACATAATAGTCCCCTCTTATAACAGATGATATTAACCTCTTCCACATAATAGTCCCCTCTTACAACAGATGATATTAACCTCTCCCACATAATAGTCCCCTCTTACAACAGATGATATTAACCTCTCCCAGATAATAGTCCCCTCTTACAACAGATGATGTTAACCTCTGCCAAATAATAGTCCCCTCTTATAACAGATGATATTAACCTCTCCCACATAATAGTCCCCTCTTACAACAGATGATGTTAACCTCTCCCACATACTAGTCCCTCTTACAACAGATGATATTAACCTCTTCCACATAATAGTCCCCTCTTACAACAGATGATATTAACCTCTCCCACATAATAGTCCCCTCTTACAACAGATGATATTAACCTCTCCCACATAATAGTCCCCTCTTACAACAGATTATATTAACCTCTCCCAAATAATAATCCCCTCTTACAACAGATGATATTAATCTCTCCCACATAATAGTCCCCTCTTACAACAGATGATATTAAACTCTTCCACATAATAGTCCACTCTTACAACAGATGATATTAACCTCTCCCACATAATAATCCACTTTTACAACAGATGACATTTATCTCTCCCACATAATAGTCCCCTCTTACAACAGATGATATTAACCTCTCCCACATAATAGTCCCCTCATACAACAGAAGATATTAACCTCTCCCACATAATAGTCCTCTCTTATAACATGATATTAACCTCTCCCACATAATAGTCCCCTCTTACAACAGATGATATTTACCTCTCCCACATAATAGTCCCCTCTTACAACAGATGATATTAACCTCTTCCACATAATAGTCCCCTCTTATAACATGATATTAACCTCTCCCACATAATAGTCCCCTCTTACAACAGATGAGATTTACCTCTCCCACATAATAGTACCCTCTTACAACAGATGATATTAACCTCTCCCACATAATAGTCCCCTCTTATAAAAGATGATATTAACCTCTCCCACATAATAGTCCCCTCTTACAACAGATGATATTAACCTCTCCCACATAATAGTCCCCTCTTACAACAGATGATATTAACATCTCCCACATAATAGTCCCCTCTTACAATAGATGATATTAACCTCTCCCAAATAATAGCCCCCTCTTACAACAGATGATATTAATTTATCCCACATAATAGTCCCCTCTTACAACAGATGATATTAACCTTTCCCACATAATAGTCCCCTCTTACAACAGATGATATTAACCTCTCCCACATAATAGTCCCCTCTTGCAACAGAAGATATTAACCTCTCCCACATAATACCCCCTCTTACAACAGTTGATATTAACTTCTCCCACATAATAGTCCCATCTTACAACAGATGATATTAACCTCTCCCACATAATAGTCCCCTCTTACAACAGATGATATTTACCTCTACCACATAATAGTCCCCTCTTACAACAGATGGTATTTAACTCTCCCATATAATAGTCCCCTCTTACAACAGATGATATTAACCTCTTCCACATAATAGTCCCCTCTTACAACAGATGATATTCACCTCTCTCACATAATAGTCCTCTCTTACAACAGATGATATTAACCTCTCCCACATAATAGTCCCCTCTTACAACAGATGATATTAACCTCTCTCACATAATAGTCCCCTCTTACAACAGTTGATATTTACCTCTCCCACATAATAGTCCCCTCTTATAACAGATGATATTAACCTCTCCCACATAATAGTCCCCTCTTACAACAGATGATATTTACCTCTCCCACATAATAGTCCCCTCTTACAACAGGTGATATTAACCTCTTCCACATAATAGTCCCCTCTTACAACAAATGATATTAAACTCTTCCACATAATAGTCCCCTCTTACAACAGATGATATTAACCTCTCCCACATAATAATCCACTCTTACAACAGTTGACATTTATCTCTCCCACATAATAGTCCCCTCTTACAACAGGTGATATTAACCTCTCCCACATAATAGTCCCCTCTTACAACAGAAGATATTAACCTCTCCCACATAATAGTTCGCTCTTACAACAGATGATATTAACCTCTCACACATAATAGTCCCCTCTTACAACAGATGATATTTACCTCTCCCACATAATAGTCCCCTCTTACAACAGATGATATTAACCTCTTCCACATAATAGTCCCCTCTTATAACAGATGATATTAACCTCTCCCACATAATAGTCCCCTCTTACAACAGATGAGATTTACCTCTCCCACATAATAGTCACCTCTTACAACAGATGATATTAACCTCTCCCACATAATAGTCCCCTGTTACAACAGAGGATATTAACCTCTCCCACATAATAGTTCCCTCTTACAACAGATGATATTAACCTCTGCCACATAATAGTCCCCTCTTACAACAGATGATATTAACCTCTCCCACATAATAGTCCCCTCTTACAACAGATGATATTAACCTCTCCCACATAATAGTCCCCTCTTACAACAGATGATATTAACCTCTCCAACATAATAGTCCCCTCTTACAACAGAAGATTTTAACCTCTCCCACATAATAGTCCTCTCTTATAACATGATATTAACCTCTCCCACATAATAGTCCCCTCTTACAACAGATGATATTTACCTCTCCCACATAATAGTCCCCTCTTACAACAGATGATATTAACCTCTTCCACATAATAGTCCCCTTTTACAACAGATTAGATTTACCTCTCCCAAATAATAGTCCCCTCTTACAACAGATGATATTAACCTCTCCCACATAATAGTCCCCTCTTACAACAGATGATATTAACCTCTCTCACATAATAGTCCCCTCTTACAACAGTTGATATTTACCTCTCCCACATAATAGTCCCCTCTTATAACAGATGATATTAACCTCTCCCACATAATAGTCCCCTCTTACAACAGATGATATTTACCTCTCCCACATAATAGTCCCCTCTTACAACAGATGATATTAACCTCTTCCACATAATAGTCCCCTCTTACAACAAATGATATTAAACTCTTCCACATAATAGTCCCCTCTTACAACAGAAGATATTAACCTCTCCCACATAATAGTTCCCTCTTATAACAGATGATATTAACCTCTCACACATAATAGTCCCCTCTTACAACAGATGATATTAACCTCTCCCACATAATAATCCACTCTTACAACAGTTGACATTTATCTCTCCCACATAATAGTCCCCTCTTACAACAGATGATATTAACCTCTCCCACATAATAGTCCACTCTTACAACAGATGATATTAACCTCTCCCACATAATAATCCACTTTTACAACAGATGACATTTATCTCTCCCACATAATAGTCCCCTCTTACAACAGATGATATTAACCTCTCCCACATAATAGTCCCCTCATACAACAGAAGATATTAACCTCTCCTACATAATAGTCCTCTCTTATAACATGATATTAACCTCTCCCACATAATAGTCCCCTCTTACAACAGATGATATTTACCTCTCCCACATAATAGTCCCCTCTTACAACAGATGATATTAACCTCTTCCACATAATAGTCCCCTCTTATAACATGATATTAACCTCTCCCACATAATAGTCCCCTCTTACAACAGATGAGATTTACCTCTCCCACATAATAGTACCCTCTTACAACAGATGATATTAACCTCTCCCACATAATAGTCCCCTCTTATAAAAGATGATATTAACCTCTCCCACATAATAGTCCCCTCTTACAACAGATGATATTAACCTCTCCCACATAATAGTCCCCTCTTACAACAGATTATATTAACCTCTCCCAAATAATAATCCCCTCTTACAACAGATGATATTAACCTCTCCCACATAATAATCCACTTTTACAACAGATGACATTTATCTCTCCCACATAATAGTCCCCTCTTACAACAGATGATATTAACCTCTCCCACATAATAGTCCCCTCATACAACAGAAGATATTAACCTCTCCCACATAATAGTCCTCTCTTATAACATGATATTAACCTCTCCCACATAATAGTCCCCTCTTACAACAGATGATATTTACCTCTCCCACATAATAGTCCCCTCTTACAACAGATGATATTAACCTCTTCCACATAATAGTCCCCTCTTATAACATGATATTAACCTCTCCCACATAATAGTCCCCTCTTACAACAGATGAGATTTACCTCTCCCACATAATAGTACCCTCTTACAACAGATGATATTAACCTCTCCCACATAATAGTCCCCTCTTATAAAAGATGATATTAACCTCTCCCACATAATAGTCCCCTCTTACAACAGATGATATTAACATCTCCCACATAATAGTCCCCTCTTACAATAGATGATATTAACCTCTCCCAAATAATAGCCCCCTCTTACAACAGATGATATTAATTTATCCCACATAATAGTCCCCTCTTACAACAGATGATATTAACCTTTCCCACATAATAGTCCCCTCTTACAACAGATGATATTAACCTCTCCCACATAATAGTCCCCTCTTGCAACAGAAGATATTAACCTCTCCCACATAATACCCCCTCTTACAACAGTTGATATTAACTTCTCCCACATAATAGTCCCATCTTACAACAGATGATATTAACCTCTCCCACATAATAGTCCCCTCTTACAACAGATGATATTTACCTCTACCACATAATAGTCCCCTCTTACAACAGATGGTATTTAACTCTCCCATATAATAGTCCCCTCTTACAACAGATGATATTAACCTCTTCCACATAATAGTCCCCTCTTACAACAGATGATATTCACCTCTCTCACATAATAGTCCTCTCTTACAACAGATGATATTAACCTCTCCCACATAATAGTCCCCTCTTACAACAGATGATATTAACCTCTCTCACATAATAGTCCCCTCTTACAACAGTTGATATTTACCTCTCCCACATAATAGTCCCCTCTTATAACAGATGATATTAACCTCTCCCACATAATAGTCCCCTCTTACAACAGATGATATTTACCTCTCCCACATAATAGTCCCCTCTTACAACAGAAAATATTAACCTCTTCCACATAATAGTTCCCTCTTACAACAAATGATATTAAACTCTTCCACATAATAGTCCCCTCTTACAACAGATGATATTAACCTCTCCCACATAATAATCCACTCTTACAACAGTTGACATTTATCTCTCCCACATAATAGTCCCCTCTTACAACAGGTGATATTAACCTCTCCCACATAATAGTCCCCTCTTACAACAGAAGATATTAACCTCTCCCACATAATAGTTCGCTCTTACAACAGATGATATTAACCTCTCACACATAATAGTCCCCTCTTACAACAGATGATATTTACCTCTCCCACATAATAGTCCCCTCCTACAACAGATGATATTAACCTCTTCCACATAATAGTCCCCTCTTATAACAGATGATATTAACCTCTCCCACATAATAGTCCCCTCTTACAACAGATGAGATTTACCTCTCCCACATAATAGTCACCTCTTACAACAGATGATATTAACCTCTCCCACATAATAGTCCCCTGTTACAACAGAGGATATTAACCTCTCCCACATAATAGTTCCCTCTTACAACAGATGATATTAACCTCTGCCACATAATAGTCCCCTCTTACAACAGATGATATTAACCTCTCCCGCATAATAGTCCCCTCTTACAACAGATGATATTAACCTCTCCAACATAATAGTCCCCTCATACAACAGAAGATTTTAACCTCTCCCACATAATAGTCCTCTCTTATAACATGATATTAACCTCTCCCACATAATAGTCCCCTCTTACAACAGATGATATTTACCTCTCCCACATAATAGTCCCCTCTTACAACAGATGATATTAACCTCTTCCACATAATAGTCCCCTTTTACAACAGATTAGATTTACCTCTCCCAAATAATAGTCCCCTCTTACAACAGATGATATTAACCTCTCCCACATAATAGTCCCCTCTTACAACAGATGATATTAACCTCTCTCACATAATAGTCCCCTCTTACAACAGTTGATATTTACCTCTCCCACATAATAGTCCCCTCTTATAACAGATGATATTAACCTCTCCCACATAATAGTCCCCTCTTACAACAGATGATATTTACCTCTCCCACATAATAGTCCCCTCTTACAACAGATGATATTAACCTCTTCCACATAATAGTCCCCTCTTACAACAAATGATATTAAACTCTTCCACATAATAGTCCCCTCTTACAACAGATGATATTAACCTCTCCCACATAATAATCCACTCTTACAACAGTTGACATTTATCTCTCCCACATAATAGTCCCCTCTTACAACATGTGATATTAACCTCTCCCACATAATAGTCCCCTCTTACAACAGAAGATATTAACCTCTCCCACATAATAGTTCCCTCTTATAACAGATGATATTAACCTCTCACACATAATAGTCCCCTCTTACACCAGATGATATTTACCTCTCCCACATAATAGTCCCCTCTTACAACAGATGATATTAACCTCTTCCACATAATAGTCCCCTCTTATAACAGATGATATTAACCTCTCCCACATAATAGTCCCCTCTTACAACAGATGAGATTTACCTCTCCCACATAATAGTCACCTCTTACAACAGATGATATTAACCTCTCCCACATAATAGTCCCCTCTTATAACATGATATTAACCTCTCCCACCTAATAGTCCCCTCTTACAACAGATGATATTTACCTCTCCCACATAATAGTCCCCTCTTACAACAGATGATATTAACCTCTTCCACATAATAGTCCCCTTTTACAACAGATTAGATTTACCTCTCCCAAATAATAGTCCCCTCTTACAACAGATGATATTAACCTCTCCCACATAATAGTCCCCTCTTATAGCAGATGATATTAACCTCTCCAACATAATAGTCCCCTCCTACAACAGATGAGATTAACCTCTGCCACATAATAGTCCCCTCTTACAACAGATGATATTAACCTCTCCCACATAATAGTCCCCTGTTACAACAGATGATATTAACCTCTGCCACATAATAGTCCCCTCTTATAACAGATAATATTAACCTCTCCCACATAATAGTCCCCTCTTACAACAGATGCTATTAACCTCTGCCACATAATAGTCCCCTCTTACAACAGATGATATTAACCTCTCCCACATAATAGTCCCCTCTTACAACAGATGATATTAACCTCTCCCACATATAGTCCCCTCTTACAACAGATGATATTAACCTCTGCCACATAATAGCCCCCTCTTACAACAGATGATATCAATTTATCCCACATAATAGTCCCCTCTTACAACAGATGATATTAACCTCTCCCACATAATAGTCCTCTCTTACAACAGATGATATTATCCTCTCCCACATAATAGTCCCCTCTTACAACAGATGATATTAACCTCTCCCACATAATACCCCCTCTTACAACAGATGATATTAACTTCTCCCACATAATAGTCCCATCTTACAACAGATGATATTAACCTCTCCCACATAATAGTCCCCTCTTACAATGGATGATATTAACCTCTCCCACATAATATTCCCTCTTAAAACATGATATTAACTTCTCCCACATAATAGTCCCCTCTTATAGCATATGATATTAACCTCTCAAATAATAGTCCCCTCTTACAACAGATGATATTTACCTCTCCCACATAATAGTCCCCTCTTACAACAGATGGTATTTAACTCTCACATATAATAGTCCCCTCTTACAACAGATGATATTAACCTCTTCCACATAATAGTCCCCTCTTACAACAGATGATATTCACCTCTCTCACATAATAGTCCTCTCTTACAACAGATGATATTAACCTCTCCCACATAATAGTCCCCTCTTACAACAGATGATATTAACCTCTCTCACATAATAGTCCCCTCTTACAACAGTTGATATT
Source organism: Bathymodiolus brooksi (assembly GCA_963680875.1). Classification (NCBI taxonomy): domain Eukaryota; kingdom Metazoa; phylum Mollusca; class Bivalvia; order Mytilida; family Modiolidae; genus Bathymodiolus; species Bathymodiolus brooksi. The sequence goes on along the minus strand of OY804582.1, from coordinate 71,610 downwards.
TACCTCTCCCACATAATAGTTCCCTCTTATTACAGATGATATTAACCTCTCCCACATAATAGTCCCCTCTTACAACAGATGATATTTACCTCTCCCACATAATAGTCCCCTCTTACAACAGATGATATTAACCTCTCCCACATAATAGTCCCCTCTTACAACAGATGATATTAACCTCTGCCACATAATAGCCCTCTTTTACAACAGATGATATCAATTTATCCCACATAATAGTCCCCTCTTACAACAGATGATATTAACCTCTCCCACATAATAGTCCCCTCTTACAACAGATGATATTAACCTCTCCCACATAATAGTCCCCTCTTACAACAGATGATATTAACCTCTCCCACATAATACCCCCTCTTACAACAGATGATATTAACTTCTCCCACATAATAGTCCCATCTTACAACAGATGATATTAACCTCTCCCACATAATAGTCCCCTCTTACAATGGATGATATTAACCTCTCCCACATAATATTCCCTCTTAAAACATGATATTAACCTCTCCCACATAATAGTCCCCTCTTATAGCATATGATATTAACCTCTCAAATAATAGTCCCCTCTTACAACAGATGATATTTACCTCTCCCACATAATAGTCCCCTCTTACAACAGATGGTATTTAACTCTCACATATAATAGTCCCCTCTTACAACAGATGATATTAACCTCTTCCACATAATAGTCCCCTCTTACAACAGATGATATTCACCTCTCTCACATAATAGTCCTCTCTTACAACAGATGATATTAACCTCTCCCACATAATAGTCCCCTCTTACAACAGATGATATTAACCTCTCTCACATAATAGTCCCCTCTTACAACAGTTGATATTTACCTCTCCCACATAATAGTTCCCTCTTATTACAGATGATATTAACCTCTCCCACATAATAGTCCCCTCTTACAACAGATGATATTTACCTCTCCCACATAATAGTCCCCTCTTACAACAGATGATATTAACCTCTTCCACATAATAGTCCCCTCTTACAACAGATGATATTAACCTCTCCCACATAATAGTCCCTCTTACAACAGATGATATTTACCTATCCCACATAATAGTCCCTCCTACAACAGATGATATTAACCTCTCCTACATAATAGTCCCTCTTACAACATGATATTAACCTCTCCCACATAATAGTCCCCTCTTATAACAGATGATATTAACCTCTCACATAATAGTCCCCTCTTACAACAGATGATATTTACCTCTCCCACATAATAGTCCCCTCTTACAACAGAGGGTATTTAACTCTCCCATATAATAGTCCCCTCTTACAACAGATGATATTAACCTCTCCCACATAATAGTCCCCTCTTACAACAGATGATATTTACCTCTCCCACATAATAGTCCCCTCTTACAACAGATGATATTAACCTCTTCCACATAATAGTCCCCTCTTACAACAGATGATATTAACCTCTCCCACATAATAGTCCCTCTTACAACAGATGATATTTACCTCTCCCACATAATAGTCCCTCCTACAACAGATGATATTAACCTCTCCCACATAATAGTCCCCCCTTACAACAGATGATATTAACCTCTCCCACATAATAGTCCCCTCTTACAACAAATGATATTAACTTCTCCAACATAATAGTCCCATCTTACAACAGATGATATTAACCTCTCCCACATAATAGTCCCCTCTTACAACAGATGATATTTACCTCTCCCACATAATAATCCCCTCTTACAACAGATGATATTAACCTCTTCCACATAATAGTCCCCTCTTACAACAGATGATATTAACCTCTCCCACATAAAAATCCACTCTTACAACAGTTGACATTTATCTCTCCCACATAATAGTCACCTCTTACAACAGATGATATTAACCTCTCTCACATAATAGTCCCCTCTTACAACAGAAGATATTAACCTCTCCCACATAATAGTTCCCTCTTATAACAGATGATATTAACCTCTCACACATAATAGTCCCCTCTTACAACAGATGATATTTACCTCTCCCACATAATAGTTCCCTCTTACAACAGATGATATTAACCTCTTCCACATAATAGTCCCCTCTTATAACAGATGATATTAACCTCTCCCACATAATAGTCCCCTCTTACAACAGATGAGATTTACCTCTCCCACATAATAGTCACCTCTTACAACAGATGATATTAACCTCTCCCACATAATAGTCCCCTGTTGCAACAGAGGATATTAACCTCTCCCACATAATAGTTCCCTCTTACAACAGAAGATATTAACCTCTGCCACATAATAGTCCCCTCTTACAACAGATGATATTAACCTCTCCCACATAATAGTCCCCTCTTACAACAGATGATATTAACCTCTCCCACATAATATTCCCCTCTTGCAACAGATGATATTAACCTCTCCAACATAATAGTCCCCTCTTACAACAGATGATATTAATCTCTCCCACATAATAGTCCCCTCTTACAACAGATGATATTAACCTCTCCCACATAATAGTCCCCTCATACAACAGAAGATTTTAACCTCTCCCACATAATAGTCCTCTCTTATAACATGATATTAACCTCTCCCACATAATAGTCCCCTCTTACAACAGATGATATTTACCTCTCCCACACAATAGTTCCCTCTTACAACAGATGATATTAACCTCTTCCACATAATAGTCCCCTCTTACAACAGATGAGATTTACCTCTCCCAAATAATAGTCCCCTCTTACAACAGATGATATTAACCTCTCCCACATAATAGTCCCCTCTTATAACAGATGATATTAACCTCTCCCACATAATAGTCCCCTCCTACAACAGATGAGATTAACCTCTGCCACATAATAGTCCCCTCTTACAACATGATATTAACCTCTCCCACATAATAGTCCCCTCTTACAACAGATGATATTAACCTCTCCCACATAATAGTCCCCTGTTACAACAGATGATATTAACCTCTGCCACATAATAGTCCCCTCTTACAACAGATAATATTAACCTCTCCCACATAATAGTCCCCTCTTACAACAGATGCTATTAACCTCTGCCACATAATAGTCCCCTCTTACAACAGATGATATTAACCTCTCCCACATAATAGTCCCCTCTTACAACAGATGATATTAACCTCTCCCACATAATAGTCCCCTCTTACAACAGATGATATTAACCTCTCCCACATAATAGCCCCCTCTTACAACAGATGATATCAATTTATCCCACATAATAGTCCCCTATTACAACAGATGATATTAACCTCTCCCACATAATAGTCCCCTCTTACAACAGATGATATTAACCTCTCCCACATAATAGTCCCCTCTTACAACAGATGATATTAACCTCTCCCACATAATACCCCCTCTTACAACAGATGATATTAACTTCTCCCACATTATAGTCCCATCTTACAACAGATGATATTAACCTCTCCCACATAATAGTCCCCTCTTACAATGGATGATATTAACCTCTCCCACATAATATTCCCTCTTAAAACATGATATTAACCTCTCCCACATAATAGTCCCCTCTTATAACATATGATATTAACCTCTCATATAAAAGTCCCCTCTTACAACAGATGATATTTACCTCTCCCACATAATAGTCCCCTCTTACAACAGATGGTATTTAACTCTCACATATAATAGTCCCCTCTTACAACAGATGATATTAACCTCTTCCACATAATAGTCCCCTCTTACAACAGATGATATTCACCTCTCTCACATAATAGTCTTCTCTTACAACAGATGATATTAACCTCTCCCACATAATAGTCCCCTCTTACAACAGATGATATTAACCTCTCTCACATAATAGTCCCCTCTTACAACAGTTGATATTTACCTCTCCCACATAATAGTCCCCTCTTATAACAGATGATATTAACCTCTCCAACATAATAGTCCCCTCTTACAACAGATGATATTTACCTCTCCCACATAATAGTCCCCTCTTACAACAGATGATATTAACCTCTTCCACATAATAGTCCCCTCTTACAACAGATGATATTAACCTCTCCCACATAATAGTCCCTCTTACAACAGATGATATTTACCTCTCCCACATAATAGTCCCTCCTACAACAGATGATATTAACCTCTCCTACATAATAGTCCCTCTTACAACATGATATTAACCTCTCCCACATAATAGTCCCCTCTTATAACAGATGATATTAACCTCTCACATAATAGTCCCCTCTTACAACAGATGATATTTACCTCTCCCACATAATAGTCCCCTCTTACAACAGAGGGTATTTAACTCTCCCATATAATAGTCCCCTCTTACAACAGATGATATTAACCTCTCCCACATAATAGTCCCCTCTTACAACAGATGATATTTACCTCTCCCACATAATAGTCCCCTCTTACAACAGATGATATTAACCTCTTCCACATAATAGTCCCCTCTTACAACAGATGATATTAACCTCTCCCACATAATAGTCCCTCTTACAACAGATGATATTTACCTCTCCCACATAATAGTCCCTCCTACAACAGATGATATTAACCTCTCCCACATAATAGTCCCAACTTACAACAGATGATATTAACCTCTCCCACATAATAGTCCCCTCTTACAACAAATGATATTAACTTCTCCAACATAATAGTCCCATCTTACAACAGATGATATTAACCTCTCCCACATAATAGTCCCCTCTTACAATGGATGATATTAACCTCTCCCACATAATAGTCCCTCTTACAACATGATATTAACCTCTCCCACATAATAGTCCCCTCTTATAACAGATGATATTAACCTCTCCCACATAATAGTCCCCTCTTACAACAGATGATATTTACCTCTCCCACATAATAGTCCCCTCTTACAACAGATGATATTAACCTCTTCCACATAATAGTCCCCTCTTACAACAGATGATATTAACCTCTCCCCCATAATAGTCCCTCTTACAACAGATGATATTTACCTCTCCCACATAATAGTCCCTCCTACAACAGATGATATTAACCTCTCCTACATAATAGTCCCTCTTACAACATGATATTAACCTCTCACACATAATAGTCCCCTCTTATAACAGATGATATTAACCTCTCACATAATAGTCCCCTCTTACAACAGATGATATTTACCTCTCCCACATAATAGTCCCCTCTTACAACAGATGGTATTTAACTCTCCCATATAATAGTCCCCTCTTACAACAGATGATATTAACCTCTTCCACATAATAGTCCCCTCTTACAACAGATGATATTCACCTCTCTCACATAATAGTCCTCTCTTACAACAGATGATATTAACCTCTCCCACATAATAGTCCCCTGTTACAACAGATGATATTAACCTCTCTCACATAATAGTCCCCTCTTACAACAGTTGATATTTACCTCTCCCACATAATAGTCCCCTCTTATAACAGATGATATTAACCTCTCCCACATAATAGTCCCCTCTTACAACAGATGATATTTACCTCTCCCACATAATAGTCCCCTCTTACAACAGATGATATTAACCTCTTCCACATAATAGTCCCCTCTTACAACAGATGATATTAACCTCTCCCACATAATAGTCCCTCTTACAACAGATGATATTTACTTTTCCCCCATAATAGTCCCTCCTACAACAGATGATATTAACCTCTCCCACATAATAGTCCCCCTTACAACAAATGATATTAACCTCTCCCACATAATAGTCCCCTCTTACAACAAATGATATTAAACTCTTCCACATAATAGTCCCCTCTTACAACAGATGATATTAACCTCTCCCACATAATAATCCACTCTTAAAACAGATGACATTTATCTCTCCCACATAATAGTCCCCTCTTACAACAGATGATATTAACTTCTCCCACATAATAGTCCCCTCTTATAACAGATGATATTAACCTCTCACATATAGTAGTCCCCTCTTACAACAGATGATATTTATCTCTCCCACATAATAGTCCTCTCTTACAACAGATGATATTAACCTCTCCCACATAATAGTCCTCTCTTATAACAGATGATATTAACCTCTCAAACATAGTAGTCCCCTCTTACAACAGATGATATTTACCTCTCCAACATATTAGTCCCCTCTTACAACAGATGATATTAACCTCTTCCACATAATAGTCCCCTCTTATAACAGATGATATTAACCTCTCCCACATAATAGTCCCATCTTACAACAGATGAGATTTACCTCTCCCACATAATAGTCCCATCTTACAACAGATGATATTAACCTCTCCCACATAATAGTCCCCTGTTACAACAGAGGATATTAACCTCTCCCACATAATAGTTCCCTCTTACAACAGATGATATTAACCTCTGCCACATAATAGTCCCCTCTTACAACAGATGATATTAACCTCTCCCACATAATAGTCCCCTCTTACAACAGATGATATTAAACTCTTCCACATAATAGCCCCCTCTTACAACAGATGATATTAACCTCTGCCACATAATAGTCCCCTCTTATAACAGATGATATTAACCTCTCCCACATACTAGTCCCCTCTTAAACAGATGATGTTAGCCTCTCCCACATAATAGTCCCCTCTTACAACAGATGATATTAACCTCTTCCACATAATAGTCCCATCTTACAACAGATGATATTAACCTCTCCCACATAATAGTCCACTCTTACAACAGATGATATTAACCTCTCCCACATAATAGTCCTCTCTTACAACAGATGATATTAACCTCTCCCACATAATAGTCCCCTCTAACAACAGATGATATTAACCTCTCCCACATAATAGTCCCCTCTTACAACAGATGATATTAACCTCTCCCAAATAATAATCCACTCTTACAACAGATGACATTTATCTCTCCCACATAATAGTCCCCTCTTACAACAGATGATATTAACCTCTCCCAAATAATAGTCCCCTCTTACAACAGAAGATATTAACCTCTCCCACATAATAGTCCCCTCTTATAACAGATGATATTAACCTCTCCCACATAATAGTCCCCTCTTACAACAGATGATATTTACCTCTCCCACATAATAGTCCCCTCTTACAACAGATGATATTAACCTCTTCTGCATAATAGTCCCCTCTTATAACAGATGATATTAACCTCTCCCACATAATAGTCCTCTCTTACAACAGATGAGATTTACCTCTCCCATATAATAGTCCCCTCTTACAACAGATGATATTAACCTCTCCCACATAATAGTCCCCTGTTACAACAGAGGATATTAACCTCTCCCACATAATAGTCCCCTCTTACAACAGATGATATTAACCTCTTCCACATAATAGTCCCTTCTTACAACAGATGATATTAACCTCTCCCACATAATAGTCCACTCTTACAACAGATGATATTAACCTCTCCCACATAATAGTCCCCTCTTACAACAGATGATATTAACCTCTCCCACATAATAGTCCCCTCTTACAACAGATGATATTAACCTCTCCCACATAATAGTCCCCTCTTAAAACAGATGATATTAAACTCTTCCACATAATAGTCCCCTCTTACAACAGATGATATTAACCTCTCCCACATAATAGTCCCCTTTTACAACAGATGATATTAAACTCTTCCACATAATAGTCCCCTCTTACAACAGATGATATTAACCTCTGCCACATAATAGTCCCCTCTTATAACAGATGATATTAACCTCTCCCACATAATAGTCCCCTCTTAAACAGATGATGTTAACCTCTCCCACATAATAGTCCCCTCTTACAACAGATGATATTAACCTCTTCCACATAATAGTCCCCTCTTACAACTGATAATATTAACCTCTCCCACATAATAGTCCACTCTTACAACAGATGATATTAACCTCTTCCACATAATAGTTCCCTCTTACAACAGATGATATTAACCTCTCCCACATAATAGTCCCCTCTTACAACAGATGATATTAACCTCTCCCACATAATAGTCCCCTCTTACAACAGATGATATTAAACTCTTCCACATAATAGTCCCCTCTTACAACAGATGATATTAACCTCTCCCACATAATAATCCACTCTTACAACAGATGACATTTATCTCTCCCACATAATAGTCCCCTCTTACAACAGATGATATTAACCTCTCCCACATAATAGTCCCCTCTTACAACAGAAGATATTAACCTCTCCCACATAATAGTCCCCTCTTATAACAGATGATATTAACCTCTCCCACATAATAGTCCCCTCTTACAACAGATGATATTTACCTCTCCCCCATAATAGTCCCCTCTTACAACAGATGATATTAACCTCTTCTGCATAATAGTCCCCTCTTATAACAGATGATATTAACCTCTCCCACACAATAGTCCCCTCTTACAACAGATGAGATTTACCTCTCCCACATAATAGTCCCCTCTTACAACAGATGATATTAACCTCTCCCACATAATAGTACACTGTTACAACAGAGGATATTAACCTCTCCCACATAATAGTCCCCTCTTACAACAGATGATATTAACCTCTTCCACATAATAGTTCCCTCTTACAACAGATGATATTAACCTCTCCCACATAATAGTCCACTCTTACAACAGATGATATTAACCTCTCCCACATAATAGTCCCCTCTTACAACAGATGATATTAACCTCTCCTACATAATAGTCCCCTCTTACAACAGATGATATTAACCTCTCCCACATAATAGTCCCCTCTTACAACAGATGATATTAAACTCTTCCACATAATAGTCCCCTCTTACAACAGATGATATTAACCTCTCCCACATAATAATCCACTCTTACAACAGATGACATTTATCTCTCCCACATAATAGTCCACTCTTACAACAGATGATATTAACCTCTCCCAATTAATAGTCCCCTCTTACAACAGAAGATATTAACCTCTCCCACATAATAGTCCCCTCTTATAACAGATGATATTAACCTCTCCCACATAATAGTCCCCTCTTACAACAGATGATATTTACCTCTCCCACATAATAGTCCCCTCTTACAACAGATGATATTAACCTCTTCCTCATAATAGTCCCCTCTTATAACAGATGATATTAACCTCTCCCACATAATTGTCCCCTCTTACAACAGATGAGATTTATTTCTCCCACATAATAGTCCCCTCTTACAACAGATGATATTAACCTCTCCCACATAATAGTCCCCTGTTACAACAGAGGATATTAACCTCTCCCACATAATAGTCCCCTCTTACAACAGATGATATTAACCTCTTCCATATAATAGCCCCCTCTTACAGCAGATGATATTAACCTCTCCCACATAATAGTCCCCTCTTACAACAGATGATATTAACCTCTCCAACATAATAGTCCCCTCTTACAACAGATGATATTAACCTCTCCCACATAATAGTCCCTTCTTACAACAGATGATATTAAACTCTTCCACATAATAGTCCCCTCTTACAAGATGATATTAACCTCTCCCACATAATAATCCACTCTTACAACAGATGACATTTATCTCTCCCACATAATAGTCCCCTCTTACAACAGAAGATATTAACCTCTCCCACATAATAGTCCCCTCTTATAACAGATGATATTAACCTCTCCCACATAATAGTCCCCTCTTACAACAGATGATATTTACCTCTCCCACATAATAGTCCCCTCTTACAACAGATGATATTAACCTCTTCTGCCTAATAGTCCCTTCTTATAACAGATGATATTAACCTCTCCCACATAATAGTCCCCTCTTACAACAGATGAGATTTACCTCTCCCACATAATAGTCCTCTCTTACAACAGATGAGATTTACCTCTCCCACATAATAGTCCCCTCTTACAACAGATGATATTAACCTCTCCCACATAATAGACCCCTGTTACAACAGAGGATATTAACCTCTCCCACATAATAGTCCCCTCTTACAACAGATGATATTAACCTCTTCCACATAATAGTCCCCTCTTACAACAGATGATATTAACCTCTCCCACATAATATTCCACATTTACAACAGATGATATTAACCTCTCCCACATAATAGTCCCCTCTGACAACAGATGATATTAACCTCTCCCACATAATAGTCCCCTCTTACAACAGATGATATTAACCTCTCCCACATAATAGTCCCCTTTTACAACAGATGATATTAAACTCTTCCACATAATAGTCCCCTCTTACAACAGATGATATTAACCTCTGCCACATAATAGTCCCCTCTTATAACAGATGATATTAACCTCTCCCACATAATAGTCCCCTCTTAAACAGATGATGTTAACCTCTCCCACATAATAGTCCCCTCTTACAACAGATGATATTAACCTCTTCCACATAATAGTCCCCTCTTACAACTGATGATATTAACCTCTCCCACATAATAGTCCACTCTTACAACAGATGATATTAACCTCTTCCACATAATAGTTCCCTCTTACAACAGATGATATTAACCTCTCCCACATAATAGTCCCCTCTTACAACAGATGATATTAACCTCTCCCACATAATAGTCCCCTCTTACAACAGATGATATTAAACTCTTCCACATAATAGTCCCCTCTTACAACAGATGATATTAACCTCTCCCACATAATAATCCACTCTTACAACAGATGACATTTATCTCTCCCACATAATAGTCCCCTCTTACAACAGATGATATTAACCTCTCCCACATAATAGTCCCCTCTTACAACAGAAGATATTAACCTCTCCCACATAATAGTCCCCTCTTATAACAGATGATATTAACCTCTCCCACATAATAGTCCCCTCTTACAACAGATGATATTTACCTCTCCCACATAATAGTCCCCTCTTACAACAGATGATATTAACCTCTTCTGCATAATAGTCCCCTCTTATAACAGATGATATTAACCTCTCCCACATAATAGTCCCCTCTTACAACAGATGAGATTTACCTCTCCCACATAATAGTCCCCTCTTACAACAGATGATATTAACCTCTCCCACATAATAGTACACTGTTACAACAGAGGATATTAACCTCTCCCACATAATAGTCCCCTCTTACAACAGATGATATTAACCTCTTCCACATAATAGTCCCCTCTTACAACAGATGATATTAACCTCTCCCACATAATAGTCCACTCTTACAACAGATGATATTAACCTCTCCCACATAATAGTCCCCTCTTACAACAGATGATATTAACCTCTCCCACATAATAGTCCCCTCTTACAACAGATGATATTAACCTCTCCCACATAATAGTCCCCTCTTACAACAGATGATATTAAACTCTTCCACATAATAGTCCCCTCTTACAACAGATGATATTAACCTCTCCCACATAATAATCCACTCTTACAACAGATGACATTTATCTCTCCCACATAATAGTCCCCTCTTACAACAGAAGATATTAACCTCACCCACATAACAGTCCCCTCTTATAACAGATGATATTAACCTCTCCCACATAATAGTCCCCTGTTACAACAGAGGATATTAACCTCTCCCACATAATAGTCCCCTCTTACAACAGATGATATTAACCTCTCCCACATAATATTCCACATTTACAACAGATGATATTAACCTCTCCCACATAATAGTCCCCTCTGACAACAGATGATATTAACCTCTCCCACATAATAGTCCCCTCTTACAACAGATGATATTAACCTCTCCCACATAATAGTCCCCTTTTACAACAGATGATATTAAACTCTTCCACATAATAGTCCCCTCTTACAACAGATGATATTAACCTCTGCCACATAATAGTCCCCTCTTATAACAGATGATATTAACCTCTCTCACATAATAGTCCCCTCTTAAACAGATGATGTTAACCTCTCCCACATAATAGTCCCCTCTTACAACAGATGATATTAACCTCTTCCACATAATAGTCCCCTCTTACAACTGATGATATTAACCTCTCCCACATAATAGTCCACTCTTACAACAGATGATATTAACCTCTTCCACATAATAGTTCCCTCTTACAACAGATGATATTAACCTCTCCCACATAATAGTCCCCTCTTACAACAGATGATATTAACCTCTCCCACATAATAGTCCCCTCTTACAACAGATGATGTTAACCTCTCCCACATAATAGTCCCCTCTTACAACAGAAGATATTAACCTCTCCCACATAATAGTCCCCTCTTATAACAGATGATATTAACCTCTCCCACATAATAGTCCCCTCTTACAACAGATGATATTTACCTCTCCCACATAATAGTCCCCTCTTACAACAGATGATATTAACCTCTTCTGCATAATAGTCCCCTCTTATAACAGATGATATTAACCTCTCCCACATAATAGTCCCCTCTTACAACAGATGAGATTTACCTCTCCCACATAATAGTCCCCTCTTACAACAGATGATATTAACCTCTCCCACATAATAGTACACTGTTACAACAGAGGATATTAACCTCTCCCACATAATAGTCCCCTCTTACAACAGATGATATTAACCTCTTCCACATAATAGTCCCCTCTTACAACAGATGATATTAACCTCTCCCACATAATAGTCCACTCTTACAACAGATGATATTAACCTCTCCCACATAATAGTCCCCTCTTACAACAGATGATATTAACCTCTCCCACATAATAGTCCCCTCTTACAACAGATGATATTAACCTCTCCCACATAATAGTCCCCTCTTACAACAGATGATATTAAACTCTTCCACATAATAGTCCCCTCTTACAACAGATGATATTAACCTCTCCCACATAATAATCCACTCTTACAACAGATGACATTTATCTCTCCCACATAATAGTCCCCTCTTACAACAGATGATATTAACCTCTCCCAATTAATAGTCCCCTCTTACAACAGAAGATATTAACCTCACCCACATAATAGTCCCCTCTTATAACAGATGATATTAACCTCTCCCACATAATAGTCCCCTCTTACAACAGATGATATTTACCTCTCCCACATAATAGTCCCCTCTTACAACAGATGATATTAACCTCTTCCTCATAATAGTCCCCTCTTATAACAGATGATATTAACCTCTCCCACATAATAGTCCCCTCTTACAACAGATGAGATTTATTTCTCCCACATAATAGTCCCCTCTTACAACAGATGATATTAACCTCTCCCACATAATAGTCCCCTGCTACAACAGAGGATATTAACCTCTCCCACATAATAGTCCCCTCTTACAACAGATGATATTAACCTCTTCCACATAATAGCCCCCTCTTACAGCAGATGATATTAACCTCTCCCACATAATAGTCCCCTCTTACAACAGATGATATTAACCTCTCCCACATAATAGTCCCCTCTTACAACAGATGATATTAACCTCTCCCACATAATAGTCCCCTCTTACAACAGATGATATTAAACTCTTCCACATAATAGTCCCCTCTTACAACAGATGATATTAACCTCTCCCACATAATAATCCACTCTTACAACAGATGACATTTATCTCTCCCACATAATAGTCCCCTCTTACAACAGAAGATATTAACCTCTCCCACATAATAGTCCCCTCTTATAACAGATGATATTAACCTCTCCCACATAATAGTCCCCTCTTACAACAGATGATATTTACCTCTCCCACATAATAGTCCCCTCTTACAACAGATGATATTAACCTCTTCTGCCTAATAGTCCCCTCTTATAACAGATGATATTAACCTCTCCCACATAATAATCCCCTCTTACAACAGATGAGATTTACCTCTCCCACATAATAGTCCTCTCTTACAACAGATGAGATTTACCTCTCCCACATAATAGTCCCCTCTTACAACAGATGATATTAACCTCTCCCACATAATAGTCCCCTGTTACAACAGAGGATATTAACCTCTCCCACATAATAGTCCCCTCTTACAACAGATGATATTAACATCTTCCACATAATAGTCCCCTCTTACAACAGATGATATTAACCTCTCCCACATAATATTCCACATTTACAACAGATGATATTAACCTCTCCCACATAATAGTCCCCTCTTACAACAGATGATATTAAACTCTTCCACATAATAGTCCCCTCTTACAACAGATGATATTAACCTCTCCCACATAATAGTCCCCTCTTACAACAGATGATATTAAACTCTTCCACATAATAGTCCCCTCTTACAACAGATGATATTAACCTCTGCTGCATAATAGTCCCCTCTTATAACAGATGATATTAAACTCTTCCACATAATAGTCCCCTCTTACAACAGATGATATTAACCTCTCCCACATAATAGTCCCCTCTTACAACAGATGATATTAAACTCTTCCACATAATAGTCCCCTCTTACAACAGATGATATTAACCTCTGCCACATAATAGTCCCCTCTTATAACAGATGATATTAACCTTTCCCACATAATAGTCCCCTCTTACAACAGATGTTATTAAACTCTTCCACATAATAGTCCCCTCTTACAACAGATGATATTAAACTCTTCCACATAATAGTCCCCTCTTACAACAGATGATATTAACCTCTCCCACATAATAGTCCCCTCTTACAACAGATGATATTAAACTCTTCCACATAATAGTCCCCTCTTACAACAGATGATATTAACCTCTCCCACATAATAGTCCCCTCTTACAACAGATGATATTAACCTCTCCCAATTAATAGTCCCCTCTTACAACAGAAGATATTAACCTCTCCCACATAATAGTCCCCTCTTATAACAGATGATATTAACCTCTCCCACATAATAGTCCCCTCTTACAACAGATGATATTTACCTCTCCCACATAATAGTCCCCTCTTACAACAGATGATATTAACCTCTTCCTCATAATAGTCCCCTCTTATAACAGATGATATTAACCTCTCCCACATAATAGTCCCCTCTTACAACAGATGAGATTTATTTCTCCCACATAATAGTCCCCTCTTACAACAGATGATATTAACCTCTCCCACATAATAGTCCCCTGTTACAACAGAGGATATTAACCTCTCCCACATAATAGTCCCCTCTTACAACAGATGATATTAACCTCTTCCAGATAATAGCCCCCTCTTACAGCAGATGATATTAACCTCTCCCACATAATAGTCCCCTCTTACAACAGATGATATTAACCTCTTCCACATAATAGTCCCCTCTTACAACAGATGATATTAACCTCTCCCACATAATAATCCACTCTTACAACAGATGACATTTATCTCTCCCACATAATAGTCCCCTCTTACAACAGAAGATATTAACCTCTCCCACATAATATTCCCCTCTTATAACAGATGATATTAACCTCTCCCACATAATAGTCCCCTCTTACAACAGATGATATTAACCTCTCCCACATAATATTCCACATTTACAACAGATGATATTAACCTCTCCCACATAATAGTCCCCTCTTACAACAGATGATATTAAACTCTTCCACATAATAGTCCCCTCTTACAACAGATGATATTAACCTCTCCCACATAATAGTCCCCTCTTACAACAGATGATATTAAACTCTTCCACATAATAGTCCCCTCTTACAACAGATGATATTAACCTCTGCTGCATAATAGTCCCCTCTTATAACAGATGATATTAAACTCTTCCACATAATAGTCCCCTCTTACAACAGATGATATTAACCTCTCCCACATAATAGTCCCCTCTTACAACAGATGATATTAAACTCTTCCACATAATAGTCCCCTCTTACAACAGATGATATTAACCTCTGCCACATAATAGTCCCCTCTTATAACAGATGATATTAACCTTTCCCACATAATAGTCCCCTCTTACAACAGATGTTATTAAACTCTTCCACATAATAGTCCCCTCTTACAACAGATGATATTAAACTCTTCCACATAATAGTCCCCTCTTACAACAGATGATATTAACCTCTCCCACATAATAGTCCCCTCTTACAACAGATGATATTAAACTCTTCCACATAATAGTCCCCTCTTACAACAGATGATATTAACCTCTCCCACATAATAGTCCCCTCTTACAACAGATGATATTAACCTCTCCCAATTAATAGTCCCCTCTTACAACAGAAGATATTAACCTCTCCCACATAATAGTCCCCTCTTATAACAGATGATATTAACCTCTCCCACATAATAGTCCCCTCTTACAACAGATGATATTTACCTCTCCCACATAATAGTCCCCTCTTACAACAGATGATATTAACCTCTTCCTCATAATAGTCCCCTCTTATAACAGATGATATTAACCTCTCCCACATAATAGTCCCCTCTTACAACAGATGAGATTTATTTCTCCCACATAATAGTCCCCTCTTACAACAGATGATATTAACCTCTCCCACATAATAGTCCCCTGTTACAACAGAGGATATTAACCTCTCCCACATAATAGTCCCCTCTTACAACAGATGATATTAACCTCTTCCAGATAATAGCCCCCTCTTACAGCAGATGATATTAACCTCTCCCACATAATAGTCCCCTCTTACAACAGATGATATTAACCTCTCCCACATAATAGTCCCCTCTTACAACAGATGATATTAACCTCTCCCACATAATAGTCCCCTCTTACAACAGATGATATTAAACTCTTCCACATAATAGTCCCCTCTTACAACAGATGATATTAACCTCTCCCACATAATAATCCACTCTTACAACAGATGACATTTATCTCTCCCACATAATAGTCCCCTCTTACAACAGAAGATATTAACCTCTCCCACATAATATTCCCCTCTTATAACAGATGATATTAACCTCTCCCACATAATAGTCCCCTCTTACAACAGATGATATTTACCTCTCCCACATAATAGTCCCCTCTTACAACAGATGATATTAACCTCTTCTGCCTAATAGTCCCCTCTTATAACAGATGATATTAACCTCTGCCACATAATAGTCCCCTCTTACAACAGATGAGATTTACCTCTCCCACATAATAGTCCTCTCTTACAACAGATGAGATTTACCTCTCGCACATAATAGTCCCCTCTTACAACAGATGATATTAACCTCTCCCACATAATAGTCCCCTCTTACAACAGAGGATATTAACCTCTCCCACATAATAGTCCCCTCTTACAACAGATGATATTAACCTCTTCCACATAATAGTCCACTCTTACAACAGATGATATTAACCTCTCCCACATAATATTCCACATTTACAACAGATGATATTAACCTCTCCCACATAATAGTCCCCTCTTACAACAGATGATATTAAACTCTTCCACATAATAGTCCCCTCTTACAACAGATGATATTAACCTCTCCCACATAATAGTCCCCTCTTACAACAGATGATATTAAACTCTTCCACATAATAGTCCCCTCTTACAACAGATGATATTAACCTCTGCCACATAATAGTCCCCTCTTATAACAGATGATATTAACCTTTCCCACATAATAGTCCCCTCTTAAACAGATGATGTTAACCTCTCCCACATAATAGTCCCCGCTTACAACAGATGATATTAACCTCTTCCACATAATAGTCCCCTCTTACAACAGATGATATTAACCTCTCCCACATAATAGTCCACTCATACAACAGATGATATTAACCTCTCCCACATAATAGTCCCCTCTTACAACAGAGGATATTAACCTCTCCCACATAATAGTCCCCTCTTACAACAGATGATATTAACCTCTTCCACATAATAGTCCCCTCTTACAACAGATGATATTAACCTCTCCCACATAATATTCCACATTTACAACAGATGATATTAACCTCTCCCACATAATAGTCCCCTCTTACAACAGATGATATTAAACTCTTCCACATAATAGTCCCCTCTTACAACAGATGATATTAACCTCTCCCACATAATAGTCCCCTCTTACAACAGATGATATTAAACTCTTCCACATAATAGTCCCCTCTTACAACAGATGATATTAACCTCTGCCACATAATAGTCCCCTCTTATAACAGATGATATTAACCTTTCCCACATAATAGTCCCCTCTTAAACAGATGATGTTAACTTCTCCCACATAATAGTCCCCGCTTACAACAGATGATATTAACCTCTTCCACATAATAGTCCCCTCTTACAACAGATGATATTAACCTCTCCCACATAATAGTCCACTCATACAACAGATGATATTAACCTCTTCCTCATAATAGCCCCCTCTTACAACAGATGATATTAACCTCTCTCACATAATAGTCCCCTCTTACAACATATGATATTAACCTCTCCCACATAATAGTCCCCTCTTACAACAGATGATATTAACCTCTCCCACATAATATTCCACATTTACAACAGATGATATTAACCTCTCCCACATAATAGTCCCCTCTTACAACAGATGATATTAAACTCTTCCACATAATAGTCCCCTCTTACAACAGATGATATTAACCTCTCCCACATAATAGTCCCCTCTTACAACAGATGATATTAAACTCTTCCACATAATAGTCCCCTCTTACAACAGATGATATTAACCTCTGCCACATAATAGTCCCCTCTTATAACAGATGATATTAACCTTTCCCACATAATAGTCCCCTCTTAAACAGATGATGTTAACCTCTCCCACATAATAGTCCCCGCTTACAACAGATGATATTAACCTCTTCCACATAATAGTCCCCTCTTACAACAGATGATATTAACCTCTCCCACATAATAGTCCACTCATACAACAGATGATATTAACCTCTCCCACATAATAGTCCCCTCTTACAACAGATGATATTAACCTCTTCCTCATAATAGCCCCCTCTTACAACAGATGATATTAACCTCTCTCACATAATAGTCCCCTCTTACAACAGATGATATTAACCTCTCCCACATAATAGTCCCCTCTTACAACAGATGATATTAACCTCTCCCACATAATAGTCCCCTCTTACAACAGATGATATTAAACTCTTCCACATAATAGTCCCCGCTTACAACAGATGATATTAACCTCTTCCACATAATAGTCCCCTCTTACAACAGATGATATTAACCTCTCCCACATAATAGTCCACTCATACAACAGATGATATTAACCTCTCCCACATAATAGTCCCCTCTTACAACAGATGATATTAACCTCTCCCACATAATAGTCCCCTCTTACAACAGATGATATTAACCTCTTCCACATAATAGTCCCCTCTTACAACAGATGATATTAACCTCTCCCACATAATATTCCACATTTACAACAGATGATATTAACCTCTCCCACATAATAGTCCCCTCTTACAACAGATGATATTAAACTCTTCCACATAATAGTCCCCTCTTACAACAGATGATATTAACCTCTCCCACATAATAGTCCCCTCTTACAACAGATGATATTAAACTCTTCCACATAATAGTCCCCTCTTACAACAGATGATATTAACCTCTCCCACATAATAGTCCCCTCTTACAACTGATGATATTAAACTCTTCCACATAATAGTCCCCTCTTACAACAGATGATATTAACCTCTGCCACATAATAGTCCCCTCTTATAACAGATGATATTAACCTTTCCCACATAATAGTCCCCTCTTAAACAGATGATGTTAACCTCTCCCACATAATAGTCCCCGCTTACAACAGATGATATTAACCTCTTCCACATAATAGTCCCCTCTTACAACAGATGATATTAAACTCTTCCACATAATAGTCCCCTCTTACAACAGATGATATTAACCTCTCCCACATAATAGTCCCCTCTTACAACAGATGATATTAAACTCTTCCACATAATAGTCCCCTCTTACAACAGATGATATTAACCTCTGCCACATAATAGTCCCCTCTTATAACAGATGATATTAACCTTTCCCACATAATAGTCCCCTCTTAAACAGATGATGTTAACCTCTCCCACATAATAGTCCCCGCTTACAACAGATGATATTAACCTCTTCCACATAATAGTCCCCTCTTACAACAGATGATATTAACCTCTCCCACATAATAGTCCACTCATACAACAGATGATATTAACCTCTCCCACATAATAGTCCCCTCTTACAACAGATGATATTAACCTCTCCCACATAATAGTCCCCTCTTACAACAGATGATATTAACCTCTTCCACATAAAAGTCCCCTCTTACAACAGATGATATTAACCTCTCCCACATAATATTCCACATTTACAACAGATGATATTAACCTCTCCCACATAATAGTCCCCTCTTACAACAGATGATATTAAACTCTTCCACATAATAGTCCCCTCTTACAACAGATGATATTAACCTCTTCCTCATAATAGTCCCCTCTTATAACAGATGATATTAACCTCTCCCACATAATAGTCCCCTCTTACAACAGATGAGATTTATTTCTCCCACATAATAGTCCCCTCTTACAACAGATGATATTAACCTCTCCCACATAATAGTCCCCTCTTACAACAGATGATATTAAACTCTTCCACATAATAGTCCCCTCTTACAACAGATGATATTAACCTCTCCCACATAATAATCCACTCTTACAACAGATGATATTTACCTCTCCCACATAATAGTCCCCTCTTACAACAGATGATATTAACCTCT
The DNA here is from genome assembly GCA_963680875.1 of Bathymodiolus brooksi. Taxonomy (NCBI): domain Eukaryota; kingdom Metazoa; phylum Mollusca; class Bivalvia; order Mytilida; family Modiolidae; genus Bathymodiolus; species Bathymodiolus brooksi. The sequence goes on along the minus strand of OY804582.1, from coordinate 51,150 downwards.
TCTGCCTAATAGTCCCCTCTTATAACAGATGATATTAACCTCTGCCACATAATAGTCCCCTCTTACAACAGATGAGATTTACCTCTCCCACATAATAGTCCTCTCTTACAACAGATGAGATTTACCTCTCCCACATAATAGTCCCCTCTTACAACAGATGATATTAACCTCTCCCACATAATAGTCCCCTCTTACAACAGAGGATATTAACCTCTCCCACATAATAGTCCCCTCTTACAACAGATGATATTAACCTCTTCCACATAATAGTCCACTCTTACAACAGATGATATTAACCTCTCCCACATAATATTCCACATTTACAACAGATGATATTAACCTCTCCCACATAATAGTCCCCTCTTACAACAGATGATATTAAACTCTTCCACATAATAGTCCCCTCTTACAACAGATGATATTAACCTCTCCCACATAATAGTCCCCTCTTACAACAGATGATATTAAACTCTTCCACATAATAGTCCCCTCTTACAACAGATGATATTAACCTCTGCCACATAATAGTCCCCTCTTATAACAGATGATATTAACCTTTCCCACATAATAGTCCCCTCTTAAACAGATGATGTTAACCTCTCCCACATAATAGTCCCCGCTTACAACAGATGATATTAACCTCTTCCACATAATAGTCCCCTCTTACAACAGATGATATTAACCTCTCCCACATAATAGTCCACTCATACAACAGATGATATTAACCTCTCCCACATAATAGTCCCCTCTTACAACAGAGGATATTAACCTCTCCCACATAATAGTCCCCTCTTACAACAGATGATATTAACCTCTTCCACATAATAGTCCCCTCTTACAACAGATGATATTAACCTCTCCCACATAATATTCCACATTTACAACAGATGATATTAACCTCTCCCACATAATAGTCCCCTCTTACAACAGATGATATTAAACTCTTCCACATAATAGTCCCCTCTTACAACAGATGATATTAACCTCTCCCACATAATAGTCCCCTCTTACAACAGATGATATTAAACTCTTCCACATAATAGTCCCCTCTTACAACAGATGATATTAACCTCTGCCACATAATAGTCCCCTCTTATAACAGATGATATTAACCTTTCCCACATAATAGTCCCCTCTTAAACAGATGATGTTAACCTCTCCCACATAATAGTCCCCGCTTACAACAGATGATATTAACCTCTTCCACATAATAGTCCCCTCTTACAACAGATGATATTAACCTCTCCCACATAATAGTCCACTCATACAACAGATGATATTAACCTCTCCCACATAATAGTCCCCTCTTACAACAGATGATATTAACCTCTTCCTCATAATAGCCCCCTCTTACAACAGATGATATTAACCTCTCTCACATAATAGTCCCCTCTTACAACAGATGATATTAACCTCTCCCACATAATAGTCCCCTCTTACAACAGATGATATTAACCTCTCCCACATAATATTCCACATTTACAACAGATGATATTAACCTCTCCCACATAATAGTCCCCTCTTACAACAGATGATATTAAACTCTTCCACATAATAGTCCCCTCTTACAACAGATGATATTAACCTCTCCCACATAATAGTCCCCTCTTACAACAGATGATATTAAACTCTTCCACATAATAGTCCCCTCTTACAACAGATGATATTAACCTCTGCCACATAATAGTCCCCTCTTATAACAGATGATATTAACCTTTCCCACATAATAGTCCCCTCTTAAACAGATGATGTTAACCTCTCCCACATAATAGTCCCCGCTTACAACAGATGATATTAACCTCTTCCACATAATAGTCCCCTCTTACAACAGATGATATTAACCTCTCCCACATAATAGTCCACTCATACAACAGATGATATTAACCTCTCCCACATAATAGTCCCCTCTTACAACAGATGATATTAACCTCTTCCTCATAATAGCCCCCTCTTACAACAGATGATATTAACCTCTCTCACATAATAGTCCCCTCTTACAACAGATGATATTAACCTCTCCCACATAATAGTCCCCTCTTACAACAGATGATATTAACATCTCCCACATAATAGTCCCCTCTTACAACAGATGATATTAAACTCTTCCACATAATAGTCCCCGCTTACAACAGATGATATTAACCTCTTCCACATAATAGTCCCCTCTTACAACAGATGATATTAACCTCTCCCACATAATAGTCCACTCATACAACAGATGATATTAACCTCTCCCACATAATAGTCCCTTCTTACAACAGATGATATTAACCTCTCCCACATAATAGTCCCCTCTTACAACAGATGATATTAACCTCTTCCACATAATAGTCCCCTCTTACAACAGATGATATTAACCTCTCCCACATAATATTCCACATTTACAACAGATGATATTAACCTCTCCCACATAATCGTCCCCTCTTACAACAGATGATATTAAACTCTTCCACATAATAGTCCCCTCTTACAACAGATGATATTAACCTCTCCCACATAATAGTCCCCTCTTACAACAGATGATATTAAACTCTTCCACATAATAGTCCCCTCTTACAACAGATGATATTAACCTCTCCCACATAATAGTCCCCTCTTACAACAGATGATATTAAACTCTTCCACATAATAGTCCCCTCTTACAACAGATGATATTAACCTCTGCTGCATAATAGTCCCCTCTTATAACAGATGATATTAAACTCTTCCACATAATAGTCCCCTCTTACAACAGATGATATTAACCTCTCCCACATAATAGTCCCCTCTTACAACAGATGATATTAAACTCTTCCACATAATAGTCCCCTCTTACAACAGATGATATTAACCTCTGCCACATAATAGTCCCCTCTTATAACAGATGATATTAACCTTTCCCACATAATAGTCCCCTCTTACAACAGATGTTATTAAACTCTTCCACATAATAGTCCCCTCTTACAACAGATGATATTAAACTCTTCCACATAATAGTCCCCTCTTACAACAGATGATATTAACCTCTCCCACATAATAGTCCCCTCTTACAACAGATGATATTAAACTCTTCCACATAATAGTCCCCTCTTACAACAGATGATATTAACCTCTCCCACATAATAGTCCCCTCTTACAACAGATGATATTAACCTCTCCCAATTAATAGTCCCCTCTTACAACAGAAGATATTAACCTCTCCCACATAATAGTCCCCTCTTATAACAGATGATATTAACCTCTCCCACATAATAGTCCCCTCTTACAACAGATGATATTTACCTCTCCCACATAATAGTCCCCTCTTACAACAGATGATATTAACCTCTTCCTCATAATAGTCCCCTCTTATAACAGATGATATTAACCTCTCCCACATAATAGTCCCCTCTTACAACAGATGAGATTTATTTCTCCCACATAATAGTCCCCTCTTACAACAGATGATATTAACCTCTCCCACATAATAGTCCCCTGTTACAACAGAGGATATTAACCTCTCCCACATAATAGTCCCCTCTTACAACAGATGATATTAACCTCTTCCAGATAATAGCCCCCTCTTACAGCAGATGATATTAACCTCTCCCACATAATAGTCCCCTCTTACAACAGATGATATTAACCTCTCCCACATAATAGTCCCCTCTTACAACAGATGATATTAACCTCTCCCACATAATAGTCCCCTCTTACAACAGATGATATTAAACTCTTCCACATAATAGTCCCCTCTTACAACAGATGATATTAACCTCTCCCACATAATAATCCACTCTTACAACAGATGACATTTATCTCTCCCACATAATAGTCCCCTCTTACAACAGAAGATATTAACCTCTCCCACATAATATTCCCCTCTTATAACAGATGATATTAACCTCTCCCACATAATAGTCCCCTCTTACAACAGATGATATTTACCTCTCCCACATAATAGTCCCCTCTTACAACAGATGATATTAACCTCTTCTGCCTAATAGTCCCCTCTTATAACAGATGATATTAACCTCTGCCACATAATAGTCCCCTCTTACAACAGATGAGATTTACCTCTCCCACATAATAGTCCTCTCTTACAACAGATGAGATTTACCTCTCCCACATAATAGTCCCCTCTTACAACAGATGATATTAACCTCTCCCACATAATAGTCCCCTCTTACAACAGAGGATATTAACCTCTCCCACATAATAGTCCCCTCTTACAACAGATGATATTAACCTCTTCCACATAATAGTCCACTCTTACAACAGATGATATTAACCTCTCCCACATAATATTCCACATTTACAACAGATGATATTAACCTCTCCCACATAATAGTCCCCTCTTACAACAGATGATATTAAACTCTTCCACATAATAGTCCCCTCTTACAACAGATGATATTAACCTCTCCCACATAATAGTCCCCTCTTACAACAGATGATATTAAACTCTTCCACATAATAGTCCCCTCTTACAACAGATGATATTAACCTCTGCCACATAATAGTCCCCTCTTATAACAGATGATATTAACCTTTCCCACATAATAGTCCCCTCTTAAACAGATGATGTTAACCTCTCCCACATAATAGTCCCCGCTTACAACAGATGATATTAACCTCTTCCACATAATAGTCCCCTCTTACAACAGATGATATTAACCTCTCCCACATAATAGTCCACTCATACAACAGATGATATTAACCTCTCCCACATAATAGTCCCCTCTTACAACAGAGGATATTAACCTCTCCCACATAATAGTCCCCTCTTACAACAGATGATATTAACCTCTTCCACATAATAGTCCCCTCTTACAACAGATGATATTAACCTCTCCCACATAATATTCCACATTTACAACAGATGATATTAACCTCTCCCACATAATAGTCCCCTCTTACAACAGATGATATTAAACTCTTCCACATAATAGTCCCCTCTTACAACAGATGATATTAACCTCTCCCACATAATAGTCCCCTCTTACAACAGATGATATTAAACTCTTCCACATAATAGTCCCCTCTTACAACAGATGATATTAACCTCTGCCACATAATAGTCCCCTCTTATAACAGATGATATTAACCTTTCCCACATAATAGTCCCCTCTTAAACAGATGATGTTAACTTCTCCCACATAATAGTCCCCGCTTACAACAGATGATATTAACCTCTTCCACATAATAGTCCCCTCTTACAACAGATGATATTAACCTCTCCCACATAATAGTCCACTCATACAACAGATGATATTAACCTCTCCCACATAATAGTCCCCTCTTACAACAGATGATATTAACCTCTTCCTCATAATAGCCCCCTCTTACAACAGATGATATTAACCTCTCTCACATAATAGTCCCCTCTTACAACATATGATATTAACCTCTCCCACATAATAGTCCCCTCTTACAACAGATGATATTAACCTCTCCCACATAATATTCCACATTTACAACAGATGATATTAACCTCTCCCACATAATAGTCCCCTCTTACAACAGATGATATTAAACTCTTCCACATAATAGTCCCCTCTTACAACAGATGATATTAACCTCTCCCACATAATAGTCCCCTCTTACAACAGATGATATTAAACTCTTCCACATAATAGTCCCCTCTTACAACAGATGATATTAACCTCTGCCACATAATAGTCCCCTCTTATAACAGATGATATTAACCTTTCCCACATAATAGTCCCCTCTTAAACAGATGATATTAACCTCTCCCACATAATAGTCCCCGCTTACAACAGATGATATTAACCTCTTCCACATAATAGTCCCCTCTTACAACAGATGATATTAACCTCTCCCACATAATAGTCCACTCATACAACAGATGATATTAACCTCTCCCACATAATAGTCCCCTCTTACAACAGATGATATTAACCTCTTCCTCATAATAGCCCCCTCTTACAACAGATGATATTAACCTCTCTCACATAATAGTCCCCTCTTACAACAGATGATATTAACCTCTCCCACATAATAGTCCCCTCTTACAACAGATGATATTAACCTCTCCCACATAATAGTCCCCTCTTACAACAGATGATATTAAACTCTTCCACATAATAGTCCCCGCTTACAACAGATGATATTAACCTCTTCCACATAATAGTCCCCTCTTACAACAGATGATATTAACCTCTCCCACATAATAGTCCACTCATACAACAGATGATATTAACCTCTCCCACATAATAGTCCCCTCTTACAACAGATGATATTAACCTCTCCCACATAATAGTCCCCTCTTACAACAGATGATATTAACCTCTTCCACATAATAGTCCCCTCTTACAACAGATGATATTAACCTCTCCCACATAATATTCCACATTTACAACAGATGATATTAACCTCTCCCACATAATAGTCCCCTCTTACAACAGATGATATTAAACTCTTCCACATAATAGTCCCCTCTTATAACAGATGATATTAACCTCTCCCACATAATAGTCCCCTCTTACAACAGATGATATTAAACTCTTCCACATAATAGTCCCCTCTTACAACAGATGATATTAACCTCTCCCACATAATAGTCCCCTCTTACAACTGATGATATTAAACTCTTCCACATAATAGTCCCCTCTTACAACAGATGATATTAACCTCTGCCACATAATAGTCCCCTCTTATAACAGATGATATTAACCTTTCCCACATAATAGTCCCCTCTTAAACAGATGATGTTAACCTCTCCCACATAATAGTCCCCGCTTACAACAGATGATATTAACCTCTTCCACATAATAGTCCCCTCTTACAACAGATGATATTAAACTCTTCCACATAATAGTCCCCTCTTACAACAGATGATATTAACCTCTCCCACATAATAGTCCCCTCTTACAACAGATGATATTAAACTCTTCCACATAATAGTCCCCTCTTACAACAGATGATATTAACCTCTCCCACATAATAGTCCCCTCTTACAACAGATGATATTAACCTCTCCCAATTAATAGTCCCCTCTTACAACAGAAGATATTAACCTCTCCCACATAATAGTCCCCTCTTATAACAGATGATATTAACCTCTCCCACATAATAGTCCCCTCTTACAACAGATGATATTTACCTCTCCCACATAATAGTCCCCTCTTACAACAGATGATATTAACCTCTTCCTCATAATAGTCCCCTCTTATAACAGATGATATTAACCTCTCCCACATAATAGTCCCCTCTTACAACAGATGAGATTTATTTCTCCCACATAATAGTCCCCTCTTACAACAGATGATATTAACCTCTCCCACATAATAGTCCCCTGTTACAACAGCGGATATTAACCTCTCCCACATAATAGTCCCCTCTTACAACAGATGATATTAACCTCTTCCAGATAATAGCCCCCTCTTACAGCAGATGATATTAACCTCTCCCACATAATAGTCCCCTCTTACAACAGATGATATTAACCTCTCCCACATAATAGTCCCCTCTTACAACAGATGATATTAACCTCTCCCACATAATAGTCCCCTCTTACAACAGATGATATTAAACTCTTCCACATAATAGTCCCCTCTTACAACAGATGATATTAACCTCTCCCACATAATAATCCACTCTTACAACAGATGACATTTATCTCTCCCACATAATAGTCCCCTCTTACAACAGAAGATATTAACCTCTCCCACATAATATTCCCCTCTTATAACAGATGATATTAACCTCTCCCACATAATAGTCCCCTCTTACAACAGATGATATTTACCTCTCCCACATAATAGTCCCCTCTTACAACAGATGATATTAACCTCTTCTGCCTAATAGTCCCCTCTTATAACAGATGATATTAACCTCTGCCACATAATAGTCCCCTCTTACAACAGATGAGATTTACCTCTCCCACATAATAGTCCTCTCTTACAACAGATGAGATTTACCTCTCCCACATAATAGTCCCCTCTTACAACAGATGATATTAACCTCTCCCACATAATAGTCCCCTCTTACAACAGAGGATATTAACCTCTCCCACATAATAGTCCCCTCTTACAACAGATGATATTAACCTCTTCCACATAATAGTCCACTCTTACAACAGATGATATTAACCTCTCCCACATAATATTCCAAATTTACAACAGATGATATTAACCTCTCCCACATAATAGTCCCCTCTTACAACAGATGATATTAAACTCTTCCACATAATAGTCCCCTCTTACAACAGATGATATTAACCTCTCCCACATAATAGTCCACTCATACAACAGATGATATTAACCTCTCCCACATAATAGTCCCCTCTTACAACAGAGGATATTAACCTCTCCCACATAATAGTCCCCTCTTACAACAGATGATATTAACCTCTTCCACATAATAGTCCCCTCTTACAACAGATGATATTAACCTCTCCCACATAATATTCCACATTTACAACAGATGATATTAACCTCTCCCACATAATAGTCCCCTCTTACAACAGATGATATTAAACTCTTCCACATAATAGTCCCCTCTTACAACAGATGATATTAACCTCTCCCACATAATAGTCCCCTCTTACAACAGATGATATTAAACTCTTCCACATAATAGTCCCCTCTTACAACAGATGATATTAACCTCTGCCACATAATAGTCCCCTCTTATAACAGATGATATTAACCTTTCCCACATAATAGTCCCCTCTTAAACAGATGATGTTAACTTCTCCCACATAATAGTCCCCGCTTACAACAGATGATATTAACCTCTTCCACATAATAGTCCCCTCTTACAACAGATGATATTAACCTCTCCCACATAATAGTCCACTCATACAACAGATGATATTAACCTCTCCCACATAATAGTCCCCTCTTACAACAGATGATATTAACCTCTTCCTCATAATAGCCCCCTCTTACAACAGATGATATTAACCTCTCTCACATAATAGTCCCCTCTTACAACATATGATATTAACCTCTCCCACATAATAGTCCCCTCTTACAACAGATGATATTAACCTCTCCCACATAATATTCCACATTTACAACAGATGATATTAACCTCTCCCACATAATAGTCCCCTCTTACAACAGATGATATTAAACTCTTCCACATAATAGTCCCCTCTTACAACAGATGATATTAACCTCTCCCACATAATAGTCCCCTCTTACAACAGATGATATTAAACTCTTCCACATAATAGTCCCCTCTTACAACAGATGATATTAACCTCTGCCACATAATAGTCCCCTCTTATAACAGATGATATTAACCTTTCCCACATAATAGTCCCCTCTTAAACAGATGATATTAACCTCTCCCACATAATAGTCCCCTCTTACAACAGATGATATTAACCTCTTCCACATAATAGTCCCCTCTTACAACAGATGATATTAACCTCTCCCACATAATAGTCCACTCATACAACAGATGATATTAACCTCTCCCACATAATAGTCCCCTCTTACAACAGATGATATTAACCTCTTCCTCATAATAGCCCCCTCTTACAACAGATGATATTAACCTCTCTCACATAATAGTCCCCTCTTACAACAGATGATATTAACCTCTCCCACATAATAGTCCCCTCTTACAACAGATGATATTAACCTCTCCCACATAATAGTCCCCTCTTACAACAGATGATATTAAACTCTTCCACATAATAGTCCCCGCTTACAACAGATGATATTAACCTCTTCCACATACTAGTCCCCTCTTACAACAGATGATATTAACCTCTCCCACATAATAGTCCACTCATACAACAGATGATATTAACCTCTCCCACATAATAGTCCCCTCTTACAACAGATGATATTAACCTCTCCCACATAATAGTCCCCTCTTACAACAGATGATATTAACCTCTTCCACATAATAGTCCCCTCTTACAACAGATGATATTAACCTCTCCCACATAATATTCCACATTTACAACAGATGATATTAACCTCTCCCACATAATAGTCCCCTCTTACAACAGATGATATTAAACTCTTCCACATAATAGTCCCCTCTTACAACAGATGATATTAACCTCTCCCACATAATAGTCCCCTCTTACAACAGATGATATTAAACTCTTCCACATAATAGTCCCCTCTTACAACAGATGATATTAACCTCTCCCACATAATAGTCCCCTCTTACAACTGATGATATTAAACTCTTCCACATAATAGTCCCCTCTTACAACAGATGATATTAACCTCTGCCACATAATAGTCCCCTCTTATAACAGATGATATTAACCTTTCCCACATAATAGTCCCCTCTTAAACAGATGATGTTAACCTCTCCCACATAATAGTCCCCGCTTACAACAGATGATATTAACCTCTTCCACATAATAGTCCCCTCTTACAACAGATGATATTAAACTCTTCCACATAATAGTCCCCTCTTACAACAGATGATATTAACCTCTCCCACATAATAGTCCCCTCTTACAACAGATGATATTAAACTCTTCCACATAATAGTCCCCTCTTACAACAGATGATATTAACCTCTGCCACATAATAGTCCCCTCTTATAACAGATGATATTAACCTTTCCCACATAATAGTCCCCTCTTAAACAGATGATGTTAACCTCTCCCACATAATAGTCCCCGCTTACAACAGATGATATTAACCTCTTCCACATAATAGTCCCCTCTTACAACAGATGATATTAACCTCTCCCACATAATAGTCCACTCATACATAAGATGATATTAACCTCTCCCACATAATAGTCCCCTCTTACAACAGATGATATTAACCTCTCCCACATAATAGTCCCCTCTTACAACAGATGATATTAAACTCTTCCACATAATAGTCCCCTCTTACAACAGATGATATTAACCTCTTCCTCATAATAGTCCCCTCTTATAACAGATGATATTAACCTCTCCCACATAATAGTCCCCTCTTACAACAGATGAGATTTATTTCTCCCACATAATAGTCCCCTCTTACAACAGATGATATTAACCTCTCCCACATAATAGTCCCCTCTTACAACAGATGATATTAAACTCTTCCACATAATAGTCCCCTCTTACAACAGATGATATTAACCTCTCCCACATAATAATCCACTCTTACAACAGATGATATTTACCTCTCCCACATAATAGTCCCCTCTTACAACAGATGATATTAACCTCTTCTGCCTAATAGTCCCCTCTTATAACAGATGATATTAACCTCTGCCACATAATAGTCCCCTCTTACAACAGATGAGATTTACCTCTCCCACATAATAGTCCTCTCTTACAACAGATGAGATTTACCTCTCCCACATAATAGTCCCCTCTTACAACAGATGATATTAACCTGTCCCACATAATAGTCCCCTCTTACAACAGAGGATATTAACCTCTCCCACATAATAGTCCCCTCTTACAACAGATGATATTAACCTCTTCCACATAATAGTCCACTCTTACAACAGATGATATTAACCTCTCCCACATAATATTCCACATTTACAACAGATGATATTAACCTCTCCCACATAATAGTCCCCTCTTACAACAGATGATATTAAACTCTTCCACATAATAGTCCCCTCTTACAACAGATGATATTAACCTCTCCCACATAATAGTCCCCTCTTACAACAGATGATATTAAACTCTTCCACATAATAGTCCCCTCTTACAACAGATGATATTAACCTCTGCCACATAATAGTCCCCTCTTATAACAGATGATATTAACCTTTCCCACATAATAGTCCCCTCTTAAACAGATGATGTTAACCTCTCCCACATAATAGTCCCCGCTTACAACAGATGATATTAACCTCTTCCACATAATAGTCCCCTCTTACAACAGATGATATTAACCTCTCCCACATAATAGTCCACTCATACAACAGATGATATTAACCTCTCCCACATAATAGTCCCCTCTTACAACAGAGGATATTAACCTCTCCCACATAATAGTCCCCTCTTACAACAGATGATATTAACCTCTTCCACATAATAGTCCCCTCTTACAACAGATGATATTAACCTCTCCCACATAATATTCCACATTTACAACAGATGATATTAACCTCTCCCACATAATAGTCCCCTCTTACAACAGATGATATTAAACTCTTCCACATAATAGTCCCCTCTTACAACAGATGATATTAACCTCTCCCACATAATAGTCCCCTCTTACAACAGATGATATTAAACTCTTCCACATAATAGTCCCCTCTTACAACAGATGATATTAACCTCTGCCACATAATAGTCCCCTCTTATAACAGATGATATTAACCTTTCCCACATAATAGTCCCCTCTTAAACAGATGATGTTAACCTCTCCCACATAATAGTCCCCGCTTACAACAGATGATATTAACCTCTTCCACATAATAGTCCCCTCTTACAACAGATGATATTAACCTCTCCCACATAATAGTCCACTCATACAACAGATGATATTAACCTCTCCCACATAATAGTCCCCTCTTACAACAGATGATATTAACCTCTTCCTCATAATAGCCCCCTCTTACAACAGATGATATTAACCTCTCTCACATAATAGTCCCCTCTTACAACAGATGATATTAACCTCTCCCACATAATAGTCCCCTCTTACAACAGATGATATTAACCTCTCCCACATAATATTCCACATTTACAACAGATGATATTAACCTCTCCCACATAATAGTCCCCTCTTACAACAGATGATATTAAACTCTTCCACATAATAGTCCCCTCTTACAACAGATGATATTAACCTCTCCCACATAATAGTCCCCTCTTACAACAGATGATATTAAACTCTTCCACATAATAGTCCCCTCTTACAACAGATGATATTAACCTCTGCCACATAATAGTCCCCTCTTATAACAGATGATATTAACCTTTCCCACATAATAGTCCCCTCTTAAACAGATGATGTTAACCTCTCCCACATAATAGTCCCCGCTTACAACAGATGATATTAACCTCTTCCACATAATAGTCCCCTCTTACAACAGATGATATTAACCTCTCCCACATAATAGTCCACTCATACAACAGATGATATTAACCTCTCCCACATAATAGTCCCCTCTTACAACAGATGATATTAACCTCTTCCTCATAATAGCCCCCTCTTACAACAGATGATATTAACCTCTCTCACATAATAGTCCCCTCTTACAACAGATGATATTAACCTCTCCCACATAATAGTCCCCTCTTACAACAGATGATATTAACATCTCCCACATAATAGTCCCCTCTTACAACAGATGATATTAAACTCTTCCACATAATAGTCCCCGCTTACAACAGATGATATTAACCTCTTCCACATAATAGTCCCCTCTTACAACAGATGATATTAACCTCTCCCACATAATAGTCCACTCATACAACAGATGATATTAACCTCTCCCACATAATAGTCCCCTCTTACAACAGATGATATTAACCTCTCCCACATAATAGTCCCCTCTTACAACAGATGATATTAACCTCTTCCACATAATAGTCCCCTCTTACAACAGATGATATTAACCTCTCCCACATAATATTCCACATTTACAACAGATGATATTAACCTCTCCCACATAATAGTCCCCTCTTACAACAGATGATATTAAACTCTTCCACATAATAGTCCCCTCTTACAACAGATGATATTAACCTCTCCCACATAATAGTCCCCTCTTACAACAGATGATATTAAACTCTTCCACATAATAGTCCCCTCTTACAACAGATGATATTAACCTCTCCCACATAATAGTCCCCTCTTACAACTGATGATATTAAACTCTTCCACATAATAGTCCCCTCTTACAACAGATGATATTAACCTCTGCCACATAATAGTCCCCTCTTATAACAGATGATATTAACCTTTCCCACATAATAGTCCCCTCTTAAACAGATGATGTTAACCTCTCCCACATAATAGTCCCCGCTTACAACAGATGATATTAACCTCTCCCACATAATAGTCCCCTCTTACAACAGATGATATTAAACTCTTCCACATAATAGTCCCCTCTTACAACAGATGATATTAACCTCTCCCACATAATAGTCCCCTCTTACAACAGATGATATTAAACTCTTCCACATAATAGTCCCCTCTTACAACAGATGATATTAACCTCTGCCACATAATAGTCCCCTCTTATAACAGATGATATTAACCTTTCCCACATAATAGTCCCCTCTTAAACAGATGATGTTAACCTCTCCCACATAATAGTCCCCGCTTACAACAGATGATATTAACCTCTTCCACATAATAGTCCCCTCTTACAACAGATGATATTAACCTCTCCCACATAATAGTCCACTCATACAACAGATGATATTAACCTCTCCCACATAATAGTCCCCTCTTACAACAGATGATATTAACCTCTCCCACATAATAGTCCCCTCTTACAACAGATGATATTAACCTCTTCCACATAATAGTCCCCTCTTACAACAGATGATATTAACCTCTCCCACATAATATTCCACATTTACAACAGATAATATTAACCTCTCCCACATAATAGTCCCCTCTTACAACAGATGATATTAAACTCTTCCACATAATAGTCCCCTCTTACAACAGATGATATTAACCTCTTCCTCATAATAGTCCCCTCTTATAACAGATGATATTAACCTCTCCCACATAATAGTCCCCTCTTACAACAGATGAGATTTATTTCTCCCACATAATAGTCCCCTCTTACAACAGATGATATTAACCTCTCCCACATAATAGTCCCCTGTTACAACAGAGGATATTAACCTCTCCCACATAATAGTCCCCTCTTACAACAGATGATATTAACCTCTTCCACATAATAGCCCCCTCTTACAACAGATGATATTAACCTCTGCCACATAATAGTCCCCTCTTATAACAGATGATATTAACCTTTCCCACATAATAGTCCCCTCTTAAACAGATGATGTTAACTTCTCCCACATAATAGTCCCCGCTTACAACAGATGATATTAACCTCTTCCACATAATAGTCCCCTCTTACAACAGATGATATTAACCTCTCCCACATAATAATCCACTCTTACAACAGATGATATTTACCTCTCCCACATAATAGTCCCCTCTTACAACAGATGATATTAACCTCTTCTGCCTAATAGTCCCCTCTTATAACAGATGATATTAACCTCTGCCACATAATAGTCCCCTCTTACAACAGATGAGATTTACCTCTCCCACATAATAGTCCTCTCTTACAACAGATGAGATTTACCTCTCCCACATAATAGTCCCCTCTTACAACAGATGATATTAACCTGTCCCACATAATAGTCCCCTCTTACAACAGAGGATATTAACCTCTCCCACATAATAGTCCCCTCTTACAACAGATGATATTAACCTCTTCCACATAATAGTCCACTCTTACAACAGATGATATTAACCTCTCCCACATAATATTCCACATTTACAACAGATGATATTAACCTCTCCCACATAATAGTCCCCTCTTACAACAGATGATATTAAACTCTTCCACATAATAGTCCCCTCTTACAACAGATGATATTAACCTCTCCCACATAATAGTCCCCTCTTACAACAGATGATATTAAACTCTTCCACATAATAGTCCCCTCTTACAACAGATGATATTAACCTCTGCCACATAATAGTCCCCTCTTATAACAGATGATATTAACCTTTCCCACATAATAGTCCCCTCTTAAACAGATGATGTTAACCTCTCCCACATAATAGTCCCCGCTTACAACAGATGATATTAACCTCTTCCACATAATAGTCCCCTCTTACAACAGATGATATTAACCTCTCCCACATAATAGTCCACTCATACAACAGATGATATTAACCTCTCCCACATAATAGTCCCCTCTTACAACAGAGGATATTAACCTCTCCCACATAATAGTCCCCTCTTACAACAGATGATATTAACCTCTTCCACATAATAGTCCCCTCTTACAACAGATGATATTAACCTCTCCCACATAATATTCCACATTTACAACAGATGATATTAACCTCTCCCACATAATAGTCCCCTCTTACAACAGATGATATTAAACTCTTCCACATAATAGTCCCCTCTTACAACAGATGATATTAACCTCTCCCACATAATAGTCCCCTCTTACAACAGATGATATTAAACTCTTCCACATAATAGTCCCCTCTTACAACAGATGATATTAACCTCTGCCACATAATAGTCCCCTCTTATAACAGATGATATTAACCTTTCCCACATAATAGTCCCCTCTTAAACAGATGATGTTAACCTCTCCCACATAATAGTCCCCGCTTACAACAGATGATATTAACCTCTTCCACATAATAGTCCCCTCTTACAACAGATGATATTAACCTCTCCCACATAATAGTCCACTCATACAACAGATGATATTAACCTCTCCCACATAATAGTCCCCTCTTACAACAGATGATATTAACCTCTTCCTCATAATAGCCCCCTCTTACAACAGATGATATTAACCTCTCTCACATAATAGTCCCCTCTTACAACAGATGATATTAACCTCTCCCACATAATAGTCCCCTCTTACAACAGATGATATTAACCTCTCCCACATAATATTCCACATTTACAACAGATGATATTAACCTCTCCCACATAATAGTCCCCTCTTACAACAGATGATATTAAACTCTTCCACATAATAGTCCCCTCTTACAACAGATGATATTAACCTCTCCCACATAATAGTCCCCTCTTACAACAGATGATATTAAACTCTTCCACATAATAGTCCCCTCTTACAACAGATGATATTAACCTCTGCCACATAATAGTCCCCTCTTATAACAGATGATATTAACCTTTCCCACATAATAGTCCCCTCTTAAACAGATGATGTTAACCTCTCCCACATAATAGTCCCCGCTTACAACAGATGATATTAACCTCTTCCACATAATAGTCCCCTCTTACAACAGATGATATTAACCTCTCCCACATAATAGTCCACTCATACAACAGATGATATTAACCTCTCCCACATAATAGTCCCCTCTTACAACAGATGATATTAACCTCTTCCTCATAATAGCCCCCTCTTACAACAGATGATATTAACCTCTCTCACATAATAGTCCCCTCTTACAACAGATGATATTAACCTCTCCCACATAATAGTCCCCTCTTACAACAGATGATATTAACATCTCCCACATAATAGTCCCCTCTTACAACAGATGATATTAAACTCTTCCACATAATAGTCCCCGCTTACAACAGATGATATTAACCTCTTCCACATAATAGTCCCCTCTTACAACAGATGATATTAACCTCTCCCACATAATAGTCCACTCATACAACAGATGATATTAACCTCTCCCACATAATAGTCCCCTCTTACAACAGATGATATTAACCTCTCCCACATAATAGTCCCCTCTTACAACAGATGATATTAACCTCTTCCACATAATAGTCCCCTCTTACAACAGATGATATTAACCTCTCCCACATAATATTCCACATTTACAACAGATGATATTAACCTCTCCCACATAATAGTCCCCTCTTACAACAGATGATATTAAACTCTTCCACATAATAGTCCCCTCTTACAACAGATGATATTAACCTCTCCCACATAATAGTCCCCTCTTACAACAGATGATATTAAACTCTTCCACATAATAGTCCCCTCTTACAACAGATGATATTAACCTCTCCCACATAATAGTCCCCTCTTACAACTGATGATATTAAACTCTTCCACATAATAGTCCCCTCTTACAACAGATGATATTAACCTCTGCCACATAATAGTCCCCTCTTATAACAGATGATATTAACCTTTCCCACATAATAGTCCCCTCTTAAACAGATGATGTTAACCTCTCCCACATAATAGTCCCCGCTTACAACAGATGATATTAACCTCTCCCACATAATAGTCCCCTCTTACAACAGATGATATTAAACTCTTCCACATAATAGTCCCCTCTTACAACAGATGATATTAACCTCTCCCACATAATAGTCCCCTCTTACAACAGATGATATTAAACTCTTCCACATAATAGTCCCCTCTTACAACAGATGATATTAACCTCTGCCACATAATAGTCCCCTCTTATAACAGATGATATTAACCTTTCCCACATAATAGTCCCCTCTTAAACAGATGATGTTAACCTCTCCCACATAATAGTCCCCGCTTACAACAGATGATATTAACCTCTTCCACATAATAGTCCCCTCTTACAACAGATGATATTAACCTCTCCCACATAATAGTCCACTCATACAACAGATGATATTAACCTCTCCCACATAATAGTCCCCTCTTACAACAGATGATATTAACCTCTCCCACATAATAGTCCCCTCTTACAACAGATGATATTAACCTCTTCCACATAATAGTCCCCTCTTACAACAGATGATATTAACCTCTCCCACATAATATTCCACATTTACAACAGATAATATTAACCTCTCCCACATAATAGTCCCCTCTTATAACAGATGATATTAAACTCTTCCACATAATAGTCCCCTCTTACAACAGATGATATTAACCTCTTCCTCATAATAGTCCCCTCTTATAACAGATGATATTAACCTCTCCCACATAATAGTCCCCTCTTACAACAGATGAGATTTATTTCTCCCACATAATAGTCCCCTCTTACAACAGATGATATTAACCTCTCCCACATAATAGTCCCCTGTTACAACAGAGGATATTAACCTCTCCCACATAATAGTCCCCTCTTACAACAGATGATATTAACCTCTTCCACATAATAGCCCCCTCTTACAACAGATGATATTAACCTCTGCCACATAATAGTCCCCTCTTATAACAGATGATATTAACCTTTCCCACATAATAGTCCCCTCTTAAACAGATGATGTTAACTTCTCCCACATAATAGTCCCCGCTTACAACAGATGATATTAACCTCTTCCACATAATAGTCCCCTCTTACAACAGATGATATTAACCTCTCCCACATAATAGTCCACTCATACAACAGATGATATTAACCTCTCCCACATAATAGTCCCCTCTTACAACAGATGATATTAACCTCTTCCTCATAATAGCCCCCTCTTACAACAGATGATATTAACCTCTCTCACATAATAGTCCCCTCTTACAACATATGATATTAACCTCTCCCACATAATAGTCCCCTCTTACAACAGATGATATTAACCTCTCCCACATAATATTCCACATTTACAACAGATGATATTAACCTCTCCCACATAATAGTCCCCTCTTACAACAGATGATATTAAACTCTTCCACATAATAGTCCCCTCTTACAACAGATGATATTAACCTCTCCCACATAATAGTCCCCTCTTACAACAGATGATATTAAACTCTTCCACATAATAGTCCCCTCTTACAACAGATGATATTAACCTCTGCCACATAATAGTCCCCTCTTATAACAGATGATATTAACCTTTCCCACATAATAGTCCCCTCTTAAACAGATGATATTAACCTCTCCCACATAATAGTCCCCTCTTACAACAGATGATATTAACCTCTTCCACATAATAGTCCCCTCTTACAACAGATGATATTAACCTCTCCCACATAATAGTCCACTCATACAACAGATGATATTAACCTCTCCCACATAATAGTCCCCTCTTACAACAGATGATATTAACCTCTTCCTCATAATAGCCCCCTCTTACAACAGATGATATTAACCTCTCTCACATAATAGTCCCCTCTTACAACAGATGATATTAACCTCTCCCACATAATAGTCCCCTCTTACAACAGATGATATTAACCTCTCCCACATAATAGTCCCCTCTTACAACAGATGATATTAAACTCTTCCACATAATAGTCCCCGCTTACAACAGATGATATTAACCTCTTCCACATACTAGTCCCCTCTTACAACAGATGATATTAACCTCTCCCACATAATAGTCCACTCATACAACAGATGATATTAACCTCTCCCACATAATAGTCCCCTCTTACAACAGATGATATTAACCTCTCCCACATAATAGTCCCCTCTTACAACAGATGATATTAACCTCTTCCACATAATAGTCCCCTCTTACAACAGATGATATTAACCTCTCCCACATAATATTCCACATTTACAACAGATGATATTAACCTCTCCCACATAATAGTCCCCTCTTACAACAGATGATATTAAACTCTTCCACATAATAGTCCCCTCTTACAACAGATGATATTAACCTCTCCCACATAATAGTCCCCTCTTACAACAGATGATATTAAACTCTTCCACATAATAGTCCCCTCTTACAACAGATGATATTAACCTCTCCCACATAATAGTCCCCTCTTACAACTGATGATATTAAACTCTTCCACATAATAGTCCCCTCTTACAACAGATGATATTAACCTCTGCCACATAATAGTCCCCTCTTATAACAGATGATATTAACCTTTCCCACATAATAGTCCCCTCTTAAACAGATGATGTTAACCTCTCCCACATAATAGTCCCCGCTTACAACAGATGATATTAACCTCTTCCACATAATAGTCCCCTCTTACAACAGATGATATTAAACTCTTCCACATAATAGTCCCCTCTTACAACAGATGATATTAACCTCTCCCACATAATAGTCCCCTCTTACAACAGATGATATTAAACTCTTCCACATAATAGTCCCCTCTTACAACAGATGATATTAACCTCTGCCACATAATAGTCCCCTCTTATAACAGATGATATTAACCTTTCCCACATAATAGTCCCCTCTTAAACAGATGATGTTAACCTCTCCCACATAATAGTCCCCGCTTACAACAGATGATATTAACCTCTTCCACATAATAGTCCCCTCTTACAACAGATGATATTAACCTCTCCCACATAATAGTCCACTCATACAACAGATGATATTAACCTCTCCCACATAATAGTCCCCTCTTACAACAGATGATATTAACCTCTCCCACATAATAGTCCCCTCTTACAACAGATGATATTAACCTCTTCCACATAAAAGTCCCCTCTTACAACAGATGATATTAACCTCTCCCACATAATATTCCACATTTACAACAGATGATATTAACCTCTCCCACATAATAGTCCCCTCTTACAACAGATGATATTAAACTCTTCCACATAATAGTCCCCTCTTACAACAGATGATATTAACCTCTTCCTCATAATAGTCCCCTCTTATAACAGATGATATTAACCTCTCCCACATAATAGTCCCCTCTTACAACAGATGAGATTTATTTCTCCCACATAATAGTCCCCTCTTACAACAGATGATATTAACCTCTCCCACATAATAGTCCCCTCTTACAACAGATGATATTAAACTCTTCCACATAATAGTCCCCTCTTACAACAGATGATATTAACCTCTCCCACATAATAATCCACTCTTACAACAGATGATATTTACCTCTCCCACATAATAGTCCCCTCTTACAACAGATGATATTAACCTCTTCTGCCTAATAGTCCCCTCTTATAACAGATGATATTAACCTCTGCCACATAATAGTCCCCTCTTACAACAGATGAGATTTACCTCTCCCACATAATAGTCCTCTCTTACAACAGATGAGATTTACCTCTCCCACATAATAGTCCCCTCTTACAACAGATGATATTAACCTGTCCCACATAATAGTCCCCTCTTACAACAGAGGATATTAACCTCTCCCACATAATAGTCCCCTCTTACAACAGATGATATTAACCTCTTCCACATAATAGTCCACTCTTACAACAGATGATATTAACCTCTCCCACATAATATTCCACATTTACAACAGATGATATTAACCTCTCCCACATAATAGTCCCCTCTTACAACAGATGATATTAAACTCTTCCACATAATAGTCCCCTCTTACAACAGATGATATTAACCTCTCCCACATAATAGTCCCCTCTTACAACAGATGATATTAAACTCTTCCACATAATAGTCCCCTCTTACAACAGATGATATTAACCTCTGCCACATAATAGTCCCCTCTTATAACAGATGATATTAACCTTTCCCACATAATAGTCCCCTCTTAAACAGATGATGTTAACCTCTCCCACATAATAGTCCCCGCTTACAACAGATGATATTAACCTCTTCCACATAATAGTCCCCTCTTACAACAGATGATATTAACCTCTCCCACATAATAGTCCACTCATACAACAGATGATATTAACCTCTCCCACATAATAGTCCCCTCTTACAACAGAGGATATTAACCTCTCCCACATAATAGTCCCCTCTTACAACAGATGATATTAACCTCTTCCACATAATAGTCCCCTCTTACAACAGATGATATTAACCTCTCCCACATAATATTCCACATTTACAACAGATGATATTAACCTCTCCCACATAATAGTCCCCTCTTACAACAGATGATATTAAACTCTTCCACATAATAGTCCCCTCTTACAACAGATGATATTAACCTCTCCCACATAATAGTCCCCTCTTACAACAGATGATATTAAACTCTTCCACATAATAGTCCCCTCTTACAACAGATGATATTAACCTCTGCCACATAATAGTCCCCTCTTATAACAGATGATATTAACCTTTCCCACATAATAGTCCCCTCTTAAACAGATGATGTTAACCTCTCCCACATAATAGTCCCCGCTTACAACAGATGATATTAACCTCTTCCACATAATAGTCCCCTCTTACAACAGATGATATTAACCTCTCCCACATAATAGTCCACTCATACAACAGATGATATTAACCTCTCCCACATAATAGTCCCCTCTTACAACAGATGATATTAACCTCTTCCTCATAATAGCCCCCTCTTACAACAGATGATATTAACCTCTCTCACATAATAGTCCCCTCTTACAACAGATGATATTAACCTCTCCCACATAATAGTCCCCTCTTACAACAGATGATATTAACCTCTCCCACATAATATTCCACATTTACAACAGATGATATTAACCTCTCCCACATAATAGTCCCCTCTTACAACAGATGATATTAAACTCTTCCACATAATAGTCCCCTCTTACAACAGATGATATTAACCTCTCCCACATAATAGTCCCCTCTTACAACAGATGATATTAAACTCTTCCACATAATAGTCCCCTCTTACAACAGATGATATTAACCTCTGCCACATAATAGTCCCCTCTTATAACAGATGATATTAACCTTTCCCACATAATAGTCCCCTCTTAAACAGATGATGTTAACCTCTCCCACATAATAGTCCCCGCTTACAACAGATGATATTAACCTCTTCCACATAATAGTCCCCTCTTACAACAGATGATATTAACCTCTCCCACATAATAGTCCACTCATACAACAGATGATATTAACCTCTCCCACATAATAGTCCCCTCTTACAACAGATGATATTAACCTCTTCCTCATAATAGCCCCCTCTTACAACAGATGATATTAACCTCTCTCACATAATAGTCCCCTCTTACAACAGATGATATTAACCTCTCCCACATAATAGTCCCCTCTTACAACAGATGATATTAACATCTCCCACATAATAGTCCCCTCTTACAACAGATGATATTAAACTCTTCCACATAATAGTCCCCGCTTACAACAGATGATATTAACCTCTTCCACATAATAGTCCCCTCTTACAACAGATGATATTAACCTCTCCCACATAATAGTCCACTCATACAACAGATGATATTAACCTCTCCCACATAATAGTCCCCTCTTACAACAGATGATATTAACCTCTCCCACATAATAGTCCCCTCTTACAACAGATGATATTAACCTCTTCCACATAATAGTCCCCTCTTACAACAGATGATATTAACCTCTCCCACATAATATTCCACATTTACAACAGATGATATTAACCTCTCCCACATAATAGTCCCCTCTTACAACAGATGATATTAAACTCTTCCACATAATAGTCCCCTCTTACAACAGATGATATTAACCTCTCCCACATAATAGTCCCCTCTTACAACAGATGATATTAAACTCTTCCACATAATAGTCCCCTCTTACAACAGATGATATTAACCTCTCCCACATAATAGTCCCCTCTTACAACTGATGATATTAAACTCTTCCACATAATAGTCCCCTCTTACAACAGATGATATTAACCTCTCCCACATAATAGTCCCCTCTTATAACAGATGATATTAACCTTTCCCACATAATAGTCCCCTCTTAAACAGATGATGTTAACCTCTCCCACATAATAGTCCCCGCTTACAACAGATGATATTAACCTCTCCACCATAATAGTCCCCTCTTACAACAGATGATATTAAACTCTTCCACATAATAGTCCCCTCTTACAACAGATGATATTAACCTCTCCCACATAATAGTCCCCTCTTACAACAGATGATATTAAACTCTTCCACATAATAGTCCCCTCTTACAACAGATGATATTAACCTCTGCCACATAATAGTCCCCTCTTATAACAGATGATATTAACCTTTCCCACATAATAGTCCCCTCTTAAACAGATGATGTTAACCTCTCCCACATAATAGTCCCCGCTTACAACAGATGATATTAACCTCTTCCACATAATAGTCCCCTCTTACAACAGATGATATTAACCTCTCCCACATAATAGTCCACTCATACAACAGATGATATTAACCTCTCCCACATAATAGTCCCCTCTTACAACAGATGATATTAACCTCTCCCACATAATAGTCCCCTCTTACAACAGATGATATTAACCTCTTCCACATAATAGTCCCCTCTTACAACAGATGATATTAACCTCTCCCACATAATATTCCACATTTACAACAGATGATATTAACCTCTCCCACATAATAGTCCCCTCTTACAACAGATGATATTAAACTCTTCCACATAATAGTCCCCTCTTACAACAGATGATATTAACCTCTTCCTCATAATAGTCCCCTCTTATAACAGATGATATTAACCTCTCCCACATAATAGTCCCCTCTTACAACAGATGAGATTTATTTCTCCCACATAATAGTCCCCTCTTACAACAGATGATATTAACCTCTCCCACATAATAGTCCCCTGTTACAACAGAGGATATTAACCTCTCCCACATAATAGTCCCCTCTTACAACAGATGATATTAACCTCTCTCACATAATAGTCCCCTCTTACAACAGATGATATTAACCTCTCCCACATAATAGTCCCCTCTTACAACAGATGATATTAACATCTCCCACATAATAGTCCCCTCTTACAACAGATGATATTAAACTCTTCCACATAATAGTCCCCGCTTACAACAGATGATATTAACCTCTTCCACATAATAGTCCCCTCTTACAACAGATGATATTAACCTCTCCCACATAATAGTCCACTCATACAACAGATGATATTAACCTCTCCCACATAATAGTCCCCTCTTACAACAGATGATATTAACCTCTCCCACATAATAGTCCCCTCTTACAACAGATGATATTAACCTCTTCCACATAATAGTCCCCTCTTACAACAGATGATATTAACCTCTCCCACATAATATTCCACATTTACAACAGATGATATTAACCTCTCCCACATAATAGTCCCCTCTTACAACAGATGATATTAAACTCTTCCACATAATAGTCCCCTCTTACAACAGATGATATTAACCTCTCCCACATAATAGTCCCCTCTTACAACAGATGATATTAAACTCTTCCACATAATAGTCCCCTCTTACAACAGATGATATTAACCTCTCCCACATAATAGTCCCCTCTTACAACTGATGATATTAAACTCTTCCACATAATAGTCCCCTCTTACAACAGATGATATTAACCTCTCCCACATAATAGTCCCCTCTTATAACAGATGATATTAACCTTTCCCACATAATAGTCCCCTCTTAAACAGATGATGTTAACCTCTCCCACATAATAGTCCCCGCTTACAACAGATGATATTAACCTCTCCACCATAATAGTCCCCTCTTACAACAGATGATATTAAACTCTTCCACATAATAGTCCCCTCTTACAACAGATGATATTAACCTCTCCCACATAATAGTCCCCTCTTACAACAGATGATATTAAACTCTTCCACATAATAGTCCCCTCTTACAACAGATGATATTAACCTCTGCCACATAATAGTCCCCTCTTATAACAGATGATATTAACCTTTCCCACATAATAGTCCCCTCTTAAACAGATGATGTTAACCTCTCCCACATAATAGTCCCCGCTTACAACAGATGATATTAACCTCTTCCACATAATAGTCCCCTCTTACAACAGATGATATTAACCTCTCCCACATAATAGTCCACTCATACAACAGATGATATTAACCTCTCCCACATAATAGTCCCCTCTTACAACAGATGATATTAACCTCTCCCACATAATAGTCCCCTCTTACAACAGATGATATTAACCTCTTCCACATAATAGTCCCCTCTTACAACAGATGATATTAACCTCTCCCACATAATATTCCACATTTACAACAGATGATATTAACCTCTCCCACATAATAGTCCCCTCTTACAACAGATGATATTAAACTCTTCCACATAATAGTCCCCTCTTACAACAGATGATATTAACCTCTTCCTCATAATAGTCCCCTCTTATAACAGATGATATTAACCTCTCCCACATAATAGTCCCCTCTTACAACAGATGAGATTTATTTCTCCCACATAATAGTCCCCTCTTACAACAGATGATATTAACCTCTCCCACATAATAGTCCCCTGTTACAACAGAGGATATTAACCTCTCCCACATAATAGTCCCCTCTTACAACAGATGATATTAACCTCTTCCACATAATAGCCCCCTCTTACAGCAGATGATATTAACCTCTCCCACATAATAGTCCCCTCTTACAACAGATGATATTAACCTCTCCCACATAATAGTCCCCTCTTACAACAGATGATATTAACCTCTCCCACATAATAGTCCTCTCTTACAACAGATGATATTAAACTCTTCCACATAATAGTCCCCTCTTACAACAGATGATATTAACCTCTCCCACATAATAATCCACTCTTACAACAGATGACATTTATCTCTCCCACATAATAGTCCCCTCTTACAACAGAAGATATTAACCTCTCCCACATAATAGTCCCCTCTTATAACAGATGATATTAACCTCTCCCACATAATAGTCCCCTCTTACAACAGATGATATTTACCTCTCCCACATAATAGTCCCCTCTTACAACAGATGATATTAACCTCTTCTGCCTAATAGTCCCCTCTTATAACAGATGATATTAACCTCTGCCACATAATAGTCCCCTCTTACAACAGATGAGATTTACCTCTCCCACATAATAGTCCTCTCTTACAACAGATGAGATTTACCTCTCCCACATAATAGTCCCCTCTTACAACAGATGATATTAACCTCTCCCACATAATAGTCCCCTCTTACAACAGAGGATATTAACCTCTCCCACATAATAGTCCCCTCTTACAACAGATGATATTAACCTCTTCCACATAATAGTCCACTCTTACAACAGATGATATTAACCTCTCCCACATAATATTCCACATTTACAACAGATGATATTAACCTCTCCCACATAATAGTCCCCTCTTACAACAGATGATATTAACCTCTCCCACATAATAGTCCCCTCTTACAACAGATGATATTAAACTCTTCCACATAATAGTCCCCTCTTACAACAGATGATATTAACCTCTGCCACATAATAGTCCCCTCTTATAACAGATGATATTAACCTTTCCCACATAATAGTCCCCTCTTAAACAGATGATGTTAACCTCTCCCACATAATAGTCCCCGCTTACAACAGATGATATTAACCTCTTCCACATAATAGTCCCCTCTTACAACGGATGATATTAACCTCTCCCACATAATAGTCCACTCATACAACAGATGATATTAACCTCTCCCACATAATAGTCCCCTCTTACAACAGAGGATATTAACCTCTCCCACATAATAGTCCCCTCTTACAACAGATGATATTAACCTCTTCCACATAATAGTCCCCTCTTACAACAGATGATATTAACCTCTCCCACATAATATTCCACATTTACAACAGATGATATTAACCTCTCCCACATAATAGTCCCCTCTTACAACAGATGATATTAAACTCTTCCACATAATAGTCCCCTCTTACAACAGATGATATTAACCTCTCCCACATAATAGTCCCCTCTTACAACAGATGATATTAAACTCTTCCACATAATAGTCCCCTCTTACAACAGATGATATTAACCTCTGCCACATAATAGTCCCCTCTTATAACAGATGATATTAACCTTTCCCACATAATAGTCCCCTCTTAAACAGATGATGTTAACCTCTCCCACATAATAGTCCCCGCTTACAACAGATGATATTAACCTCTTCCACATAATAGTCCCCTCTTACAACAGATGATATTAACCTCTCCCACATAATAGTCCACTCATACAACAGATGATATTAACCTCTCCCACATAATAGTCCCCTCTTACAACAGATGATATTAACCACTTCCTCATAATAGCCCCCTCTTACAACAGATGATATTAACCTCTCTCACATAATAGTCCCCTCTTACAACAGATGATATTAACCTCTCCCACATAATAGTCCCCTCTTACAACAGATGATATTAACCTCTCCCACATAATATTCCACATTTACAACAGATGATATTAACCTCTCCCACATAATAGTCCCCTCTTACAACAGATGATATTAAACTCTTCCACATAATAGTCCCCTCTTACAACAGATGATATTAACCTCTCCCACATAATAGTCCCCTCTTACAACAGATGATATTAAACTCTTCCACATAATAGTCCCCTCTTACAACAGATGATATTAACCTCTGCCACATAATAGTCCCCTCTTATAACAGATGATATTAACCTTTCCCACATAATAGTCCCCTCTTAAACAGATGATGTTAACCTCTCCCACATAATAGTCCCCGCTTACAACAGATGATATTAACCTCTTCCACATAATAGTCCCCTCTTACAACAGATGATATTAACCTCTCCCACATAATAGTCCACTCATACAACAGATGATATTAACCTCTCCCACATAATAATCCCCTCTTACAACAGATGATATTAACCTCTTCCTCATAATAGCCCCCTCTTAAAACAGATGATATTAACCTCTCTCACATAATAGTCCCCTCTTACAACAGATGATATTAACCTCTCCCACATAATAGTCCCCTCTTACAACAGATGATATTAACCTCTCCCACATAATAGTCCCCTCTTACAACAGATGATATTAAACTCTTCCACATAATAGTCCCCGCTTACAACAGATGATATTAACCTCTTCCACATAATAGTCCCCTCTTACAACAGATGATATTAACCTCTCCCACATAATAGTCCACTCATACAACAGATGATATTAACCTCTCCCACATAATAGTCCCCTCTTACAACAGATGATATTAACCTCTCCCACATAATAGTCCCCTCTTACAACAGATGATATTAACCTCTTCCACATAATAGTCCCCTCTTACAACAGATGATATTAACCTCTCCCACATAATATTCCACATTTACAACAGATGATATTAACCTCTCCCACATAATAGTCCCCTCTTACAACAGATGATATTAACCTCTCCCACATAATAGTCCCCTCTTACAACAGATGATATTAAACTCTTCCACATAATAGTCCCCTCTTACAACAGATGATATTAACCTCTCCCACATAATAGTCCCCTCTTACAACAGATGATATTAAACTCTTCCACATAATAGTCCCCTCTTACAACAGATGATATTAACCTCTGCCACATAATAGTCCCCTCTTATAACAGATGATATTAACCTTTCCCACATAATAGTCCCCTCTTAAACAGATGATGTTAACCTCTCCCACATAATAGTCCCCGCTTACAACAGATGATATTAACCTCTTCCACATAATAGTCCCCTCTTACAACAGATGATATTAAACTCTTCCACATAATAGTCCCCTCTTACAACAGATGATATTAACCTCTCCCACATAATAGTCCCCTCTTACAACAGATGATATTAAACTCTTCCACATAATAGTCCCCTCTTACAACAGATGATATTAACCTCTGCCACATAATAGTCCCCTCTTATAACAGATGATATTAACCTTTCCCACATAATAGTCCCCTCTTAAACAGATGATGTTAACCTCTCCCACATAATAGTCCCCGCTTACAACAGATGATATTAACCTCTTCCACATAATAGTCCCCTCTTACAACAGATGATATTAACCTCTCCCACATAATAGTCCACTCATACAACAGATGATATTAACCTCTCCCACATAATAGTCCCCTCTTACAACAGATGATATTAACCTCTCCCACATAATAGTCCCCTCTTACAACAGATGATATTAACCTCTTCCACATAATAGTCCCCTCTTACAACAGATGATATTAACCTCTCCCACATAATATTCCACATTTACAACAGATGATATTAACCTCTCCCACATAATAGTCCCCTCTTACAACAGATGATATTAAACTCTTCCACATAATAGTCCCCTCTTACGACAGATGATATTAACCTCTCCCACATAATAGTCCCCTCTTACAACAGATGATATTAAACTCTTCCACATAATAGTCCCCTCTTACAACAGATGATATTAACCTCTGCCACATAATAGTCCCCTCTTATAACAGATGATATTAACCTTTCCCACATAATAGTCCCCTCTTAAACAGATGATGTTAACCTCTCCCACATAATAGTCCCCTCTTACAACAGATGATATTAACCTCTCCCACATAATAGTCCCCTCTTACAACAGATGATATTAAACTCTTCCACATAATAGTCCCCTCTTACAACAGATGATATTAACCTCTCCCACATAATAGTCCCCTCTTACAACAGATGATATTAAACTCTTCCACATAATAGTCCCCTCTTACAACAGATGATATTAACCTCTGCCACATAATAGTCCCCTCTTATAACAGATGATATTAACCTTTCCCACATAATAGTCCCCTCTTAAACAGATGATGTTAACCTCTCCCACATAATAGTCCCCGCTTACAACAGATGATATTAACCTCTTCCACATAATAGTCCCCTCTTACAACAGATGATATTAAACTCTTCCACATAATAGTCCCCTCTTACAACAGATGATATTAACCTCTCCCACATAATAGTCCCCTCTTACAACAGATGATATTAAACTCTTCCACATAATAGTCCCCTCTTACAACAGATGATATTAACCTCTGCCACATAATAGTCCCCTCTTATAACAGATGATATTAACCTTTCCCACATAATAGTCCCCTCTTAAACAGATGATGTTAACCTCTCCCACATAATAGTCCCCGCTTACAACAGATGATATTAACCTCTTCCACATAATAGTCCCCTCTTACAACAGATGATATTAACCTCTCCCACATAATAGTCCACTCATACAACAGATGATATTAACCTCTCCCACATAATAGTCCCCTCTTACAACAGATGATATTAACCTCTCCCACATAATAGTCCCCTCTTACAACAGATGATATTAACCTCTTCCACATAATAGTCCCCTCTTACAACAGATGATATTAACCTCTCCCACATAATATTCCACATTTACAACAGATGATATTAACCTCTCCCACATAATAGTCCCCTCTTACAACAGATGATATTAAACTCTTCCACATAATAGTCCCCTCTTACAACAGATGATATTAACCTCTCCCACATAATAGTCCCCTCTTACAACAGATGATATTAAACTCTTCCACATAATAGTCCCCTCTTACAACAGATGATATTAACCTCTCCCACATAATAGTCCCCTCTTACAACTGATGATATTAAACTCTTCCACATAATAGTCCCCTCTTACAACAGATGATATTAACCTCTGCCACATAATAGTCCCCTCTTATAACAGATGATATTAACCTTTCCCACATAATAGTCCCCTCTTAAACAGATGATGTTAACCTCTCCCACATAATAGTCCCCGCTTACAACAGATGATATTAACCTCTCCCACATAATAGTCCCCTCTTACAACAGATGATATTAAACTCTTCCACATAATAGTCCCCTCTTACAACAGATGATATTAACCTCTCCCACATAATAGTCCCCTCTTACAACAGATGATATTAAACTCTTCCACATAATAGTCCCCTCTTACAACAGATGATATTAACCTCTGCCACATAATAGTCCCCTCTTATAACAGATGATATTAACCTTTCCCACATAATAGTCCCCTCTTAAACAGATGATGTTAACCTCTCCCACATAATAGTCCCCGCTTACAACAGATGATATTAACCTCTTCCACATAATAGTCCCCTCTTACAACAGATGATATTAACCTCTCCCACATAATAGTCCACTCATACAACAGATGATATTAACCTCTCCCACATAATAGTCCCCTCTTACAACAGATGATATTAACCTCTCCCACATAATAGTCCCCTCTTACAACAGATGATATTAACCTCTTCCACATAATAGTCCCCTCTTACAACAGATGATATTAACCTCTCCCACATAATATTCCACATTTACAACAGATGATATTAACCTCTCCCACATAATAGTCCCCTCTTAAAACAGATGATATTAAACTCTTCCACATAATAGTCCCCTCTTACAACAGATGATATTAACCTCTTCCTCATAATAGTCCCCTCTTATAACAGATGATATTAACCTCTCCCACATAATAGTCCCCTCTTACAACAGATGAGATTTATTTCTCCCACATAATAGTCCCCTCTTACAACAGATGATATTAACCTCTCCCACATAATAGTCCCCTGTTACAACAGAGGATATTAACCTCTCCCACATAATAGTCCCCTCTTACAACAGATGATATTAACCTCTTCCACATAATAGCCCCCTCTTACAGCAGATGATATTAACCTCTCCCACATAATAGTCCCCTCTTACAACAGATGATATTAACCTCTCCCACATAATAGTCCCCTCTTACAACAGATGATATTAACCTCTCCCACATAATAGTCCTCTCTTACAACAGATGATATTAAACTCTTCCACATAATAGTCCCCTCTTACAACAGATGATATTAACCTCTCCCACATAATAATCCACTCTTACAACAGATGACATTTATCTCTCCCACATAATAGTCCCCTCTTACAACAGAAGATATTAACCTCTCCCACATAATAGTCCCCTCTTATAACAGATGATATTAACCTCTCCCACATAATAGTCCCCTCTTACAACAGATGATATTTACCTCTCCCACATAATAGTCCCCTCTTACAACAGATGATATTAACCTCTTCTGCCTAATAGTCCCCTCTTATAACAGATGATATTAACCTCTGCCACATAATAGTCCCCTCTTACAACAGATGAGATTTACCTCTCCCACATAATAGTCCTCTCTTACAACAGATGAGATTTACCTCTCCCACATAATAGTCCCCTCTTACAACAGATGATATTAACCTCTCCCACATAATAGTCCCCTCTTACAACAGAGGATATTAACCTCTCCCACATAATAGTCCCCTCTTACAACAGATGATATTAACCTCTTCCACATAATAGTCCACTCTTACAACAGATGATATTAACCTCTCCCACATAATATTCCACATTTACAACAGATGATATTAACCTCTCCCACATAATAGTCCCCTCTTACAACAGATGATATTAACCTCTCCCACATAATAGTCCCCTCTTACAACAGATGATATTAAACTCTTCCACATAATAGTCCCCTCTTACAACAGATGATATTAACCTCTGCCACATAATAGTCCCCTCTTATAACAGATGATATTAACCTTTCCCACATAATAGTCCCCTCTTAAACAGATGATGTTAACCTCTCCCACATAATAGTCCCCGCTTACAACAGATGATATTAACCTCTTCCACATAATAGTCCCCTCTTACAACAGATGATATTAACCTCTCCCACATAATAGTCCACTCATACAACAGATGATATTAACCTCTCCCACATAATAGTCCCCTCTTACAACAGAGGATATTAACCTCTCCCACATAATAGTCCCCTCTTACAACAGATGATATTAACCTCTTCCACATAATAGTCCCCTCTTACAACAGATGATATTAACCTCTCCCACATAATATTCCACATTTACAACAGATGATATTAACCTCTCCCACATAATAGTCCCCTCTTACAACAGATGATATTAAACTCTTCCACATAATAGTCCCCTCTTACAACAGATGATATTAACCTCTCCCACATAATAGTCCCCTCTTACAACAGATGATATTAAACTCTTCCACATAATAGTCCCCTCTTACAACAGATGATATTAACCTCTGCCACATAATAGTCCCCTCTTATAACAGATGATATTAACCTTTCCCACATAATAGTCCCCTCTTAAACAGATGATGTTAACCTCTCCCACATAATAGTCCCCGCTTACAACAGATGATATTAACCTCTTCCACATAATAGTCCCCTCTTACAACAGATGATATTAACCTCTCCCACATAATAGTCCACTCATACAACAGATGATATTAACCTCTCCCACATAATAGTCCCCTCTTACAACAGATGATATTAACCACTTCCTCATAATAGCCCCCTCTTACAACAGATGATATTAACCTCTCTCACATAATAGTCCCCTCTTACAACAGATGATATTAACCACTTCCTCATAATAGCCCCCTCTTACAACAGATGATATTAACCTCTCTCACATAATAGTCCCCTCTTACAACAGATGATATTAACCTCTTCCACATAATAGTCCCCTCTTACAACAGATGATATTAACCTCTCCCACATAATAGTCCACTCATACAACAGATGATATTAACCTCTCCCACATAATAGTCCCCTCTTACAACAGAGGATATTAACCTCTCCCACATAATAGTCCCCTCTTACAACAGATGATATTAACCTCTTCCACATAATAGTCCCCTCTTACAACAGATGATATTAACCTCTCCCACATAATATTCCACATTTACAACAGATGATATTAACCTCTCCCACATAATAGTCCCCTCTTACAACAGATGATATTAAACTCTTCCACATAATAGTCCCCTCTTACAACAGATGATATTAACCTCTCCCACATAATAGTCCCCTCTTACAACAGATGATATTAAACTCTTCCACATAATAGTCCCCTCTTACAACAGATGATATTAACCTCTGCCACATAATAGTCCCCTCTTATAACAGATGATATTAACCTTTCCCACATAATAGTCCCCTCTTAAACAGATGATGTTAACCTCTCCCACATAATAGTCCCCGCTTACAACAGATGATATTAACCTCTTCCACATAATAGTCCCCTCTTACAACAGATGATATTAACCTCTCCCACATAATAGTCCACTCATACAACAGATGATATTAACCTCTCCCACATAATAGTCCCCTCTTACAACAGATGATATTAACCACTTCCTCATAATAGCCCCCTCTTACAACAGATGATATTAACCTCTCTCACATAATAGTCCCCTCTTACAACAGATGATATTAACCTCTCCCACATAATAGTCCCCTCTTACAACAGATGATATTAACCTCTCCCACATAATATTCCACATTTACAACAGATGATATTAACCTCTCCCACATAATAGTCCCCTCTTACAACAGATGATATTAAACTCTTCCACATAATAGTCCCCTCTTACAACAGATGATATTAACCTCTCCCACATAATAGTCCCCTCTTACAACAGATGATATTAAACTCTTCCACATAATAGTCCCCTCTTACAACAGATGATATTAACCTCTGCCACATAATAGTCCCCTCTTATAACAGATGATATTAACCTTTCCCACATAATAGTCCCCTCTTAAACAGATGATGTTAACCTCTCCCACATAATAGTCCCCGCTTACAACAGATGATATTAACCTCTTCCACATAATAGTCCCCTCTTACAACAGATGATATTAACCTCTCCCACATAATAGTCCACTCATACAACAGATGATATTAACCTCTCCCACATAATAATCCCCTCTTACAACAGATGATATTAACCTCTTCCTCATAATAGCCCCCTCTTACAACAGATGATATTAACCTCTCTCACATAATAGTCCCCTCTTACAACAGATGATATTAACCTCTCCCACATAATAGTCCCCTCTTACAACAGATGATATTAACCTCTTCCACATAATAGTCCCCTCTTACAACAGATGATATTAACCTCTCCCACATAATAGTCCACTCATACAACAGATGATATTAACCTCTCCCACATAATAGTCCCCTCTTACAACAGATGATATTAAACTCTTCCACATAATAGTCCCCGCTTACAACAGATGATATTAACCTCTTCCACATAATAGTCCCCTCTTACAACAGATGATATTAACCTCTCCCACATAATAGTCCACTCATACAACAGATGATATTAACCTCTCCCACATAATAGTCCCCTCTTACAACAGATGATATTAACCTCTCCCACATAATAGTCCCCTCTTACAACAGATGATATTAACCTCTTCCACATAATAGTCCCCTCTTACAACAGATGATATTAACCTCTCCCACATAATATTCCACATTTACAACAGATGATATTAACCTCTCCCACATAATAGTCCCCTCTTACAACAGATGATATTAACCTCTCCCACATAATAGTCCCCTCTTACAACAGATGATATTAAACTCTTCCACATAATAGTCCCCTCTTACAACAGATGATATTAACCTCTCCCACATAATAGTCCCCTCTTACAACAGATGATATTAAACTCTTCCACATAATAGTCCCCTCTTACAACAGATGATATTAACCTCTGCCACATAATAGTCCCCTCTTATAACAGATGATATTAACCTTTCCCACATAATAGTCCCCTCTTAAACAGATGATGTTAACCTCTCCCACATAATAGTCCCCGCTTACAACAGATGATATTAACCTCTTCCACATAATAGTCCCCTCTTACAACAGATGATATTAAACTCTTCCACATAATAGTCCCCTCTTACAACAGATGATATTAACCTCTCCCACATAATAGTCCCCTCTTACAACAGATGATATTAAACTCTTCCACATAATAGTCCCCTCTTACAACAGATGATATTAACCTCTGCCACATAATAGTCCCCTCTTATAACAGATGATATTAACCTTTCCCACATAATAGTCCCCTCTTAAACAGATGATGTTAACCTCTCCCACATAATAGTCCCCGCTTACAACAGATGATATTAACCTCTTCCACATAATAGTCCCCTCTTACAACAGATGATATTAACCTCTCCCACATAATAGTCCACTCATACAACAGATGATATTAACCTCTCCCACATAATAGTCCCCTCTTACAACAGATGATATTAACCTCTCCCACATAATAGTCCCCTCTTACAACAGATGATATTAACCTCTTCCACATAATAGTCCCCTCTTACAACAGATGATATTAACCTCTCCCACATAATATTCCACATTTACAACAGATGATATTAACCTCTCCCACATAATAGTCCCCTCTTACAACAGATGATATTAAACTCTTCCACATAATAGTCCCCTCTTACAACAGATGATATTAACCTCTCCCACATAATAGTCCCCTCTTACAACAGATGATATTAAACTCTTCCACATAATAGTCCCCTCTTACAACAGATGATATTAACCTCTGCCACATAATAGTCCCCTCTTATAACAGATGATATTAACCTTTCCCACATAATAGTCCCCTCTTAAACAGATGATGTTAACCTCTCCCACATAATAGTCCCCTCTTACAACAGATGATATTAACCTCTCCCACATAATAGTCCCCTCTTACAACAGATGATATTAAACTCTTCCACATAATAGTCCCCTCTTACAACAGATGATATTAACCTCTCCCACATAATAGTCCCCTCTTACAACAGATGATATTAAACTCTTCCACATAATAGTCCCCTCTTACAACAGATGATATTAACCTCTGCCACATAATAGTCCCCTCTTATAACAGATGATATTAACCTTTCCCACATAATAGTCCCCTCTTAAACAGATGATGTTAA
Organism: Bathymodiolus brooksi; assembly: GCA_963680875.1. Lineage (NCBI taxonomy): Eukaryota > Metazoa > Mollusca > Bivalvia > Mytilida > Modiolidae > Bathymodiolus > Bathymodiolus brooksi. Next base: position 13,108 of record OY804582.1, on the reverse strand, counting down.
CCTCTCCCACATAATAGTCCCCGCTTACAACAGATGATATTAACCTCTTCCACATAATAGTCCCCTCTTACAACAGATGATATTAAACTCTTCCACATAATAGTCCCCTCTTACAACAGATGATATTAACCTCTCCCACATAATAGTCCCCTCTTACAACAGATGATATTAAACTCTTCCACATAATAGTCCCCTCTTACAACAGATGATATTAACCTCTGCCACATAATAGTCCCCTCTTATAACAGATGATATTAACCTTTCCCACATAATAGTCCCCTCTTAAACAGATGATGTTAACCTCTCCCACATAATAGTCCCCGCTTACAACAGATGATATTAACCTCTTCCACATAATAGTCCCCTCTTACAACAGATGATATTAACCTCTCCCACATAATAGTCCACTCATACAACAGATGATATTAACCTCTCCCACATAATAGTCCCCTCTTACAACAGATGATATTAACCTCTCCCACATAATAGTCCCCTCTTACAACAGATGATATTAACCTCTTCCACATAATAGTCCCCTCTTACAACAGATGATATTAACCTCTCCCACATAATATTCCACATTTACAACAGATGATATTAACCTCTCCCACATAATAGTCCCCTCTTACAACAGATGATATTAAACTCTTCCACATAATAGTCCCCTCTTACAACAGATGATATTAACCTCTCCCACATAATAGTCCCCTCTTACAACAGATGATATTAAACTCTTCCACATAATAGTCCCCTCTTACAACAGATGATATTAACCTCTGCCACATAATAGTCCCCTCTTATAACAGATGATATTAACCTTTCCCACATAATAGTCCCCTCTTAAACAGATGATGTTAACCTCTCCCACATAATAGTCCCCGCTTACAACAGATGATATTAACCTCTTCCACATAATAGTCCCCTCTTACAACAGATGATATTAAACTCTTCCACATAATAGTCCCCTCTTACAACAGATGATATTAACCTCTCCCACATAATAGTCCCCTCTTACAACAGATGATATTAAACTCTTCCACATAATAGTCCCCTCTTACAACAGATGATATTAACCTCTACCACATAATAGTCCCCTCTTATAACAGATGATATTAACCTTTCCCACATAATAGTCCCCTCTTAAACAGATGATGTTAGCCTCTCCCACATAATAGTCCCCGCTTACAACAGATGATATTAACCTCTTCCACATAATAGTCCCCTCTTACAACAGATGATATTAACCTCTCCCACATAATAGTCCACTCATACAACAGATGATATTAACCTCTCCCACATAATAGTCCCCTCTTACAACAGATGATATTAACCTCTCCCACATAATAGTCCCCTCTTACAACAGAGGATATTAACCTCTCCCACATAATAGTCCCCTCTTACAACAGATGATATTAACCTCTTCCACATAATAGTCCCCTCTTACAACAGATGATATTAACCTCTCCCACATAATATTCCACATTTACAACAGATGATATTAACCTCTGCCACATAATAGTCCCCTCTTATAACAGATGATATTAACCTTTCCCACATAATAGTCCCCTCTTAAACAGATGATGTTAACCTCTCCCACATAATAGTCCCCGCTTACAACAGATGATATTAACCTCTTCCACATAATAGTCCCCTCTTACAACAGATGATATTAACCTCTCCCACATAATAGTCCACTCATACAACAGATGATATTAACCTCTCCCACATAATAGTCCCCTCTTACAACAGATGATATTAAACTCTTCCATATAATAGTCCCCTCTTACAACAGATGATATTAACCTCTCCCACATAATAGTCCCCTCTTACAACAGATGATATTAACCTCTTCCTCATAATAGCCACCTCTTACAACAGATGATATTAACCTCTGCCACATAATAGTCCCCTCTTATAACAGATGATATTAACCTTTCCCACATAATAGTCCCCTCTTAAACAGATGATGTTAACCTCTCCCACATAATAGTCCCCGCTTACAACAGATGATATTAACCTCTTCCACATAATAGTCCCCTCTTACAACAGATGATATTAACCTCTCCCACATAATAGTCCTCTCATACAACAGATGATATTAATCTCTTCCTCATAATAGCCCCCTCTTACAACAGATGATATTAACCTCTCTCACATAATAGTCCCCTCTTACAACAGATGATATTAAACTCTTCCACATAATAGTCCCCTCTTACAACAGATGATATTAACCTCTGCCACATAATAGTCCCCTCTTATAACAGATGATATTAACCTTTCCCACATAATAGTCCCCTCTTAAACAGATGATGTTAACCTCTCCCACATAATAGTCCCCGCTTACAACAGATGATATTAACCTCTTCCACATAATAGTCCCCTCTTACAACAGATGATATTAAACTCTTCCACATAATAGTCCCCTCTTACAACAGATGATATTAACCTCTCCCACATAATAGTCCCCTCTTACAACAGATGATATTAAACTCTTCCACATAATAGTCCCCTCTTACAACAGATGATATTAACCTCTGCCACATAATAGTCCCCTCTTATAACAGATGATATTAACCTTTCCCACATAATAGTCCCCTCTTAAACAGATGATGTTAACCTCTCCCACATAATAGTCCCCGCTTACAACAGATGATATTAACCTCTTCCACATAATAGTCCCCTCTTACAACAGATGATATTAACCTCTCCCACATAATAGTCCACTCATACAACAGATGATATTAACCTCTCCCACATAATAGTCCCCTCTTACAACAGATGATATTAACCTCTCCCACATAATAGTCCCCTCTTACAACAGATGATATTAACCTCTTCCACATAATAGTCCCCTCTTACAACAGATGATATTAACCTCTCCCACATAATATTCCACATTTACAACAGATGATATTAACCTCTCCCACATAATAGTCCCCTCTTACAACAGATGATATTAAACTCTTCCACATAATAGTCCCCTCTTACAACAGATGATATTAACCTCTCCCACATAATAGTCCCCTCTTACAACAGATGATATTAAACTCTTCCACATAATAGTCCCCTCTTACAACAGATGATATTAACCTCTGCCACATAATAGTCCCCTCTTATAACAGATGATATTAACCTTTCCCACATAATAGTCCCCTCTTAAACAGATGATGTTAACCTCTCCCACATAATAGTCCCCGCTTACAACAGATGATATTAACCTCTTCCACATAATAGTCCCCTCTTACAACAGATGATATTAAACTCTTCCACATAATAGTCCCCTCTTACAACAGATGATATTAACCTCTCCCACATAATAGTCCCCTCTTACAACAGATGATATTAAACTCTTCCACATAATAGTCCCCTCTTACAACAGATGATATTAACCTCTACCACATAATAGTCCCCTCTTATAACAGATGATATTAACCTTTCCCACATAATAGTCCCCTCTTAAACAGATGATGTTAGCCTCTCCCACATAATAGTCCCCGCTTACAACAGATGATATTAACCTCTTCCACATAATAGTCCCCTCTTACAACAGATGATATTAACCTCTCCCACATAATAGTCCACTCATACAACAGATGATATTAACCTCTCCCACATAATAGTCCCCTCTTACAACAGATGATATTAACCTCTCCCACATAATAGTCCCCTCTTACAACAGAGGATATTAACCTCTCCCACATAATAGTCCCCTCTTACAACAGATGATATTAACCTCTTCCACATAATAGTCCCCTCTTACAACAGATGATATTAACCTCTCCCACATAATATTCCACATTTACAACAGATGATATTAACCTCTGCCACATAATAGTCCCCTCTTATAACAGATGATATTAACCTTTCCCACATAATAGTCCCCTCTTAAACAGATGATGTTAACCTCTCCCACATAATAGTCCCCGCTTACAACAGATGATATTAACCTCTTCCACATAATAGTCCCCTCTTACAACAGATGATATTAACCTCTCCCACATAATAGTCCACTCATACAACAGATGATATTAACCTCTCCCACATAATAGTCCCCTCTTACAACAGATGATATTAAACTCTTCCATATAATAGTCCCCTCTTACAACAGATGATATTAACCTCTCCCACATAATAGTCCCCTCTTACAACAGATGATATTAACCTCTTCCTCATAATAGCCACCTCTTACAACAGATGATATTAACCTCTGCCACATAATAGTCCCCTCTTATAACAGATGATATTAACCTTTCCCACATAATAGTCCCCTCTTAAACAGATGATGTTAACCTCTCCCACATAATAGTCCCCGCTTACAACAGATGATATTAACCTCTTCCACATAATAGTCCCCTCTTACAACAGATGATATTAACCTCTCCCACATAATAGTCCTCTCATACAACAGATGATATTAATCTCTTCCTCATAATAGCCCCCTCTTACAACAGATGATATTAACCTCTCTCACATAATAGTCCCCTCTTACAACAGATGATATTAACCTCTCCCACATAATAGTCCCCTCTTACAACAGATGATATTAACCTCTCCCACATAATAGTCCCCTCTTACAACAGATGATATTAAACTCTTCCACATAATAGTCCCCTCTTACAACAGATGATATTAACCTCTCCCACATAATAATCCACTCTTAAAACAGATGACATTTATCTCTCCCACATAATAGTCCCCTCTTACAACAGATGATATTAACCTCTCCCACATAATAGTCCCCTCTTACAACAGAAGATATTAACCTCTCCCACATAATAGTCCCCTCTTATAACAGATGATATTAACCTCTCCCACATAATAGTCCCCTCTTACAACAGATGATATTTACCTCTCCCACCTAATAGTCCCCTCTTACAACAGATGATATTAACCTCTTCTGCATAATAGTCCCCTCTTATAACAGATAATATTAACCTCTCCCACATAATAGTCCCCTCTTACAACAGATGAGATTTACCTCTCCCACATAATAGTCCTCTCTTACAACAGATGAGATTTACCTCTCCCACATAATAGTCCCCTCTTATAACAGATGATATTAACCTCTCCCACATAATAGTCCCCTCTTACAACAGATGATATTTACCTCTCCCACATAATAGTCCCCTCTTACAACAGATGATATTAATCTCTTCTGCATAATAGTCCCCTCTTATTACAGATAATATTAACCTCTCCCACATAATAGTCCCCTCTTACAACAGATGAGATTTACCTCTCCCACATAATAGTCCTCTCTTACAACAGATGAGATTTACCTCTCCCACATAATAGTCCCCTCTTACAACAGATGATATTAACCTCTTCCACATAATAGTCCCCTCTTACAACAGATGATATTAACCTCTCCCACATAATAGTCCACTCTTACAACAGATGATATTAACCTCTCCCACATAATAGTCCCCTCTTACAACAGATGATATTAACCTCTCCCACATAATAGTCCCCTCTTACAACAGATGATATTAACCTCTCCCACATAATAGTCCCCTCTTACAACAGATGATATTAAACTCTTCCACATAATAGTCCCCTCTTACAACAGATGATATTAACCTCTCCAATATAATAGTCCCCTCTTACAACAGATGATATTAAACTCTTCCACATAATAGTCCCCTCTTACAACAGATGATATTAACCTCTGCCACATAATAGTCCCCTCTTATAACAGATGATATTAACCTCTCCCACATAATAGTCCCCTCTTAAACAGATGATGTTAACCTCTCCAACATAGTAGTCCCCTCTTACAACAGATGATATTAACCTCTTCCACATAATAGTCCCCTCTTACAACAGATGATATTAACCTCTCCCACATAATAGTCCACTCTTACAACAGATGATATTAACCTCTCCCACATAATAGTCCCCTCTTACAACAGATGATATTAAACTCTTCCACATAATAGTCCCCTCTTACAACAGATGATATTAACCTCTCCCACATAATAATCCACTCTTACAACAGATGACATTTATCTCTCGCACATAATAGTCCCCTCTTACAACAGATGATATTAACCTCTCCCACATAATAGTCCCCTCTTACAACAGAAGATATTAACCTCTCCCACATAATAGTCCCCTCTTATAACAGATGATATTAACCTCTCCCACATAATAGTCCCCTCTTACAACAGATGATATTTACCTCTCCCACATAATAGTCTCCTCTTACAACAGATGATATTAACCTCTTCTGCATAATAGTCCCCTCTTATAACAGATGATATTAACCTCTCCCACATAATAATCCCCTCTTACAACAGATGAGATTTACCTCTCCCACATAATAGTCCCCTCTTACAACAGATGAGATTTACCTCTCCCACATAATAGTCCCCTCTTACAACAGATGATATTAACCTCTCCCACATAATAGTCCCCTGTTACAACAGAGGATATTAACCTCTCCCACATAATAGTCCCCTCTTACAACAGATGATATTAACCTCTTCCACATAATAGTCCCCTCTTACAACAGATGATATTAACCTCTCCCACATAATAGTCCACTCTTACAACAGATGAGATTAACCTCTCCCACATAATAGTCCCCTCTTACAACAGATGATATTAACCTCTCCCACATAATAGTCCCCTCTTACAACAGATGATATTAACCTCTCCCACACAATAGTCCCCTCTTACAACAGATGATATTAACCTCTCCCACATAATAATCCACTCTTACAACAGATGACATTTATCTCTCCCACATAATAGTCCCCTCTTACAACAGATGATATTAACCTCTCCCACATAATAGTCCCCTCTTACAACAGAAGATATTAACCTCTCCCACATAATAGTCCCCTCTTATAACAGATGATATTAACCTCTCCCACATAATAGTCCTCTCTTACAACAGATGAAATTTACCTCTCCCACATAATAGTCCCCTCTTACAACAGATGATATTAACCTCTTCCTCATAATAGTCCCCTCTTATAACAGATGATATTAACCTCTCCCACATAATAGTCCCCTCTTACAACAGATGAGATTTACCTCTCCCACATAATAGTCCCCTCTTACAACAGATGATATTAACCTCTCCCACATAATAGTCCCCTGTTACAACAGAGGATATTAACCTCTCCCACATAATAGTCCCCTCTTACAACAGATGATATTAACCTCTTCCACATAATAGCCCCCTCTTACAACAGATGATATTAACCTCTCCCACATAATAATCCCCTCTTACAACAGATGATAATAACCTCTCCCACATAATAGTCCCCTCTTACAACAGATGATATTAACCTCTCCCACATAATAGTCCCCTCTTACAACAGATGATATTAATCTCTCCCACATAATAGTCCCCTCTTACAACAGATGATATTAAACTCTTCCACATAATAGTCCCCTCTTACAACAGATGATATTAACCTCTCCCACATAATAATCCACTCTTACAACAGATGACATTTATCTCTCCCACATAATAGTCCCCTCTTACAACAGATGATATTAACCTCTCCCACATAATAGTCCCCTCATACAACAGATGATATTAACCTCTTCCACATAATAGTCCCCTCTTATAACAGATGATATTAACCTTTTATGTGGGAGAGGTTAATATCATGTTGTAAGAGGCACTATTATGTGGGAGAGGTTAAAATCATTTGTTGTAAGAGAGGATTAGGGTTAGGGTTAGGGTTAGGGTTAGGGTTAGGGTTAGGGTTAGGGTTAGGGTTAGGGTTAGGGTTAGGGTTAGGGTTAGGGTTAGGGGTTAGGGTTAGGGTTAGGGGTTAGGGTTAGGGTTAGGGTTAGGGTTAGGGTTAGGGTTAGGGTTAGGGTTAGGGTTAGGGTTAGGGGTTAGGGTTAGGGTTAGGGGTTAGGGTTAGGGTTAGGGTTAGGGTTAGGGTTAGGGTTAGGGTTAGGGTTAGGGTTAGGGTTAGGGTTAGGGTTAGGGTTAGGGTTAGGGTTAGGGTTAGGGTTAGGGTTAGGGTTAGGGTTAGGGTTAGGGTTAGGGTTAGGGTTAGGGTTAGGGTTAGGGTTAGGGTTAGGGTTAGGGTTAGGGTTAGGGTTAGGGTTAGGGTTAGGGTTAGGGTTAGGGTTAGGGT